>OY986437.1:44145562-44305561 GCA_963920525.1 Dichetophora obliterata | reverse complement strand
CATTACATAAGTTATTGTAGCATTTATAGAGAATTCACTATTTTGGCATGCTAAAGTTACGTGTTATAGGAGGTAGGTTTGGTTTTTATCGAATTTTAACAAATTTAAAATATAAGGTGAATATTCTACTTCAAAGCTTATGTGAAAAATCCCAAGACACTACACACATTTTTGTGTCATTTTTAGAGATTTTATTGTTTTGATTAAGTTACTTTGTATGGGAGGTAGGCATGGTTTTCATCCAACTTTTCTCATTCTCGAACTTGATCTTCACGCATATAAGTACATATACCAAATTTCAATTCGATAGCAGACATGGCGAAATAGACTCAAGAGGTGATGCTGGTTAAGAGTACATATACTTTTCTATGTCTGCCACGCCACCTTATAAGCAATATCAAATACGAATTTTGAGGCTATCATTTTTTTTTTTTTAATATGAATAAGCATATGTTCTTTGGTGCTAAAATAAAGTTAATATGGCTAAGCTTATATTTATTGTGAAGCTTATTCAATTTTATTAAAAACAGCACAAAAATATTTTATTTTGCTTGAGGCAAATTATTTAGGCGATGTCTAAAATTTTTATGACATCGATTTTATTTTTTTTTTGATATTTCAAAAGTATAGTTTTTCGAAAATATACTGTTAAATTTTTGTAAGGATACTGCCTTTTTTCTGCTTCTACAGTTGTTTTGGTAGGTATCGAGCCACTGTATTTCATCTACATTCATTCTCTTTATACTCATTTATCTCGAAACTACTTTTTTTGGCATGGTGTGTAGAAAAAACAAAAATCATTCAGCCGAATCATATGAAATTTTAACATGCTATTCACAACATCAGCGGCTATATATGGAACTAGAAAAAAATTTTATTTAAAAAACATCGTATATTTTTACTCTTAATAACCGGTAACAACAAGCTGTTTTTAGAACTCAATGTTTTGTTTTTTTTCTAGTTTTAGCCATAGCTCAAAGTGATTAATAGTATTCTTCGTTTTTATTTTTCAGATAAACAGAAGAGCCTATTCTTTGGGAGGGTTTCATTGAGCGCCATTCTGAACATATTCAACTATTTTTTACATTAAAAAATAAATTTTTTATGATTAATGCGTGTTACTCATGATCGTTGTTTATTATTTTAACCTTTACCTAAAAATCCTAAAAATACCTTAAATTCTTGAGCGCTAGACCTTTTGGAACTCCACGTTTCGAATAATAAAAAAAAAAGAGCTATATCACTTTTGAACACACCAAACTTTCAATTAAAACTGACTTCAACAAATTCCAGTTAGAGCAAAGTTTAGTTTCCAAATAATTTTCAAAAAATGGCACACCTCTGGAATAAAATAGCCACCAAAATAGCATGAATTTAAAGTTAAAATAGGAATTTCTTGTTGTGATATAATGTGTTATGATCATTTATATAAAATAGCATAGTTGACTATTTCTAATATCTGAACATTTTCTTATTTCTGAGTTGTGCCCATTTCGAAATTCACAAATCAATTATTTTTCGTAGTTTTGAAGATTTAATTCTACTGGTTTGGAAAATATTTTAAATTTTGCACAATAAGCACTTTAATAATATTTTTAAGACATATATTTTTAATAGGTTCAGCAGTATTTTTAAATCCATGAAATTTGTAGAGTTTTTAATAGTGATAGGAAAATGTTTCTGTTCAAATGTAAAAAAGTTTCTGAGGGATTGCATGTGTTATTTTTTTATGTCTCTTCTTTAAATTAAAGCAATGTATCAGAGATAAATGCTTAAATACTAAATTATAAATTAATTTCTGTTTATGTATTAGACTAAGAATGGTTTTATTGATTTGACAAGAAATTTTTAATAAGAGATAAGCGGTGTTTTTTATTAAATGTAAAACAAAGAATAATTTCAAATAAAATATTAATAGTTTTAGCACTTTAATGACTAGAATTTGTATGAAAGGTATTAATAAATATTACATTTTTTTACCAAGGCATGTGCATTATACAAACAACGTTTGATCTTTCACCTGAAAGGCCCTAAGTTGTTCCTATCCTGTAATTCCACATTTTGCACAATTTTGCTGTGGATTTTTTGTTTCAATAATTCTTAAATGTAGTAAATAACATAGAAGGTAAAAGAAGGTACGGCATTATTAAAATAAATCATAATTATAAAAATTATATTAATATATATATCTCTTATTTATATCTCGCGTCCCATCTCGCGTCCCATTATGGGCGTTTAAAACGTTCAGAGGATAGACTTTCCGAATCTAACTCAATTTTTAAAATGTTAATAGAAAGGTTTTTTAAGAAATTAAAAAAAAACACAAATAGATAATTTTATTTACATTTCTGAATAAAGATGAAAGACTTGCTAAAAAAAAAAAAATTCATATGATAAATAAAATAATTCGAAATAGTCGAAATTAAAGTTTTGAAAAATGTATTTTGGATAAAGAAATTGAATTTTACAAAAAACTTTTACGAATGGGTCTTAAAGTTATTTGAAAATTTGCTAATATCTTTTACGGGGGTGTTGTTAAACCATTAAGATATGAATTAAAACTAAAAACGCGCATTTTCTTATTTATGTTAATTACCATGCCATATTTAAAATGAACAAAGAATTATTATGTTATAGTCTAAAAATAGTTTTTACTTTAAATGGCAGTATCTTTAAAGCAAAAGAAAAAAAAATAGCGCCAATATAAATTCAGAAGTAAAATGAAGTTAATACGATTAAAATGCGTTAAATATATAAAGAAAAATTATCCAAAAAATATCTGCATTTAGACTTTTCTTGTAACTCCGAAATTCGAACTGATAACAAAAATAGGAGCAGTTTTTAATTTAAAATAAAAATTTGTAAATACAGTATATAATTAACAGACAATTTTTTGTAATTACTGAAATATTTTAGATATATTGCATTTCTTATTTAATGTTTTAGCCTAAATAATTGGTAATGAAAACGATTTTGTGCATGTCTCGTAAAATGCATGCCCCATTGCATGAACTTTATCAATGTTATTAAATTGATAAACTGTTCATATAAATAAAACTATACTAGGTGCGATTTGAAAATAGGGTATCATAACCATTTCTATTTATATTTCTATTTCAATTTCTATTGCTATTTCATTTCTGTTTCTGTTTCTTTTTCTTTTTCTATTTCTATTTCTATTTCTATTTCTATTTCTATTTCTATTTCTATTTCTATTTCTATTTCTATTTCTATTTCTATTTCTATTTCTATTTCTATTTCTATTTCTATTTCTATTTCTATTTCTATTTCTATTTCTATTTCTATTTCTATTTCTATTTCTATTTCTATTTCTATTTCTATTTCTATTTCTATTTCTATTTCTATTTCTATTTCTATTTCTATTTCTATTTCTATTTCTATTTCTATTTCTATTTCTATTTCTATTTCTATTTCTATTTCTATTTCTATTTCTATTTCTATTTCTATTTCTATTTCTATTTCTATTTCTATTTCTATTTCTATTTCTATTTCTATTTCTATTTCTATTTCTATTTCTATTTCTATTTCTATTTCTATTTCTATTTCTATTTCTATTTCTATTTCTATTTCTATTTCTATTTCTATTTCTATTTCTATTTCTATTTCTATTTCTATTTCTATTTCTATTTCTATTTCTATTTCTATTTCTATTTCTATTTCTATTTCTATTTCTATTTCTATTTCTATTTCTATTTCTATTTCTATTTCTATTTCTATTTCTATTTCTATTTCTATTTCTATTTCTATTTCTATTTCTATTTCTATTTCTATTTCTATTTCTATTTCTATTTCTATTTCTATTTCTATTTCTATTTCTATATCTATTTCTATTTCTATTTCTATTTCTATTTCTATTTCTATTTCTATTTCTATTTCTATTTCTATTTCTATTTCTATTTCTATTTCTATTTCTATTTCTATTTCTATTTCTATTTCTATTTCTATTTCTATTTCTATTTATATTTATATTTATATTTATATTTCTATTTCTATTTCTATTTCTATTTCTATTTCTATTTCTATTTCTATTTCTATTTCTATTTCTATTTCTATTTCTATTTCTATTTCTATTTCTATTTCTATTTCTATTTCTATTTCTATTTCTATTTCTATTTCTATTTCTATTTCTATTTCTATTTCTATTTCTATTTCTATTTCTATTTCTATTTCTATTTCTATTTCTATTTCTATTTCTATTTCTATTTCTATTTCTATTTCTATTTCTATTTCTATTTCTATTTCTATTTCTATTTCTATTTCTATTTCTATTTCTATTTCTATTTCTATTTCTATTTCTATTTCTATTTCTATTTCTATTTCTATTTCTATTTCTATTTCTATTTCTATTTCTATTTCTATTTCTATTTCTATTTCTATTTCTATTTCTGTTTCTATTTCTGTTTCTATTTCTGTTTCTATTTCTGTTTCTATTTCTGTTTCTATTTCTGTTTCTATTTCTATTTCTATTTCTATTTCTATTTCTATTTCTATTTCTATTTCTATTTCTATTTCTATTTCTATTTCTATTTCTATTTCTATTTCTATTTCTATTTCTATTTCTATTTCTATTTCTATTTCTATTTCTATTTCTATTTCTATTTCTATTTCTATTTCTATTTCTATTTCTATTTCTATTTCTATTTCTATTTCTATTTCTATTTCTATTTCTATTTCTATTTCTATTTCTATTTCTATTTCTATTTCTATTTCTATTTCTATTTCTATTTCTATTTCTATTTCTATTTCTATTTCTATTTCTATTTCTATTTCTATTTCTATTTCTATTTCTATTTCTATTTCTATTTCTATTTCTATTTCTATTTCTATTTCTATTTCTATTTCTATTTCTATTTCTATTTCTATTTCTATTTCTATTTCTATTTCTATTTCTATTTCTATTTCTATTTCTATTTCTATTTCTATTTCTATTTCTATTTCTATTTCTATTTCTATTTCTATTTCTATTTCTATTTCTATTTCTATTTCTATTTCTATTTCTATTTCTATTTCTATTTCTATTTCTATTTCTATTTCTATTTCTATTTCTATTTCTATTTCTATTTCTATTTCTATTTCTAATTTCTATTTCTGTTTGTATTTCTATTTCTATTTCTATTTCTATTTCTATTTCTATTTCTATTTCTATTTCTATTTCTATTTCTATTTCTATTTCTATTTCTATTTCTATTTCTATTTCTATTTCTATTTCTATTTCTATTTCTATTTCTATTTCTATTTCTATTTCTATTTCTATTTCTATTTCTATTTCTATTTCTATTTCTATTTCTATTTCTATTTCTATTTCTATTTCTATTTCTATTTCTATTTCTATTTCTATTTCTATTTCTATTTCTATTTCTATTTCTATTTCTATTTCTATTTCTATTTCTATTTCTATTTCTATTTCTATTTCTATTTCTATTTCTATTTCTATTTCTATTTCTATTTCTATTTCTATTTCTATTTCTATTTCTATTTCTATTTCTATTTCTATTTCTATTTCTATTTCTATTTCTATTTCTATTTCTATTTCTATTTCTATTTCTATTTCTATTTCTATTTCTATTTCTATTTCTATTTCTATTTCTATTTCTATTTCTATTTCTATTTCTATTTCTATTTCTATTTCTATTTCTATTTCTATTTCTATTTCTATTTCTATTTCTATTTCTATTTCTATTTCTATTTCTATTTCTATTTCTATTTCTATTTCTATTTCTATTTCTATTTCTATTTCTATTTCTATTTCTATTTCTATTTCTATTTCTATTTCTATTTCTATTTCTATTTCTATTTCTATTTCTATTTCTATTTCTATTTCTATTTCTATTTCTATTTCTATTTCTATTTCTATTTCTATTTCTATTTCTATTTCTATTTCTATTTCTATTTCTATTTCTATTTCTATTTCTATTTCTATTTCTATTTCTATTTCTATTTCTATTTCTATTTCTATTTCTATTTCTATTTCTATTTCTATTTCTATTTCTATTTCTATTTCTATTTCTATTTCTATTTCTATTTCTATTTCTATTTCTATTTCTATTTCTATTTCTATTTCTATTTCTATTTCTATTTCTATTTCTATTTCTATTTCTATTTCTATTTCTATTTCTATTTCTATTTCTATTTCTATTTCTATTTCTATTTCTATTTCTATTTCTATTTCTATTTCTATTTCTATTTCTATTTCTATTTCTATTTCTATTTCTATTTCTATTTCTATTTCTATTTCTATTTCTATTTCTATTTCTATTTCTATTTCTATTTCTATTTCTATTTCTATTTCTATTTCTATTTCTATTTCTATTTCTATTTCTATTTCTATTTCTATTTCTATTTCTATTTCTATTTCTATTTCTATTTCTATTTCTATTTCTATTTCTATTTCTATTTCTATTTCTATTTCTATTTCTATTTCTATTTCTATTTCTATTTCTATTTCTATTTCTATTTCTATTTCTATTTCTATTTCTATTTCTATTTCTATTTCTATTTCTATTTCTATTTCTATTTCTATTTCTATTTCTATTTCTATTTCTATTTCTATTTCTATTTCTATTTCTATTTCTATTTCTATTTCTATTTCTATTTCTATTTCTATTTCTATTTCTATTTCTATTTCTATTTCTATTTCTATTTCTATTTCTATTTCTATTTCTATTTCTATTTCTATTTCTATTTCTATTTCTATTTCTATTTCTATTTCTATTTCTATTTCTATTTCTATTTCTATTTCTATTTCTATTTCTATTTCTATTTCTATTTCTATTTCTATTTCTATTTCTATTTCTATTTCTATTTCTATTTCTATTTCTATTTCTATTTCTATTTCTATTTCTATTTCTATTTCTATTTCTATTTCTATTTCTATTTCTATTTCTATTTCTATTTCTATTTCTATTTCTATTTCTATTTCTATTTCTATTTCTATTTCTATTTCTATTTCTATTTCTATTTCTATTTCTATTTCTATTTCTATTTCTATTTCTTTTTCTACTTCTATTTCAATTTCTATTCTTCCTATTCTTATTACTATTCCTATTCTTATTCCCATTCCTTTTCCTGTTCCTATTCCTACTCCTATTCTTATTCTTATTCTTATTCTTATTCTTATTCTTATTCTTATTCTTATTCTTACTCTTATTCTTATACTTATTCTTATTCTTATTCTTACTCTTATTCTTACTCTTATTCTTATTCTTATTCTTATTCTTATTCTTATTCTTATTCTTATTCTTATTCTTATTCTTATTCTTATTCTTATTCTTATTCTTATTCTTATTCTTATTCTTATTCTTATTCTTATTCTTATTCTTATTCTTATTCTTATTCTTATTCTTATTCTTATTCTTATTCTTATTCTTATTCTTATTCTTATTCTTATTCTTATTCTTATTCTTATTCTTATTCTTATTCTTATTCTTATTCTTATTCTTATTCTTATTCTTATTCTTATTCTTATTCTTATTCTTATTCTTATTCTTATTCTTATTCTTATTCTTATTCTTATTCTTATTCTTATTCTTATTCTTATTCTTATTCTTATTCTTATTCTTATTCTTATTCTTATTCTTATTCTTATTCTTATTCTTATTCTTATTCTTATTCTTATTCTTATTCTTATTCTTATTCTTATTCTTATTCTTATTCTTATTCTTATTCTTATTCTTATTCTTATTCTTATTCTTATTCTTATTCTTATTCTTATTCTTATTCTTATTCTTATTCTTATTCTTATTCTTATTCTTATTCTTATTCTTATTCTTATTCTTATTCTTATTCTTATTCTTATTCTTATTCTTATTCTTATTCTTATTCTTATTCTTATTCTTATTCTTATTCTTATTCTTATTCTTATTCTTATTCTTATTCTTATTCTTATTCTTATTCTTATTCTTATTCTTATTCTTATTCTTGTTCTTATTCTTATTCTTATTCTTATTCTTATTCTTATTCTTATTCTTATTCTTATTCTTATTCTTATTCTTATTCTTATTCTTATTCTTATTCTTATTCTTATTCTTATTCTTATTCTTATTCTTATTCTTATTCTTATTCTTATTCTTATTCTTATTCTTATTCTTATTCTTATTCTTATTCTTATTCTTATTCTTATTCTTATTCTTATTCTTATTCTTATTCTTATTCTTATTCTTATTCTTATTCTTATTCTTATTCTTATTCTTATTCTTATTCTTATTCTTATTCTTATTCTTATTCTTATTCTTATTCTTATTCTTATTCTTATTCTTATTCTTATTCTTATTCTTATTCTTATTCTTATTCTTATTCTTATTCTTATTCTTATTCTTATTCTTATTCTTATTCTTATTCTTATTCTTATTCTTATTCTTATTCTTATTCTTATTCTTATTCTTATTCTTATTCTTATTCTTATTCTTATTCTTATTCTTATTCTTATTCTTATTCTTATTCTTATTCTTATTCTTATTCTTATTCTTATTCTTATTCTTATTCTTATTCTTATTCTTATTCTTATTCTTATTCTTATTCTTATTCTTATTCTTATTCCTATTCCTATTCCTATTCCTATTCCTATTTCTATTCCTATTTCTTTTCCTATTTCTATTCCTATTCCTATTCCTATTGTTATTCCTTTTCCTCTTCCTATTCCTATTCCTATTCCTATTCCTATTCCTATTCCTATTCCTATTCCTATTCCTATTCCTATTCCTATTCCTATTCCTATTCCGTATCCTATTCCTATTCCTATTCCTATTCCTATTCCTATTCTTATTCCTATTCCTATAATAAATATAAAAATAAACAGGCCATTTCAGCGCTTGAAAGGACTTTAACCTAGCTTCTATTGATCAAGTGTGTTGTGCGTGTTATTGAATGCTTGATCACAAATGACCGATAACTGGACCTACGTGCCGACTCCGAACGGCTTATGTTCTTAAGAAGCTCTACATGGCAATTTTTACTCTCTAAGGTTTGCCATTGTCTGCAGAGAGGTGATGACCGAGCAGAAAAATTAATTCAACTGAAAAACTTTCTGTCTGAGCTGGAATTGAACCCGGGCTACCGCAGATCTTTAGCTTAGGGGCCACGCACTCTACCTACTAGGCTACGGCCGCCACAATTCCTATTCCTATTCCAATTTCTATTCCTATTAAAATTTCTATTAAAATTCCATTTCCTTATCCTATTCGAAGAGAAACCTCTTGAGAGTCAGAGTCAGCTCTGCTCTCATCTACAATCTATGTATTGTATATGCAACAACTTAAAAACTGGTTGTTTAGTCAGCACTTTGTTTTCTAAAGCTCTTGAGTTAAATTAAAATAACAGAGACAGCAACGTTATGAACCCACAAAATTGCTCAGAACTTTTTCAAGTTCAAGTTAAGGCCATAATATTTAGTACTGCTTTGATTGTCGACAAGAGAAGTTAGAATGAATAAATTTAGTGTCTGGTTTACTCTGTTATTTGCTGTTTTATGTAAGTTTTTTAGATATGAGAAGATGCGTCTTTATAACGCTTTATGTTTCTGCTTTCTCAGCAACTTATTTTCCAAGCGAAGTAACAACTTTAGAGGAAACTACAGAATGTGGATTGGTAAATGCAGATCTTTTACGCAATAGCAATAAAATTACTCAGATCGATGAGTTTCCTTGGATGGGCAGATTGGCATATAAAAGCAATGGTAGGAATTATCTAGAGAGAGAATCTTGTCGCTTAAAATAATGTCAATTTTGATTATGTAGTAACAAGTATTGGAACAGTCTTTCTCTGTCAAGCAGTGTTGATCACTCAACGTTATTTGATTACAGTGGCTCACTGCCTGGGAGCTTTAAACAATCAAGAGCCGTATGCGGTATTATTAGGTGATTGGGACACCTCAAATGATTGGACTGAGAAGGATTGTGATAAGGTGAGCGGTAAATGTTCAGTACCGATAATGATTGGCATTGAAGAGATTGTTGTAAATCCCCGTTTTGATTGGAACAAACATATCGAAGACATTGGTTTGTTAAGTCTGAATCGAATAGTAACTTATTCAGATTTCATACGACCGATTTGTTTGCCTGGCAAGGATATAATAGAAAAGGAATTCGATTCGAAACATCTAACGCTAACAGGTTGGGTGCGCCGTGCCGAGGGATTTAAGCAAAAAATGTCTGTCCCTATTTTTAAGCAACAAGACTGTAGAACGATGTATGCAGAGCAAGGTCGTTTTAATATCACTGATTCACATGTGTGTGGAATTGCTTGTGACGATGGTGTTAGTTTTCTGTCCAGTTCAGCTTTAATGGATGTCAAGAAGAAAGACTCGCAAACAGATCAAGTCTATTTGGTTGGTGTGATCTCATATCGCACATTGAGCTGTGTACCCGGAGTGCCTGATGTTTTTACACGTGTCGATCGTTTCTTGGATTGGATACAAAATAATATTTCCTCATAATCTTCATATAAACGTAAGCGCGTAAAAAGGAAATTTTACAATGAGCCCGATCCTGAAAAATTTTACCGGGGAATCGGAAAAAGGAGTTTTCATTTTTAAGATAGCAGATAAAGACTACACATTATTTTAGTTTCTACTCATGAATATTGACAGTTGATGAAAAAATTTGCATTAAAAATTTCCAAAATGTTCTTGAACATTCTTGTTCTTAAAAATGAAAACTCCCTTTTCCGATTCCTAGGGAAAATTATTCAGAATCGGGCTGAATATATATCTTAATTGGATTTGTGCAACGGATTTAACTTTATCAGAGAAAAGTGTTGTTTACTATGATGATTATGTGATGATGCGATTCAAATGCTTTGGTTTTTACTTCTTATTTTATATACTCTAATGAATATATGAAGTAATGTGTTCCGATGCTTTTAAGAAATTTTTTTTATAAAAAATATGAATATGATTGTTATTGAAAAAAGTTGTTAAAGTGTTATAACACACAGAATATATGTATGATACTAACGATGCTTACAAAAAACTAATATTTAAATAAAATATTAAGAATATTTTCGCTATTTTGAAAAAATTACTCTTAGAGAATTAATTTATTTCCTATACTTTCAAATATTTAAACCTTCCTATAACAATTGCTCAAAATCTACAATGGCGGTTTCGATAGTGCAACACTAGGACTTTAACAATCACCCCTGGGACCCAGGTTCGATTTTGGCTCAGATCATATTCCTAAGTTTGTATCTTTTTTAATTTCTTTTCATATTTACAACCGAATTTGAAATACTTCAATGTGTAAGATATAACAGTTGGTGCAGAAAAGTTTGTGGAGAGGACTGCTTAACTACTTGGAAAACCATGAAACATTCTTCCGCGAAACTCCATGAAACTATCATATTTCTACAAATTTTGCTGTATTAAGGTGTTTTTCGAACCACTATTCGAAATCAATTATCTTACCACAAGAGATTGAACCCCCAAACACCAAAATTTTCCGAATTCATTTTCAGATTTAAGTGCTTTTAATTACCTTTTCTTCAGTAGTTCAACCGGTAAAGAAGTGTTTGAGATATGAATTTTCGTAAAAATCAAATTTCGATATTTTTACCGATTTTTGTCAATTTTGTGCATGCTGATACTCCGCCAAAAATAGCGCCAAACTTTTTTCTTCCAATTTAAGTTTTTTCTTTCCGTCACTGATGCTCATTGCAAAATTTGACCCAAATCGGATATGGTTAAGATTTTTAATTCGCTCTTTCTCATTTAAATATTTTTAATTTACTTGGTGTCAAAATATGTAAACAGACACAGCTCTTTTAATTTTTAATTAAATTCAAAAAGTATAACAAAATGGGTCTTTTGGAGCACTTTTGGGAGAACTGGAGCTACGATGATGACGAAGTGGAAGCGACTTTGCGGGCCGAACGCAGGCAATATAAAATGCAGGAACGCATTGGATCGGACAAGTGGAACGAGAATGACTTCGTCTATCGTTACCGATTGACGATGGCCGCGGTCGTACGGGTGCTGCAATTTATTGAACCATCTCCGCGACATACACAGTAAGAAAAAAATTAAAAAAATTTTCTACACATAGGGTTGCTACCTAAAAAATGTTTTGTTTTAAGAATTTTAAACATGAGGAAACAGAATTGGGGGAACAGAAAATTCAAGATGGTGGATAGGGCTGCCACCTTATTTTTTTTATTTTATTTTTACGAACTATGCTAGGCAAGCATAATATTATCGTTGAAAAACGAAACAGATTGGCTAAAAAAATACTAGATGCTATTCTGTTCCTAAATCCTATTTTTAAAAATGAAAAATACTAAAAATACAATACTATACTTATAAATACTTGTTTATTTTTTTCTTTTTATTGGTTGTGACTTTGATTTGAAAAATACTTTTATGGTTCTCCCCATGATAGAATTGTTATATGATGTTAAAAGCTTTTAAAAATACATATTATTAGGTGGCAGCCCTATTATTTCAAAATATTATAATTTTGAAATTCTGACAACGGATTTGAATTCAGCGACCCATTTTTACCCTTTAGTTCGCGCCAGCACCGAATTCGTAAAAATGAAAAAAATAAGGTGGCATCCCTATCCACCATCTTGAATTTTGAAATTCTGACTTCAGATTCGAAATCAGTAACCCCCCCAATACTGTTTTCTCATGTTTTAAATTCTTAAAATAAAACATTTTTAGGTGGCAACTCTCTCTGTAAAAAAATTTTCGAGTTTTGAAATTCTGAAAATGGATTCGGAATCAGCGACCCCATTTTACCCTTGAGTTCGCGCTAGCCCCGAATTCGTAATAATAAAAAAATAGAGGTGGCAACCTATCCACCATCTTGAATTTTAAAATTTTGAGTTTAGATTCGAAATCAGCGACCTCCCAATACTGTTTCCTCATGTTTAGAATTCTTAAAATAAAACATTTATAGGTGGCAACTCTCTCTGTAGAAAAATTTTCGAGTTTTGAAATTCTGAAAATGGATTCGGAATCAGCGACCCCATTTTACGTAGTGTTTCTCCCAGCGTCAAATTCGCATAAATAAACAAGAAATTAGGTGGCAACTCTATCCGCCTTCTTGAATTTTAAAATTCTCACACCAGATTCGATAGAAGTAACCCCCAATACTGTTTCTTCATGTTTAAAATTCTTAAAAAAAATGTTTAGTTGGTAACCCTATGGTTAGCAAAATTTTAGAATTTTGAAATTCTGACAGCAGATGCAAAATCAGCGATCAATTTTTAGTGTTCACTCCAGCCCCCAAATTCGCAAAAATAAACCAAAAATCCCCACACATTTTTTTAATAATGAGCAACACTCTAACATTCCAATGGAAATCGATATAAACTGAGAGCGAATTTATGCTCTAAGCATAAAGCTGGGATAAAATGTGAACAAAATCACTTTTTTATCTCTCGATTATCACGCTTTGTATAAAATTAACCTAGAGATAGTTATCCCCGAATTAAATCATATATATGCCCTTTGTGAACAAAATGGCCCTTAGGGAAAGAAAAATAAGTAATGGTTCACAACCCACTCCTTTTCCCTAATTTTGTCCACACATTAAAAAGGACCTAAATTCTTGTTGTTACCCACGAACGCTTTGCTTTAAATCGCAGAGCATTCAAGTTAAGCCAGCATATTTCAAAGCGAGCCAACGTCTAGGCGGCTTTTATAAACTAAATCTTAAACTATGCAGCTATAAACGCTTTCACATGGCAAAAAACATTCAGCTGACACAGTGGGCTGAGTTGAAGAACTCTAACTTGGCACCAAACCATCATTTATTAAAATTCATATCGTATTTCTATTAAGACAAAAATTAAACATATGAACATATAATACTCGTTCGTGTGTTGTTCCCTTACTTTCGCGCAAACCTACTACGATTTTCGCTTACAATGTAAGGTACATGTCATCAGTGTTTAAGTGGTCATACCAGAAAATATATAATACCGAATCTACACGAAATTTATGTTAAGATATTTAAGATTTGAGTTTTCGTTGCAAATAATGACAACAAAATTCTGAAAAAATCTATTTTGAAATTAGATTTCAATACATTGCAACTTCTTTGTAGAACTAAAACCATTTACTCGTTTCAACTACTTTTGCCCTACAGTGTTAGTTGTTGAAAATTTTGCATTATTCATAATTAAGCATCTAGTCCAGGATCAAGCATTGAGGAAACCCAACGTTTATGTAGCAAGCCGACCAAGGTCAACAGACGAGTTGAGAAAATGTTCTAAAATAAATTAACGTGGCGGATTAACATTTTCCCGCCAAGCGAAGGCATTACAAAGTATTCCTTTGTCACGGACTCAAAGTGTAGTTAAGCGAAGCACTGTTGGACAGATAAAAGGATGGACGGATGCGCTATGCTTACCGCAGAAAGGAAAAAAAATCCTTTCATGGTACATCGTTGGTGTTCGTCAGCAAGGTATTGTGACAAGACAACGCTTTTATATGGCATGATAAGATGCTGCTGCTGGCTAAAACACTTTCAGTTTCATGGTAATTAAGGTTGTGTGCTTCCACTTAAATCACCTTTGCGTATATTTGGAGGCGGCTGGGGAAAAGGGTTGAGCCAAAAAGTTTTCTTATTTAACAAATTAACATTCTTTAGAATGAAATAATTTTGCTACCTTGCTCATTAAATACACTTACAATTGTTGGCAAAGCAAATATCAGCTGACTTGCCTCTAAATAAAAAAGCCGCCTGAGTTATTTACATGCTATATTTTGAAACTTTAATTTTTTGCTTTACTGTGATGCACCACCCTGTTTGCTTGTAATTAATTCAACCACAAAAGTTCCCAACAGCAAACAATTCAAGCTTAACAGATCTAAACACTAAATCAACATTTGTTGAGACACTGAAAATTTTAAACAATGCCATCTGACATCAGTACAACTACAAATGACTGAGATAGCTACAAGTTCATTTGGAATTTGGTATGGAAAACTACAAATAACCCAGCTTCAGCCACTTCATGGCTTGTCACATTAAAAAATCCTCTGAATAGCACGAATTTTGTTGTTCCGTTCGCATGACTGCTACTGAAGATGCAGTTGAAAGAACAATAAATGCATACCAATTTGTTTGTTGACGGATGATTGTGGAATCTATCTACTGGCGTATGTGTATGTGTGTGTGTGTGTGTTTGTTGACCAACTGCAGTGGCTAAGGGAAACAAAGTGTGTTTTAGAAAACATTTATAATTTTCGCTGTTGTTTTCATGCCATATTTTATGGCAGTATTTCTCAAACTGTCTTGCAAAAGCCTTTAAAATGTAGAGTCAAACACATTGATTTAAAATTCTAATGTGTAGACATATTAATATTTGATGTTCGTATATTATCACCAGGGCTCGGATTTTGATGACCTAAAAAACTGCAAAAAAATGACCTAAAAAAATAACACAAATTACCTAAAAACTGCAGAAAATGACCTAAAAACTGACAAAAATTAACTAAAAAACGCAAACAATTGCATAAAAATATAAAACATAAAAATTATATAATGCATAAAAATTACGTTTTGTAAAAACGTAAATTTATAATATACTAGTATATCCTGAATTTTTATCTAACACTTGTTTAATTTTTTTTCATACCCTTTTGTCAGTTTCACAACGCGCAGAGCTTTTTTTCATCGAAGTCTATAAACAAAGCTACTCCTTTGTCGAGAGGTAATGTTTTTGATTGTAGGGACTCTAGTGTTAAAGGAATATGTTTAAAAATTTGCATTTTGACATTTTTTAGTACGAAAAAAAACTATTTAAAAATTACAGTGAAACCCGCTTAAGTACCTCCCCTCTTAAGTACCTTACCCGCTTTAGTACCCAACATTTTTGGACACTAAACATTTTTCATGAAAATTGATGTATGTTTACTCTCTTAAGTACCTCCCCGCTTAACTACCCAACCCGCTTGAGTACCTCCAATTTTCATACTTTAATTATCATTTTACCTACAATTTTCCCCTCATAAGTACCTTTCAAATATTTTTTTATGGCAACGCTACACAATCGATATTTTCATAACATTCACTAAATAATCGAACATCGCTAACTGAAACTAATAACTAAAGAAAGAAAAGAAAACTTGCGCTAACTTAAAGAAAATAAAAATGCCTGGCAAAGGGCGAAAAATCACTAGTCTTACTTTAAAAAAGAAAGTGCAAATAATTAACTTAGTAGATCACAATAAAAAGTCAAAAAATGAAATTGCGCGATATTTTAAGTGTGATATTTCTACAATAAATAGAATTTTAAGAAATCGCGAAAAAGTGGAGAAAGACGCTAATGCAACATGCTTAAAACGAAAGCGCCTTCGTGGAAGCCCAAATGAGGAAATTGAAAAGACGCTTTCCCAGTGGTTTGATCAAATGAGGGCCGTAAATGCAGTGCTATCAGATGCTCAAATTATGCTAAAAGCGAGAGAGTTCGCAAGCAAATTGCACTGCAACTTTCATCCTACGAATGGCTGGTTATGGCGTTGGAAGCGTAGGGAAAGTATCAAATTCACAAAAATAACTGGAGAGGCAGCTGATGCTGACATCGAGATGGCAGATATGTATAGGCATCAAGTGTTGCAGAATTTGTTAAAAAATTACGAGCCTTGTAATATTTTTAATGCGGATGAAAGTGGTTTATTTTATAAGGCATTACCCAACGGCACATTAGCAAGGAGGGGCACTACAGTGCACGGTTGCCACCTCAAATTCCCACGAAAAAAACCTTTTTCCCACAATAGCAAAAATTAATAACCACTAAAATTCCCATGGTATAAAATTTTAAAAAAAATCCCATCGTAATTAAGGAAAACCTCAAAAAATCCCACGGACATTTAAAATAACCACGAAAATCCCACGCAAATAAAAAAAACCACGAAAAATCCCATTTGTATTTATAAAAACCTCGATAAATCACATTTGTATTAAAAAAACCACAAAAAATCTCTCTTCTATTAAAAATTACCACAGTAAATAATACAGACAACAAATTGTCAAAAATTTAACAAAAAATTAAAAAAAACAACTAGTATTTTTCGTCGTATGTGTTTTAATTAGTCTTTTAGTAATAATATTTAATAAAAAATATTTGTTTAATCCACCTTAGACCTGTATAAAGTTTACAAAAAGAGTTCCAAATTTAAAAAGCAAAACACAATCAAAAAATTCTTATCTTTTTGACAATTATTGGTCAGCACCGCATCAAAATCAAAATTCTATTCGACTGAAAATTCGATGAACAACGAACATTTCGACATGGTGTGACATTCGATGCTTGTTGTTCGATAACCAGCGAAGATTACGTCGAAAGCAACTCGTAATAAGGGTCAATCACAAATCAATTTTAAGATATACTAATTTTGTATATTGATATAAAAAAGAAAAAATTTACTGAAACATCTTTTCCCAATGCATGGAATTATGTCAAGAGTGAAAGAACTTCCCACCAAACCAAAGTAATCGAAGTCTTAACGAATTCGTTGCAAGAATCACATAGATGGGTTGAGAAGATTTTAACAATGAACAAAATATGAAAAATATACACTTTTATGTACAATATATATTTTTATACATTTTTTAACTGAAAAATAAAAATAAATCCTTTAAAACTAAAAAAATCCCACAAAACAAAAAAATTCCCACGTGAATTAAAAAAAACCACACTCAATTAAAAAATCCCATGGGAATTCCCATTTCCCACGGCAATTAAAAATAACCACAAATGGGATTTTTCCCACAAAGGTGGCAACCGTGCTACAGTGACAGGTGGAAAGGGTCAAAAAGCGCGACTGACTCTTCTGTTCTTGTGTAATGCAGACGGAACAGACAAAAAAATATTTGCAATTGGAAAATCCAAGAATCCCAGATGCTTTAAAGGAAAAACCACCCCGTTGCCTTACTATTTTCAGAGTAAAGCTTGGATGGTTGGTTCGCTTTGGTCAAGTATTTTGAAAGAGTTTGATCAGAACATGGTAAAGCAAAATAGAAAAGTTTTGCTTTTTGTTGATAATGCTCCTTGTCATAAGGTGGCCGATTTGAACCTCGAAAATGTCAAAATTGAGTTTCTTCCACCAAATACAACGTCAATAATGCAGCCACTTGATCAGGGAATCATACATTCTTTTAAAGTCTACTACAGACAAATAATAGTCAGAAAACAGCTGCTTGCAATTGAGAAAGGTTTATCAAACAAAGAGTTTTTGAAATCTATTTCAATTTTGGATGCGCTGACTTTTGCAAAGCGAGCATGGTGGCTTGTAAAAAACGAATCTATTGAAAATTGCTTCCGGAAGGTATGTTTACACTTTATCTGTTAAATATTCTTTTTTTTATAAGTTTATTGTTCTTGCAGGCAGGGTTCGCTACTGAAAATACTTTGCTTGATTGCGTTGAGGAATTAGTAGATGTTCCAATTAATACTACAGATTTTGAAGAGTTTGTAAATTGCGATAAAGATGCTCAATGTTTTGGGATTCTGACTGACGACGAAATTGTGGCATCCGTATTAGAAGATCATGCCGAAGAATTGCTATCAGAAGAAATTTCTGATGATGAAAGCATTGCTTCTTTTATTGTTCCTACTTCAACGGAGGCATTAAAAGCACTTACTACATTGAGAAAATTCATGGAATTTTATAATCTCGGTATCGATGATATCGAATTGTTAGAAGAAAAGATATTTAAAAATCAGTTTAAAAATATTCATCAAAAGAAAATTACTGACTTTTTCATTTTATAAATACTTAATCGCAAACAAAATTAAAAACATACTTATTATTGTTTGTTTATTTATTTTTTTATTAAAAGTTTATTTTAAAAAAGTCTTTACAATACACAAAGAAGTGCGTATTTACCTTATGTTCCTTTTTAAAAAATTGAATTCTTAAATTAAATGATCTCAGAATTACAAATTTACGAAATGTTTTTTTAATATAGATATTTTTTTGTATTTTTGAACAAAATCACATATTTTTATTCGTTTCAAACGGTTAACAAGCCCATATGTATCGTAAAATGTTAAATATACCAAGTTTAAGCGAACCCGCTTAAGAACCCAGCTCGAGGTACTTAAGCGGGTTCGTTTAAGTACCCAACCCGCTTAAGAACCTCAAAATGATGACAATTTTGGGTGAGGTACTTAAGCGGGTTTTACTGTACACTAAAATGACTAATTTCTAAAAAACCGAAAATGCTCTAAAAATTAAAACCGTCCAAAAATGACAATAAAATAACTTAAAAATCTCTAAATGACCAAAAAATGCCCTAAATCTAGTAAATGACCTGAAAACTAAAAACGATGAAAAATGACGAAAAATGTCCTAAAAACTTTTCATACTTGGAATTAAGGAAACATAAATGGACGTTTTAAATAAGCAAGAAATGTCATAGAAGCAACAGAAAAAAGATGACATGTCATCGAAATCCTAGCGCTGATTTTCACATGGCCAAAATAATAAGTAAATGCCGAATGGGCATGTGCACTAGGGCGTATCGAAAAGTTATTATCGTGATCTAAGAGGTCTCAAAAATTGCATTACGTGGTCAAGGTCTCCCAAAAAAATTTTAGAAAAAAATAAGAATGCCTTCCTCTCCCGCAAGAACAAAGTTGTTTTTTAAGATAAACAGTAAAAAATCACGATCTCAAAATGCTTTGATTTTTGTAAGAAAAACTACATATGTCTTAAAGCAAAAGTAAAGATAGACTTTAACTAACAATATTTAGGCAAACACGATGCCACTCTCGATTTTTATCCACAAGGTCCTGTGTGAAGGACATTCGAATCTAAAGGTACACTTGAGGTAGCACAGACCTTTTGATTGCTGTCTGATTGCCAAAATTTTGGCGATTTTGATTATAGTGTTGGCGTTTTTCTTAAATTTGGCGAATCAATAATTTACATATTTTTTGCATATGCATATTCTTGTTTTGAGAAATGTATATATACTTGAATGCAATTTTTTAACTTTTTCAAAAAAATTAATATAAGGTTTTATATCTCGGGCACCAGAAGTGGTACCAAAGATAATTTCCTTAATTTAGATTTTTAAGTACATATTTCTGAGCAACACTCTATCCAAGAGTATCAATTTACAACACAAGGTTAAGACTACGATTTTTTTCCTATTTCGATTTTGTACAAAATTTTCCTTCCTAGCATAAAATTTATTATTTTATTAAAACACCTTACAAAAATGTTTTACTAAAATTTTGAGTTTCTGAGTTTGCCATTCGATGGGTCTCAACTGACTGAACAATTGTTGTTCAAAAGTGCACTAATGAAGTAATGACCATAAAGGAGATATGAACAAAATTGCTACATTTCACGCTTGAAGCAACTTTTTTAAAATATCAAAATAGGGAAACAATCGTGGTCTTTTTCTGCTCTTTTAAAGTAGCTATTTTGAGACAGGGTTTCGTTCAAAACTATTTGCAAAATCCGAATTGAGAAAACTATCTTCGATACCACTTTTGGTGCCCGAGATATAAAACCTTATATTAATTTTTCTGAAAAAGTTAAAGAATTGTATTCAAGCATACATTTTTCAAAAACAAAAAACTGTACATGCGAAAAGTATGTAAATTATTAATTCGCCAAATTTAAAAAAAATGCTAACACTAAAATCAAAATCGCCAAAATTTAGACAATGAGACAGCAATCAAAAGTTCTGTGCTACCTCACGTGTACCTTTAGATGCGAATATGCTTCACACAGGACTTTGTGGGTAAAAATCGAGAGTGGTATCGTGTTTGCCATAATATTGTTAGTTAAAGTCTATATTTACTTTTGCTTTAAGACATATGTTGTTTTTCTTGCAAAAATTTAAGAATTTTGAGATCGTGATTTTTTACTGTTTTTCTCAAGAAACAACTTTATCCTTGCGGGAGAGGAAGAGATCCTTATTTTTTCTCAAAAATTTTTTGTGGGATCCTGACAACCCATTGCAACTTTTGAGACCTTTTAGAATGTGAAATTCGAAAACAAATTGTAATTCCATACGCCCTAATGTACACGGTACAGTAAAAATAAAAGAAGGTAATATTTTAAAATATTACTCTTAAGGCTTATAAGAACGGTCTCTATTTTCGCTTCGGCTGTTATTATTATTTTGATCAGGCCACTATATGCTAGGGAACCCAATCCCGGAAGCTTTTCTCCATCTCGGGATTATCAAGATTGAAAGTCTCAATCCCGGGAATAGTTCGGGATTGAAAACTTTAAGAAGTAAATAATTCAAAACGTTTTTAATACAATTTTTTATTACTTATTACTTGAAATTAAAACATGTAAATTAATTCATTTATACAGAAACAAAAACAAAAAAAAATCACATTAAGGGTATTCACAATTGCGTTGTTTTTAGTGTAGTATTTATTGATACCACACTTTACCAAGTTGTTTTTATATTTTTTGTTGTTTTACATGAAATCTCTGAAAACCAAAAGTGTGGTAATTTTAAGTAGCTCATTGATATGATTAACGAACGTTGTGTTTAAGGTTCCATAAACAACTGATCAGTTGCCAGTTATTTTCTAATTGCAAAAATGGAAGAAGCTCAATATGAAGGTTTAACTTTTTTAAGCCATATATCAATAAACAGGGCTAGGATTTTGATGACCTAAGAAAATAACCTAAAAACTGACAAACATGACCTAAAAATGCAAACAATTACATAAAAAATAAACAAAAAACTAGGAATTATCTTCGACTGGGCTGAAGTTAAAATACCCCCACGGCCGAATTAGAGTATATATAAAGTCTTAAGCAAACTTTGAATATATTTAAAGAGATTTTCCCGTTTTGGTTAAGTCACTTTGTATGGGTGGTAAGCGTGGTTTTCATCCGAATTTTGCAAATTTAATACTCAAAATAAATATTAAATATTTAAGACACTGTGTGAAATTTGAAGTCATTAAATTGATTTTTGTGGAATTTAAAGAGATCTTACCGTTTTGGTTAAGTCAGTTTGTATGGGAGGTAGGCGTGGTTTTCATCCGATTTTGCTCAGATTCGAACTTGACCATTTTTGTATAAAAAGCTTATATTTTGAATTTCGTTATGATAGCTCAAAAATTACGGCTGCTATCGTGGAAACAAACGGACAGACGGACATGGCTAAATCGACTCAGGAGGTGATGCTGATCAGGAATATATATACTTTTCTATACCGGTCACGCCTCCTTATCGGCGTTACAAACGGAGTGACAAAATTAATTTACCCCTATTACGTTTTTTAAACGTGGGGGTATAGGGTATAATAAAACTTTAAAAATAAAAAATTACTTAACTTAAAGTTTTTTATATACTTTTTATGCATGGCGTAACAGTAAATTACATGGTTCATTTTTATCTTATTAAAATTGATAGAACTTCGTTTGTCTGGCAAAATGTTTTTGTAAACAAAAAAACGTCTATCTACTTCTGCACTGACGAGAGGAACAAATTTAAAATACGATATGCCATCGGATGTCAGTTCCTCATCTAATTGCAAAGTATTCAAATTTTAATCCCTTAATATTTTAGCAATAGAGCTTAAAATAGAGTTCATAAAACTAGCATATATTTAGTTTTCATCTAACAGTTATTCCATCTTTCTACATTCCCTTTTGTCAGTTTCACCACTCGCAGAGCTTTTTTTTTCATCGAGATCTATAAAATAAGCTAATCCTTTTTCGAGAGGTACTGGTTTGGTTTTGATTGAAGGGTTTTGATCTATTGTTAAAGGAATATGTTTAAAAATATGAATTTTTCGATTTTTAGGAAAAAAAGAAAAATTATTTTAAGTTGACATTTAAATAACCTAAAAAACCAAAAAATGCTCTCAAAATTAAAAAAGTCCAAAAATGACAATAAAATAAATTAAAAATAGCTAAAAATTAGAAAAACATGCCCTAAATCTAGTAAAAATTACCTGAAAACTAAAACCTATAAAAAACGATGAAAATTGACGAAAAAAAGGACCTAAAAACTTTTTATATTTGGAATTTAGGAAACATAAATAGACTTTCTAAATAAACAGGAAGTGCCTTAGAAGCAGCAGAAAAAAGATGACATGTCATCGAAATCCTGGCCCTGTTAATAAAATACATAAAATTGGATAGCTAATTTATATAATATATAAATTATAATTGGATATAATTATAATTGGATAGCTAATAGCATAGTAACAAAAAGCTGGGAGGTTCTATTTTAAAAGGTGCTCATAATTTTGGTTTTCAACTATGGCAAAATTAATAAACACAAAAAAGCTTAATTAATATTATTGACTAGCAAATTGTATTAATTTAAAGAACAAAAAATATAAAAAAATAAAATACAGAACAGTTACAACACTAGCTTCTGGCGAAGCAAAAACTCGTTTCATTTCTATGGTGCATTTTGACTAACTATCGAACACCAATGAATATTGAAATAAATAAAGAAGCAACTAGAACAGATGGCAACCTTGGTAGAGTTGATGGCGGTGATCTAAAAAATGGCCTACTGCTTTAAAATGTCATATGATTAGCAGCCATACAATTCATAAGAATGAATTCCAAAATCTGCACATTCATATACTAATTTAAACAGTGAGTTGATCACAGCTTAATCACTCAAAGACTACTGAAGAGGAAAATGTAGCGATTTCTGAAACAGACTGTCTAGTCAGCTAAGTGATTGACTCTATACAGAGTTGTTGTTGTTGTTGTGTTGCCTTCTTAAAAACTTACTTGATCTAAAGCTCACAATTTTAATTCAAAATACAGAACAGTTTAATGTATTATTATAAAATTGTAAAATGTTTTTTTAGACATCGTTTTTATGTTTTTTTTTTTGTGTTTAAGGCAAATTAAGGTTGGAAAAGACTTTTCACAATTACATTTTTTGTTTTAATTATTTTTAAAGTAATACATTAAGCTGATTAACGCGTCTTATTTTTCATTACACAAATTTTCGGATATTATTGCAAATATAACCCTCTGATGTTACTATGCTAGTTGGAGAAGTAGTTGTATGATAATCGTAAGCAATTTGTAAGTTTCGATTACGATAGCCTTTACCACAAAACAAAATTATTTCCTAAGTCAGAATATCTGACAATGTTCAATGGGACCCGATGTTGCAAATTCTTCCAAAACTATGCAAAGTCTTTGCTCTATTGATTCACACTCATCGTCCAAACAATCTTTTTCAGCCTCAATAAAGGGTTTTTTTTATTCTATATTCATATCAATTTAAAGTGAAATGATTGTATTTATTGTACATAAATATCTATATAAATAAAAATCAAATGTCGTTCGTTGGTAATTGCATCAGTTGTGAACGGCTGAACCGATTTGGTTAATTTTTTTTTTAAATGTTCGTAATAGTCCAACTTAGGTTTTTACGGAAAGAAAAATTGACCACGCCCACTTTGCGCCCACTTTTTTTGATTTATCTAAAATCGGAAAACGGCTGGACCGATTTGGATAATTTTTTTTTTAATGTTCATAGTAATCCAATTTAAGTTTTGTCGGAAAGAAAATTGACCACGCCCACTTTTGCGCCCACTTTTTTCAATTTATCTAAAATCGGAAAACGGCTGGACCGATTTGGATAATTTTTTTTTCAAATGTTCGTAGTAATCCAATTTAAGTGTTTACTTAAAGAAAAATTGACCACGCCCACTTTTGCGCCCACTGTTTTGATATCTATATATATAAAATTAAGTGGCAAAACTTCCTGTTCGCATACTCCTCCTAGACGGCTTGCCCGATTTCAATGAAATTTTCAGGGGTGATTGGGGTCTGTGTGGAGGGTGCACATAAGAAATTGCATGTGTGTATCTTTGCAGGTTTTGTACCACACCCCCTTTTGTCGCCCACAAATCAATAAAAATGCTATATTTAAGACGGTTTTGGTCGTATGAAATTAAAATTTGGTAAATAAGTTGGTATGATAACTATAATTAACTTTAAAAAAATGGGCGTGGTAAAAATTCATCTACGCCTACTTTAAAGAAAATATCAAAATACTTCGAAACCATTGGTCCGATTGAGCTCAAATTTTGTAAGTACGCTTTGCTTTGAGTACGAGAAGGTTTAAGGGGCAATGCCACACCCCCTTTTACCTCCCACATATAAATAAAAAATTGTTGTTATCGAATAGCTTTAGTTAGAGTTATGGGTCGCACAGCTTAGAAATTCGGTATTCGAACACAATTTAGACGTACCGTTTCTGTGATGAAATTTTATGGGAGTGGACAAGGGGGAGGGGCACCTCCGATACAACCCAAATTTGTGATATCGAATAGCTTTGAAGTTATAGGAATTCATCTTTGGAATTCAGTTTTTGACCTCAATTTACACATGCAGTTTCAATGGTTTTATTTTATGGGCGTTGGACAGGGAGGCGTGACATCTCCCTTACAACCCAAATTTGCGATATCGTATTGCTTTGAAGTTATAGGTTGACAGCGTAAGAATTCGGTATTCGACCTAAATTTATACATGCATTTTCAATACTTACATTTTGTCGTCGTAGGGCAAAGGGGAGTGGCACTTCCCATACAACCCAACTTTGTGCTATCAAATAGTTTTAGAGTTATAAGTCGTACAACGCCGAAATTCAGTATTCGACCTCAATATATACATGCAGTTTCATTGATTCAATCTATGTTCATTGGTAAGAGGGGCGTGGCACCTCCCATTTAACGTTAATTTGCGATATTGAATATCAGCGTCAGAATTCAGAATTCAGCCCCAATTTATACATGCAGTTTCATTAATTACATTTTATGGGCGTACGACAAGGGGGCGTGAAACCTCCTATTTAACCCAAATTAGAGATATCAAATAGCATTGGGGTTATAGGTCTCACAGCTTTGGAATTCAGTATTGGACCTCAATGTACACATGCAGTTTCATTGATTACTTTTTATGAGCGTTGATCAAGGGGGAGTGGCACCTCCCATACAACGAAAATTTGTGATATCGAATAGCTTTGTAGTTCAAGGTCGCACAGCGTCGGAACTCAGTATTCGACCAAAATTTACGCTTGCAGATTTACTGATAAAATTTTTTAGAGTTTGTCGGGGGGGCGTGACACCTCCAATTTAACCCAAATTTGCGATATCGAATAGATTTGGAGTTATAGGTAACTCAGCCTCAAAATTCAGTATTCGACCTCAATGTACTCATGCAGTTTCATTGCTAAAATTTTATGGGCGTAGGGAAAAGGAGAGTGGCACCTCCCATACAATCAAAATTTGTGCTATCGAATAGTTTTGGAGTTATATGTCGCACAGATTTGGAATTCGGTATTCGACCTCCATGTAGACATCCAGTTTAATTGATTAAATTCTATTAGCGGTGATGAAGAGAGAGTGGCACTTCCTATACAACCCAAATTTGTTATATCGAATAGCTTTGTGGATATAGGTCGCACAGTCTCAGAATTCAGTATTTGACCTCAATTTAGACATGCTGTTTAACTGATAACATTTTATGGGCGTTTGAATAGGGAGAGTGGCAGCAACGCGCCGGTTTTCAGCTAGTTTGTAATATAAATTTTTTTTTTTAAATCCCGGGATTCCAGAAAGAAAAGTCGTGCGGCATCCCGGGATCCCGGATTTCGGGATTGACTTCCCGATTGATATACATATAATCAATTATTTGAATGAGTTAATATAAGAGTGTAAGCTTAAACAATGAAAGGAAATGTTATTACAACATTTTTAAGTATTTGAACCGAAGCAGTTTTGACTGAAGTCTTCCACAATTACTTGTTTTTCGCCAATGATTTTTGCACATTTTGGTGTTGATCTCTCTGTGAATTGTACTCAAGAGGGACAGACAGCTTTGGCCAAATGAGTGTGGTTACCACAGCAAAATATTGTTGAATGCTTTTATTTTTTAAACTGCTGCACAGCAACTGGTTTATTGTTTTCATTTTGTTATTTTATATAAAGCGAATTTATGCAGCTGAGACCAAGTTACTGAGTGAGATATTTTTGGTCATAGTGTTCTTTAGTGCTCTACAGACTGCGAAAAGTTGAGGTTGTCGAAATGGAGCGTCTCTATTATATAAACATCTTTTTGGTATCACTTTGCTTTTTAGCAGCTTTGTGTAAGTAATTTTTATCTCTTACCTAATAGCTTGAGCTCTTTGTAAATGATTGCCATCTTCCTAACCAAACGAAGCTTCGACTTTAGCGGCAGAAATGGATAGCTGTGGACTAATAAATGCTGATCAATTAAGTAATAAGCAAAAAGCAACTCAGATCGATGAGTTTCCGTGGATGGCAAGAATAGCCTATAATAATAGTGAGTTTTGTTCAAAAGATTTCATTGCCTGCTGACTATATTTAACTATTTATATCAACCATCTTTTAATCTTTTTATCGTATCAACTAGTTAAAACTTCGAAAACAAGTTTTCTCTGCCAAGCGGTGCTGATCGACCAACAACATTTGTTGTCACTTGCTCACTGCTTAGAAGCTGTTCCTAATATAGTACCATACGCAGTATTACTTGGTGATTGGAATTCCACAAATGATTATTCTGAAGAGGATTGCGATGTTGCCACTGGCAAATGCTCAACTCCAATCTTAATTGATATCGAAGAGTTAATTTTATTTCCAATCACCAACAAAAAAGAAATGAACAATGATATCGGCTTACTGCGTCTCACTCGAAAAATTACATACACAGATTATATTCGTCCCATTTGTTTACCCACCAATGATATTAAGTCTAAAGAATTTGGATCGGAAGAGTTAACACTCACCGGTTGGCTACGAAATGAAAGTGGACAGAAGTTGAAAAAACCCATCTTTATTTTTAATGAACATGATTGTCGCAGAAAGTATAAAGGGCATGAAGTAGAGATCAGTGAGTCACAATTGTGTGGAAAAGCTTGTGAAGATGGTCGACCCTTTTACTCCGGTACAGCGCTCATGGATGTAAAGGATCCAGAATCAGAATTACCTCATCGACTGTATTTGGTTGGCTTGCTCTCGTTCGGTGCATTGAGGTGTAGCTCAGGTATTCCTGATGTTTTTACACGTGTCGATAAATATGTGGATTGGATCAATAAAAATATTTAATGAATTGTGTTGAATAAGTTTGTCAAAAAAATATGTTCTTCTTAAAAATTTTATATTTCATAAATTAAAACAATAAGATGTACCTACAGTTGTACAATCGGTAAAACAATACAAGTTACATATAAGACTATAAATGTTTTTTTAAAGGCTATCCACAAATTAAAATTGCTGATTTTTAAATGTTAATTCTATAAGTTGCATGTTAAATATGGGCCTTTCCACCAAAAGGTGTGAAAAATTAAATGTCTTTACAAATTTTTTAAAATCTCCATTATAGAGAAAAAAAAAATGATTTAATTTTTATTGTAAGAGTACTGAGAGCTGTTCTCAATTTTTAAAAAATGCTACCAAAAATGATGAATGGCAACAAAAATTGAAAATTGGTGACAAAAGTTGAATTTTAACGAAAGCTTGAATTTTTTAAGTATAATAAATTCTCATATGATGCAAAGTTTAAATGCAATTTTTTTCAGTTTTTGATTTTACAATACCGAATTACACTTTATATATTTTTCTCGTTCAATAAAATAAATAAAACTATAAAAAATTAAATTTGACCTTGCACTTATTATGTTGATTTACTATGATTTAGATACAAATTCTAAGAGTTTGATAGTTTAAATCATACTTGATTTTAAATACAAATTCTAGTTGTTTGATAGCTTAAAATCGTTTATTGAGCTTTAGGTCAGGTTAGAACAATTAATTGTTTTAACGAATTTTTTTCAAAGAAACAACAACAACAACATTTTCAATATAATAAGGAAAACATCACTAGCTGACTTTATTGCAATTTCGGCCCTGCTAAAGATAAACAACTAGAATTTTTAAACAACATTTTAAAGAACAAAAATGTTTACTTCTTTGAGGGGAAACATCGGTATTGTCAAGTATATATCGCAACGTACCATATTATGGTTTGTATAAAAATAATTAAAAAATAATTCAAAAATAATTTAAAACATATATCTGTGGTCACAAGGAATAATGACTAAACTCAAAATATCGTAAAAAAGCGATATGGAATTCACTTAATTGCCAATTTTTTAAAGTATGCAGATATCCATTTTTTGCCCAGAACTGATCATCACTTATGTCTGCACATATTTGGTTTGTAACGTTTCATATATTCCAAAAAAATGGGTCTTAGTTCGTGCAATTAAAATATCGTTTTTTACGATACTTTGAGTTTAGTCGTTATTCCTTGTGACCACAGATATAGCAACATTATTCTAGATAATAGCTGTGTTTTTTACGACATCACATTATTATTTTTGAGCTTCAAATTTTGTTTTGAAAACAACAAACACATGGAAATTTAAATAATATTGGCTAACAATTGTTAATTTGCCAGAATAGGGCTGTAAGCATGAAGTAAAACGTTAATCCAATGTAAAAATTTAAATTTAATTGATTTGAATTTATTTTAATATATTGTGGGTCTGCAGGTATGAACTGTGAAAGAGCTATATATGTATGTACATATATATATATATCCTCGCGCCGAAGTGCAGTAATAAAATTTTAAATGCGTTTTTCTCGAAATAACTTTTTTCAAACTGGGGTGTCGTTTTTCTCTAGAACCAGAAATCGGATGAAGATGCGGTGGGTGGCGTTTTGTAGTTAATCACATCAGACAGGTCCTGAACTATGATAATTAGGCTAATTTTACTACCGAGGGAGGGGGAAAAACCCCCAGAAAATAGATATTTTTTTATATTTTGCAAATACCTTAGTTCAGGACCTGCCTGACGTGAGTAGCAACAAAATGCCGCCCGCACAATTTCGATACATTATCTGGTCATGAAACAATGATATACAGATAGCGTATTCCGTGCGCAAAAAATGAAATCTTCTGCGCACTACGTCACTCAGGATTGTCAGCTGTAATTCGTGGAGAATGCATACAAAAGAAAATGTGAAAATGTGAAAAAGCAAAAAGTAAACACAAGCAGCACAATTGCAAGCATTTAAGAAATATTGCATTCATTTAGTTAAATTCCTAGTACTATGCACTTATAGTACGTGTAAATTATAATTTTCAATTATGTTTTATGTAACTAAAATTAGTACTAAAGTTTTAGATGCTTTTGATGAGAATAACAACGATTTTAATTCGGGCCAAAAATTTAATTTAAAATTTTTTTCAACAAACGAAACAACAAACGAGAAGGAAATAACAAAATTAAAACAAATAAGCATTCATAGTGCTGGCCAAGGTTGCCAGCCAAAATTCGGAACAATTCCCACGAAAATTACCTTTTTCCCAAAGTAACATAAATTAAGTACCACCAAAATTCCCATGGCAAAGGTAAACAAAAAAATTCCCACAGCAATTAAAAAATACAAAAAAAATCCCACGATCTTTAAAAATGACCACAAAATACCACGCGTTTTAAAAATACCACCAAAAAATCCCATGTGTATTTAAAAATCCCACAAAAAATCCCATACGTATTAAAAAATACCACGAAAAATCTCATATGTATAAGAAATTTTAAAAAATGTAGAAATACCAGAAATTTTTGGTTTTATATAAGCAGAAATAAATAGACACGTCCATAGTTACAAATTTTGCATATATTGTCTTTGTTTTACAACTATAACGAATAAATAACATACAAATTGTTTCACATAAAGTTAATTGTTATGTATATCACATGTTTTAGTCTTATATTTGAGATCGTAAATTTTATGTGTTTGTTTCCATTTGATAATTTCTAGAACGAAATTATGCTTATAAAAATAAAATAATAAAAAACAAACAAAATAAAATAAAAATATTGTTTCCAAAAATATTTGTGGTTTGTGAGGTGATAAGCAATTCACTTTAACACAATATAATTTTTCAAAAATTTAATTACTTATTTCTAATATCAAATATAAAAAGTGACTTCAGAATAAAAAATAAACAAAATAAAATATATATACAGTTTTTAAAGATATTTGTGCTTTGTGAAGTGATAAACAGTTCATTTAACACAATACGATTTTTTAAAAATTTAGGTACTTATTTCTAATACAAAATAATGTAAGTGACTTTAAAAATAAAAAAATAAACAAAATAAAATAAATATTAGTTTTCAAAGATATTTGTGCTTTGTGACTTCAGATATAAATATTTATAAATCATTAAGAACGTTTTAGAATAAAATTTGTTTTGTTTTTTGTGCTCGTATATATCAGAGATGGAAAACGTGCGAACACATTTTTAAGACTTCTTTTACACTAACTATTTACAACCAAAAAACTAAAGACATAATAGTGGTATTCAATGAACGCCGTATTGTGATGATAATAGCGTAAGAGCGATATATATACAGCAGCTCATTTTGCGACGTGCGCAGCTTACGACACAAAATCGTGGTGTAAACAGAGCATATAATGCGTATAATGGCAACTGTGATTTAATTTTGATTTTAAAAGATAATTGCTGACCAATGGATTCGATAAGAAAACTTGCAAATATTGTCTATTATTGTTTTGGTAGCACTTATATATCTGTGGTCACAAGGAATAATGGCTAAACTCAAAACATCGTAAAAAAGCGATACAGAATTTAGTTTATTGCAAATTTTTGGAAATATACAGACATCCATTTTTTACCCAGAGTTGATCATCACTTATGTCTGCACATATTTTGTTTGTAACGATTCATATACTTCAAAAAAATGGGTCGTAGTTCGTGAAATTAAAATATCGTTTTTTACGATTCTTTGAGTTTAGTCGTTATTCCTTGTCACCACAGATATTTCACTTTTTTCCGGAATTTTAAAATAATTTTTGTAAGCTTAACGCTTGCATGTAGAAATGTAGAATTTTCAGAAAAGCTCAGAGTTTTGAGGTCAGAATTTTGTTCACAAAAGAAAGCGCTATTAGTTTTTATGCAATTTTGTGATGTCAACGTGTTCTTAAAACAAATATGCAATTTAATCATTTATATTAAAGGTAAGTTTGAAGAAATGTACAGCGTAAATTTAAAGCTTTTCTCTTCTGTATATACGTCGACCATCGAATACTATGATTAAGGTTTTGCTTAATAAAAGTGAAAAAGAAAATTTTAAGAAAAAACTCCCAAATTCCCATACAATTAAAAAATACCACGCTGAATTCCCACGCCAATTAAAAAATATCACGCTGAATTAAAAAATACCATGGGAATTCCCAAAAAAAAAATCCCAAGATCAGTTAAAAATTACCACGAATGGGGTTTTTTCCGCAATACTGGCAACCTTGGTGCTGGCAAACACATTAAGTAACGTAGCTATTTTTTTTGTGGTGGAACAAATGCGTGAAAACACCCCTATTATAAATGCATTTCTTTTCAATAATAGTATTGCAAGATATATTTGCCTAAAGTAATTTATAAATCTATTTATAATGTTATTAATTTCATTTCAATAAACCAAGTTTCAATAAGAAAATGTCGATATTTTTGAATCGCTATAAATAAATTATCCCCTTTAAATATATTGTGACTACGTTTTTATTTAGCCACTTTGGCAAGCTCGAACTACGTCACAACAAAGATGGTGGATATGCGCAGTACGCTATCTGTATATCTTTGTTTCATGTTATCTGGTTATCAAGAAAAACGACACCCCTTTTGCCTTCTCATTTTTACGTACCCTTTTTCATCGCTCTGGGAGGGGAGGATGTATAAAAAAACATCGAAACATAAAAAAGTACGGAAAAAGTTAGAAAATTACGTCTACTTTCACATAAAATGTTGATAAATTGAAAAACGACCAAGCTACAGCAATTTTAAAAAAGTTATTTTTGTGGGCTTGAACCGCAGGTCATACTTTATATAATTTCTAGTAAAATTTCAATAGATTCTTTCTGAACTTAAAATAAAATTTCCAAATTACAATTGATTTATATAAACTAAGTGGAATGTGGAGCTGGGCTTTACTTCAATACACAGATTTCAATTGAACTATTATCGCCTGTGGTCGAAAGTCGACCAATTTTCTGAAATTTCAATCGCTTTTCTCAGTCTGAGGCATTGACCTTGCCTTAAGAAAGTGTGTTGTACTAAGAAAATCTTAAGTTTCGAGAGAAAGCAACAGTTTTCGAGATATCGTCATAACTTATATATAAAAATTATTCAGAATTTACTATTTGTAAAATAAAAAAATGTACTACAAAAATTGCTTATTGTAGGGTATCCGTAAGAGATAGTGAAAAATGCTTTTCCTACATTGTATTAATATCTAAAATTTCCACATACGCCATGTTCTTCTATTTCTTATAGTTTAGGTTTTACTTCAGAAATATTCTTCCAATGCTTATATTTCAGGTCAAAGGTCACATAACTATTTGGTGAACTTATTCTCCCTACTCTAATTTATTTAAAAAAATTATCAAAATCGGTTCAGAAACACGGAAGAACTGTTTCTCCTACGCCTATTTTATAAATAACGAAATGGCTTAAAACATAGATTTGTGTATATAACTTTGGAGTGGTTTGAAATATTTGAAAATTTTTTTCACAGAAATTATTTTTCAAGCTGTAGAACTTTGTAGAAAATATAAAAACCATATTTTGAAAAATTTAATTTCCATCAAAAAAATCATAGGTAGCTCATGATTTTCGATGATAGAAACTGTTTTTTGCATTATGTGTCAAAATTAAGAAATTTTTGCTTATAAATGATGTGTCACATGAAAGGGTGTGAAAAAAGAAAATTTAATAAGAAAAAAAAAATTACAACAACAAAAACGTTTGGCCTATTTTTTGAGCAAAAACTGATTATTTAAGAGGTATTTTTAAAACTATAAAAACATTGAATAGGTGAGATAACATTAAATCTTTTCTTATTTCTCTAAAGTAAATTAAATATTCTTTCAGCCAAAAAAAATTTGATGAAAATCGATAAAAAAATGGCCAAGATATTTGCTTGCAAAATTAAAACTTGAAATATCAATAGTTTTATTCTCATTCTGAGGCGATGACCCGCTTCAAGGAAATACGTTGTACTGACAAAATCTGCATTTCTTAAGATATCTCAATAGTTTTGATGTCATTATAACGGGAACTTTTTTTAACATGTTATCCTAGAAAAATATTACCAAAAAAGCTTTCGTATACAAAAATACGTTGTACTGAAAATATCTATAGTTTTCGAACTATCACAATAATTTTCATGTCAAAAACCGGAAATTTTCCATTATTTCCAAGAAATTTCACCATTTCAATATATATTCACACTTTTAACAAAAAAAAAAAAATGGTTATTGTAGGGTATCTGTAAGAGATGCCGCAATATTTTGAAAGTATTTTTTGCACACCTTATCAATGTCTAAAATACCTTCTTACATTATGTTCTTCCATCTGTTACAGTTTTACTTTAATGCAATAAATGCTCTTTTTACGCTCATATTTTAGGTCAAAGGTCATCAATATAAAATTTAATCATACTGTGCAGCCAGATCTTTCATTTGATACCTCATTCACCAAGGGCGTCCGCAGAACTTTTTCTAGGGGGGGGGGGGGCAAAGGTGTGCACATATATGAGAATGAACGTGAAATGTTACCTATGTTATTTTATTGTTTGAGATTTTCGGTGAAAATTTTGTGAACACTGCACGTTAATGCACTCCACGTATGCAACATATTAATAAAAACAATAGATGCACAACAGACGACAAATAGAAAAAATCTATTGTTAATCGTTAATTGCTGATCAGGGCTGCTTAAGGGCCATATAGACTGCACAGACTATTTGCGCAAACAAGACTTTTTTTCTCGTCATAGCGACGACCATACACTTCACAGACTTTATTTTTCACATTTTTTCGCAGACTTTTAATTTGTATTAATTTTTTCTTTTCTGCTTTCATTTTTATATATTTTCCTTCACAAAAAGTGATTCACAGCTTATTCTATGCGGTGCATACTTTCAGTTTTAGGGCTTTATAACAACGAAACTAACAGGAATAGAAAAAATAATATGGTAGCATTTAAAAGAACAAGATGTTTAGTTTAATAAATTAACTTAATTTATTGTAAAAGTATATATTAAGTTGGCTTAAAATTAAGAAACCAGAAAATACTGTTTAATTTTATATCACAGCTTATTTTATGCAGTCACTTGTCATTTATAAATTTTTCGTATTAATTAATGATATTTGATATTTTTATTATTTGGTATGATAGCCCTTGTTGTCCACAACAGATCTGAGGTAGTTTGGCATTGATGCGACCAGTTTTTAAGTGATAGTTGGCAAAATATTCGCCCACTTCGTTTTCAATATCTCTTTCAGGTGGTTTTTGTTTGAAATTTGATGTTTTCGGATTTTATTTTCCAATAAAGACCACACATTTTCAATAACATTAAGGCCTGGCGACTGTGCTGGCGGCGTCATCAATTGTGGGCAGTTGTATATTAGCCTGGTTTGCACAATACCCGCTTTGTGCTTTCGATCGTCATCCTGGTAAAATCGGAAATTCAATTTTATACCCAGAACCTTTGCACTCTGCAACAAATTGTTGTTCAGGATCTGTAGGTACTTAGATTTGTCTATTGCTGTTTTAATAAACGGCAACTTCCCAGTACCAGCAGCTGACATTCAGGCCCAAACCATGACGCTGCCACCGCCATGTTTCACGGTTTGTTTTAAGTTTTTTTTGTTGACTTCGGTATTCGGTTTTCGCCACATATAGCACATACCATCTGAACCGAATAAATTGATATTCGATTTATCTGCAAAAATATTTGAATTCCAGTATTCTGGAGCCTTGGACATATGTTCTTTGTCGTAGTTGAGTCTGCATAATCTGTTTTTGGGGATAATAAACGGCTTGTTTCGTGTTACTCGGCCATGAAAGTTCTTTTTGCGCAAGACACGTCGAATAGTTTTAGCACTACTCTGTTTGCTCAGGTCAGTTTGATCTTCAAAAGCCATTTTCGGAGCTGAGAGTCTCGGATTAGCCTTTATCTTCCGTACAATATGACGCTCGTCGGTTGCATTAAAAATTTTGTTTGGTGCTTTTTTGCTCTTATTGTGCAATCGATTCTTATGAACGAAGCGCTCGTTGATTTTTTGCACTGTAGAGGAATTGCTATTAACCATTTCAGCCATTTTTCACTCCGAGCTGCTGTTTTTAAAATAGTATATAACCAATTCTCGTTGTTGTAGCGTTGTGCGCGCTCCTATTTTAAATAATCATAGAAGCAGACACTTGAAGCAATAAAATCCGACTAAAAAGCTAACACAAAGCAATTATAGAAATATAACGATGGCATAGCTAACGAAAGTACCGTTAGACAGCGCAGCATTATAGTACCGTAACAGAGAGAAGTGACTGCATAAAATAAGCTGCGAGATGAAATTAAGCAGTATTTTCTGTTCTCTTATTTTTTAAACATCTAAATATATGTATTCACAATTAATGGAAAACCTTTATTTAACTAGACTTTTTGCTCTTTTAAATGACACCATATTATCTTTTGTATTCCTGTTAGTTTCGTTTTTATAAAGCCCTAAAGTTTAAAGTATGCACTGCATAAAATAAGCTGTGAGCCACTGTACGTCTTCACTGTATAAAACTTTCGGTATTATGGCAAGTTTGCGCAAGCACAACCAAAACTTAAAATATTTTATAGCAGACATCAGCACAAACCTAAAAACTGCCAAACACACTGTCGAATAGAGTGCGCAAACACTTGTTTGCGCAGACAATCTGTGTAGTCTATTTGGCACTTTATGCAAACGTATTGGAGCGTGTTGTAGCGCTACACAAAATTGCTGTATGACCAATGCGTATAAGTAGTTAACGAAATCGTAACAAAACGTGACAAAACTAAGATTTTTACCAAAATATTAATATATTAGGACTCAGGCTTAGAACTTTTTATTTTTTAAAATTTTTTATGACTATATAACATATACACATTAAAAATAAATATTTATAAAATTTTTCCCGTCTAGGGGGGGCAAGTTCCCCCCCTGCACCCCCCTGTGGACGCCTATGTCATTCAATATTCTACCTCTTCCTAGCCTTAGGTGGAATTAATTTTAAAGGTTTTTTTCGGTTTTTGAGCATTTATTTAGAAACAACGGTACAATGTATATTATTCAAAGTATTGTCCATCGTTAGCTACAACATTTTCCCATCTTTCTGGCAGCATATGGATTCCGCGCCGGAAGAACGATTCGTCTTTTGAGGCAATCCACGAATCGACCCATTTTTTGGTATCCTCGTAAGAAGTGAAGCGCTGCTCAGCCAAGCCATGCGTCATCGATCTGAATAGGTGGTAGTCGAAAGGGGCTATGTCTGGGCTATAAGGCGGGTGGGGTAGCACATCCCAATTCAGCGCCTCCAACGTTTCCTTGACGGTTCTTGCAACATGTGGCCGTGCGTTGTCATGTTGAAAAACCACTTTGTCGTGTCTTTTGACATATTCCGGCCGTTTAACCTTTAATGCTCGGCTCAATTGCATCAATTGTTGTTGGTAGCGTTCCCCAGTGATGGTTTCGTTAGGTTTTAGCAGCTCATAGTACACGACACCCTTCTGATCCCACCAAATACACAGCATAAGCCTGGCGCCATGAATATTCGGCTTGGCCCTCGATGTTGATGCATGGCCGGGTGGTCCCCACGATTTTTTTCGCTTAGGATTATCGTAATGGATCCACTTTTCATCGCCAGTGACAATACGATGCAAAAAACTCTTCCTTTTATGCCGTTGAAGCAGTTGTTCGCACATGCAAAATCGCCGTTCAACGTCTCTCGGCTTCAACTGGTACGGCACCCAATTTCCTTGCTTTTGAATCATTCCCATGGCCTTCAAGCGTTTGCCGACCGTTGATAAGTCGACTCCCAATGATTCTGACAATTCTTGAAGGGTTTGACACGGGTCTTCATCGAGCAAAGCCTCCAATTCCTCATCTTCAAACTTTTTCGGCTGGCCCGGACGCTCTTTGTCTTCCGTATCAAAATCACCACTTTTAAACCGACGGAACCAGTACTCACAAGTAGAAATCGATGGAGCATAGTCCCCGTAAGCCTCAGTAAGCATGCGTTGTGCTTCAACCGCTTTTTTCTTCAAATGGAAGCACAAAAGTAAACCTTCCCGCAAATTGCGTTTTGTTGGAACGAAAGTCGACATGTTCACAGAGAAAAAAATATATGTTGTTTACACTTCAGTGGAATGACACATACTGAAAAATGAAGCTTAGACAATGTGCTTTGAAATGAATATAGTCACAGGTGTGCCCGATGCGATCTATTGATAGTTACGCCATCTCTTAGAAAACCTTTAAAACTAATTCCAACCCCCAATATTTCGGGTCAGAGGTCATAATCTTAAAATCTTAACTGTTTCTGCACATACAGGGCGCAGTACCTTTCGAAGGATATAACTTTCATTGCCCTTATTCTAAAATTAATATCGAAAAAGTGTACGACAAAATTTGATGTTCGCCTTTTAATATATAAGATAAGGCTATCTCTCTTTTAAACTGTAGAATTATGAGTCTTATTTTGTTTTTCCCCCATTGTTTTTCCCCCATTGTTTTTCTTTAAAAAAAATAATAAAAATAACATTTATACAATAAAAACTGCATTGATAATTGGAATATTATTTTATATAAATTTATGAAATGTTCCATTTTGTTCATAACTTATTCATTAACTACTTGTGATTATATAAAATTAATTTTAAATACTTATTTATCATATTTAATTTTTTACTTCTCATTGTTAATTTTCTAATCTATTTGTCATAAGATAATGCATTTGCATCTAGGTTTACAAAGTGAATAAATAAATTCTTTTCCTGATTAAACAGCATAGGCAAAAAAATCTTATCTCCAGAACTTCGTAACGCTATTTTTGTAAAGATTCGCTAAACGATCATCTTGGGTTTTTTACTTCAAAGTCTTGCTTCGATTTTGATAAGCTAATCTTATTTGTTTCTCATTAATTATTGTTCTGCTCATGAAAAACAGAAAGAAATAACACAGTGTAACAAAATTCGCAAAAAAAAATTCGAGAAAAATTCGACAACCCTTGTCATATCCTTGGTAGAACATAAGATAAGTGCATACTTGATTTGTTGAGTTCATCCTCAAAATACGATATATATACATTAGGGCGGGTTGATTTTTTTATTTGTAAGTCGTATAGCAAAAACGTAAACTACATAAAATTCTAAGAAATTTCTCCGAAGAAACCATGTATCTAAAATAAAATCCTAATCCGCGCCTCTCGACTTGAAAATTTACATGCCCTGTTTTCTACACTCAAAAGTTTTTACATTAAAAAATATTCACCCAAGTAAAAAAGTTTGTAAATAATTTTATATTTAATATTTTTATAAGGAACATAGATAAACAATTCTTATTTTATAATGCAAATAAAAACAAACAAAAGAAGTGTTTTCACTCAAACAATATTTCAGTAATTTTTCAGTCATTTTTTTACCATAAACAAGCAAATGAGGTCTTTAATACATACAAAGAAGCAATTATAGAATACAAAGAAAACTTTACTTATTGGTTATATGTTAATTTTGTTAAGTCTTTTTTAATCTCCATTCTAGGTACTTTGGCATGACTTTCTATAGTTTGTGTATTTCTATAGGTCAAATAAACTGGATTAGAGGTCATTTTTTTCCTGTTTTAAGAAGTATGTTTTGCATATTTTATTACAAAAAAATATTTTTTTAATTATTCTTTATTTTTTGCAAAACGCAGTTTAGGTAAAACGTGTTCTAACTATTTTTCATATATAACGCAAATAAGAAGAGATGCAAATTGGGGTTCAACTGCTTTTTTGATAATTGATTATTTTGATTAGCCTCAAAACAAAACCTGTATTGCATAAACTATAATATAATAAAACATAATATATTTAAAAAAATTTTTTTTTTTTAGCAAAAGAAGAGGAAAAAGAAAATTTCAAGTCGAGATTAGGGTTTGATTTTAGACCTATGGTTTCTTCGGAGAATTTTCTTAGAATTTAATGTAGATTACGTTTTTGCTATACGATTTTTCATTTTTTTTCATCCATACAAATCAACCCGCCCTAATATACATAATCCAATTTTGGCTAGGTGCGTGTGAGTTTAATTTCACAACTCTGCTATCTATATAAATAAAAATCAAATGTCGTTCGTTGGTAATTGCATCAGTTGAGAACGGCTGAACCGATTTGGATAATTTTTTTTTAAAAATGTTCGTAATAGTCCAACTTAGGTTTTTACGGAAAGAAAAATTGACCACGCCCACTTTGCGCCCACTTTTTTTGATTTATCTAAAATCGGAAAACGGCTGGACCGATTTGGATAATTTTTTTTTTAATGTTCATAGTAATCCAATTTAAGTTTTGTCGGAAAGAAAAATTGACCACGCCCACTTTTGCGCCCACTTTTTTCAATTTATCTAAAATCGGAAAACGGCTGGACCGATTTGGATAATTTTTTTTCAAATGTTCGTAGTAATCCAATTTAAGTGTTTACTGAAAGAAAAATTGACCACGCCCACTTTTGCGCCCACTGTTTTGATATCTATATAAATAAAAATCAAATGTCGTTCGTTGGTAATTGCATCAGTTGAGAACGGCTGGACCGATTTGGATATTTTTTTAAAATGTTCGTAATAGTCCAACTTAGGTTTACGGAAAGAAAAATTGACCACGCCCACTTTTACGCCCACTTTTTTATTTATCTAAAATCGGAAAACGGCTACACCGATTTGGCTAATTTATTTTTTAAATGTTTGTAGTAATCCATTTTAAGTTTTTACTGAAGAAAAATTGACCACTCCCACTTTTACGCCCACTTTTTTATATACACCTAAAATCGCAAAACGCCTGCGCCAATTTGGCTAACTTTTTTAAAATGTTTGTAATAGTCTACAAACGTTATTTACAGAAAGAAAAAAATAGGCGTTGGACAAGGGGGCGTGGCACTCTCATACAACCCAAATTTTCGATATCGAATAGCTTTTTAGTTACAGACCGCACAGGCTCGGAATTTAATATTCGAACTCAATTTACACATTAAGTTTAACTGATAACATTTTATGGTGTTGGACAAGGGGGCGTGGCACCTCCCATACAACCCAAATTTGAGATATCGAATAGCTTTTGAGTTATAGTTCGCACAGCCATGGAATTGGGTTTTCGACCACAATTTACACGTGCCGTTTTACTGATAAAATTTTATGGGCGTTGGGAAAGGGAGCGTGGCACCTCCCTTAAAACCCACATTTAATATTTTGAATAGCTTTTGCGTTATAATTCACACAGCCCCGGAATTCAGTATTCGACGACAATTTACACGTGCTGTTTTACTGATAACATTTTATGGGCGTTGTACAAGGGGCGTGGCTCCTCCCTTGCAACCAGAATTTGCGATATCGAATAGCTTTGGAGTTATAGACCTCCACAGCCTCGGTATTTGAGCACAATTTGCACATGTCGTTTTACTAATAACATTTTATGGACGTATGGTGTGGCAACCTCCCATAATTTGCGATATCGAATAGCTTTTCAGTTACAGCTCGCACAGCCTCGGAATTTGGTATTCTACCACAATTTACACACGCCATTCAGGGGGCGTGGCACCTCCCATACAACCCAAATATGCGATTTGCGATATCGAATAGCTTTGAAGTTATAGCCTGAGAATTCATTATTCTACCACGATTTACACATGCCGTTTCACTAATCAAATTTTATGGGAGTTAAACAAAGGGGCGTGGCACCTCTCATTCAACCCAAATTTAGATCAACCCAATGCAGGTTCACTGATAACATTTTATGGAAGTTTGGCAACGGGGGCGTGGCAGCAACGCGCCGGGTTCCAGCTAGTTTCTTAATAAATTTAAAAAAATAAAATGCCGACCTTCTCTACGGTGTATAAAACTTTCTTATGTCTTAAGAATTGAAAAAGTTATAGAAGAAAACATTAAGAAATTTGAAGTTATTTTTGTAAATTTTCAACTACGACATTGATATGTTGAGAATTTTTCTTTAAAACCATCTAAACATACTCAAAGATATTAAAAGCTTGTTAAATTTTGTGACCATCAAGCTATCATTTAACTTAAAAGTCTGAAAAATGGTGGTCTGGATGTAAAAATAATTTACTATACAGTTATTTGTTTCTTCAGTGCAAAATTAAAAATTTCATTTAAGGCATCTAAAAGCAGGGCTGCCAACTTGTTTGAATCAAATTCCCCAAATCTGATGATCGAATTCCCCTTTTTTGCAACCGATTCCTCCCTAAAAAATTTATCTACTTCAAAACAGTCTTTATTCAGTAAATTATTTCTATGTATAGAAAATTTGACAAACAGTAATTTTTTAATTACATAAAATAGAAACGACTAGAATAAATAATTTTAAAATTTAAGTACAAACTATCCCACTTTTTTGACTTTTTCGGAAAGTTCCCGGGAGACGTTGATTTCTGAATCTTCTCTTAAAAACATGCATTTTTGTACATAACACTTTAATTTTAACTAACGGTAAATGGTTGCGCTTAAAGCTTAAAGGTTTTTTTGCAAAAATTCATTATATTGAAAAAACAAGAAATTTTTCCTTCAAAATTATGTATAAATTTTGCGACGTGGTCGAGTGCCTGCGCAAATATTTCCTTTCATTGAAAAAAAAAAACATCAAAATATGTCTGAAGTCTTGTTTTATATTAAAAATAAAATTAAAAATATATTGTTCAAAATTGTGTTTTTTAAGAATAAAACAAATTAAATTTTTCAGAATTAAATTAAAAAAAATCAAGTTGCTATAGTAAATGCTTTCTTATAAAAAAAATTGTTCACTGTCATTAACTTCTGTTCTACAATATGGGATATAATATTTAAGGAGTGTCTGTTCAAAAGGGCCTATTTCGACATTGTATGAAGTTGAAGAAAACTGAAAGAAAAACATCTAATTTTTGTTTTGCTTACAATTCCGAGACTTTCTTAACGGAGTCTATCAGTCAATCTATCCACAGCTAATATATGTTGTAAGCATTGGTAAACAAATTAAAACGGTTTTAAAGTTACAGAGATTTCAAATTTAAAAATAGGCCCTTTTGCGCAATCACTGAAGAAATAGGCCTTTTTGATTAGATTTTAAAGCACGTTATTAAATGAACACAGCAATAAAATATTTATAAGAAGTTTTCATGCTAATAATATATTTTTTTTTTAAAGATCAAAGAACCAAGGCATGCGCCTTATACAAACAAGGTTTGGTCTTTGAACTGAAAGGAAAGGGATAGATTATTTAGAGGAATTGATTGGAACCATACGTGAATTATTGATAAGGCGAAACAACCGTGAAAGATAATTTAAAGGTCTTTTAGCCGAGGCTAGTGTTATGCCTTGACCTCGGCAAGCATTGCCAGCCCTTAGTTGTTCCTGTCCTTCAATTTCACATTTTCCACAATTTAGTTGTGGATTTTTTAGTTTTCCATAATTCATAAATGTAGGAAAGAACAAAGAAAGTGAAAAGAACCACGCCCGAACCCGGATTCGAACCAGGGACCTTTGGTCTCTGGAATTAATTAACTAAATACGTAACTGACCTATAACGGGTAAATACGTTCACATTCTTTGTCAGTTTTGCATTGTATTGATAAGGATTTATTAAAGAATTTCATTCATTGAATAATCAGTTCCTTAGCTTTAATAGAACTTGTTATTAAGTCTTTAAAAAAAAATTAATAGGCTTGCCTGATTAAATATTTTACAAAACCAAAAAGCTTGTATGTATATTAGTTCTTTTTGTTTATCTTCAATACTGATATATTGAAATATCTGAAATATCTTCAAAAGCAATTTTTCAGTGTTCATGAAATTATATGCAAACAGAAACATAAACTTTGATGCATAAAATATTGCAAATATTTACGATTTTCTTAACTTTATATTTTTGCAAATAATGGGATTCAATATTTTAATTGCTAAACCATAGTAGAAACAGCTTTTTCAAAAATGTTAAATGGGTTCTTTTGAACGGACACTCCTCATTTGTTTGAGCCATCTGCTTAACTTTGCGCTTGTAGTTTCAAAACGCACTCTTCAAAATATTTCAAATGTTTGCTCGGCAATAAAGCAGTATTAACTGATTGACATTTTAAAACATTTTCCGTAATTTCTGCGTTCTGTTCCTGACCTTCCTGTTCATGTTCTTCTTCATTTTCCTCTTCATCAACGGCTCCCATGTCCTTTAAAATATCTTCGAACGTTTTCAAATCAGTACAGATATCGTTTGGAACCCCAAAAACTATAAGTGCAATTTCGCACCAATTTCAATAAAATAAAAAACGAAATTTCACCCAATAAAAAAGCAAAATCGCCCAATTCGTCTTGGGTAATTTTTTATATGAAAAAATACGGAAAGTTTTGCAATTTGCTATGACTTTTTAATAAAGTAAGATATACAATTAAATCAATTCTCCTAAAACGAACTCATTTCCCCACTCACCCATCAAGTCACAATTCCACCCAAATGGGAGAATTCCCCCCAAGTTGGCAAGCCTGTCTACAAGTGAGTTGCGATATAATTAATTTGGTTTGAATAAATTATTCTTTTTTTTCATTTAAGATTGAGTACTTAAAATTAAATAATGCTGGTATTTTTCAGTCAACTGGAAAACAAAAATCAACTTTTTGGACTTATATCCAAATTAGAGGGTGGACTCAAAAAACTAAATATGCAGTTATCTTATGTTTCACCAGGTCTACACCCTCCACTATCTCTTAAATCCAGTTTTTTTTTCACTGTTACACCGTGTAATCAGTTCTATCAAATAGAAGACAGAGCAGTTGCAGGAAAATATGACATTTTAGTACTAAGCTGAGTGTCGAGATGCTGTGTTGCAGCAGTAATACGTTAATTTTTCTAATTTTTTTCTCTTCAATACTTTTGTGTAAGTAATAAGGATTAATGCTTATTTTCTGTTAATTTTACAAGTTTTTCCAAATATTCGAAATAAAATAATACTTCAGCTTTAGCTGCAAATAGTAAGGAATGCGGAATAATAGATCCTTTTCAATTTGAAAATAACCAAAGAGTTACCCAAATCGATGAATTCCCATGGATGGCTAGAATGGCATACAACATGAGTAAGAAACTATCCAATATTTTCTATTCATATTTGAGTATTTTCCTGACTTTTGCTACTGTGTAGCAAAGACTTTGAAAATAGCTTTTCACTGTCAGGCTGTGCTAATCAGTCAACAACATTTGATAACTGCTGCTCAGTGCATGAGAGAACGAGCAGATATGGAGCTATATGCTGTGTTGTTGGGTGACTGGAATATTTCAGACAATATTTTCGAGGAAGATTGTGATAATGTCGACAAAGCCCGCAAAATATGTTCGACTCCTTTACTTATTGAGATAGATGAAATTATGGTGCATCCATATTTTAGTATTAGAAAAAAGGAAAATGATATCGGTTTGCTGCGACTCACCCAAGCAGTTACGTTCACAGATTATATTCGTCCTATTTGCTTACCCAGCAATGATATTAAGTCTAAAGAATTCGGATCGGAAGAACTAACATTCACCGGTTGGCTACTAAATGAAAAAGGACCGAAACTGAAAAGATCCGTTTTTATTTTTAATCGGCATGATTGTCGCAGAAAGTATAAAGGGCAAAAAGTAGAGATCAGTGAGTCGCATTTGTGTGGAAATGCTTGTGAAGATGGTCGATCCTACTTGGCCGGTACTGCGCTCATGGACGTTAAGGACCCGGAATTAGAATCGCATAATCAAGTGTATTTGGTTCAAGTGCATTTGGTTGGCTTGCTCTCGTTTGGTTTATCGATGTGTAACAGAAGAACTCCCGATGTTTTTACACGTGTCGATAAATATTTGGATTGGATCAATGAAAATATAAACTGAATCGTATTAAATACAGTTGTTAAATATGTGTTTTAACAAATAAAGAAAATTGTTGTCATCTTAAAATAAAAAAACCAATAAAATTTAGTAAATTTTATTTATTATTGTATTTCGAGAACAGTAATCTGTATGCGTCCACGATGCTCGGTAGAAGTGAAACTGATGTCGAAAATGTGAAGACATTTATGTATAAGTTAATAATTCACGCCAAAAAAGAGACTCTGATGGCTAAGTGTATTCATATGAATATATGTATTGATTTAGTTGAATAAAAATCTGGTTTTGTCGCATTTTGACTAAGGTTAAAATATTTAACCTAGTAAAAAGAGCTTTAGAGTTAGAATATTTGCTGGCAACATATTGAAAATAAAATCTTTTAAGTGATTTTTATTATTAAAGCAGAAAGTAAAAAATACTTTGAGTTCTATTAAATACTTCCAACCTTCTGAAACACATTTACATTCGACAGCTTTTTTTTACAAATAAGATAATCAAAAAGAGATCCTATAACCATAGTAATTATTTACATACGCTTACCGGTACCCGTTCCATGTACATCATATCATGTCCACGAAAACGTAAACTAGAGCACCCATGAAATATATGGAATGTGCAAAAGTGCTATTTTCTTCGCTCCCCGCGCATTTTCGTAGAGAACTAGACTAAAAAATAAGATCTGTATCAATCTGTAGTAACTTTGATGTCAAATACTATCGTTTGAGATTGGTTTGGTTCACCCCCGAAAATATGTGTTCCACTCTGTAATTCAAGCAAACAAAAAAAAAAAATAAACGGTTTTCGAGTCATACGAAATTTGCGGTTTTTAAAAAAATCGGGTTGGTTAAAAAAAAAAATCAGAACGTCGAATAATTCGAACTGGTTTTCCATACTTTATTTGCCACGTTTTTTGCAAGAATGCTAGAATGTTTTTGATTCTATTTATTTTATACAACTCACCAGTGTACAATAAAGCCAGGTAGGCTCACGACTAACTGTCTTCTCTTTCTCATAGACATTAAGGTAAAAATTAGGCGTTTTGCTTTGACGGTTTCAGCAGTTGCGCTCTCAGTCGTGAGCCTACCTGGTTTTATTTTCTTTCTCAAAACTCCTAATTTGACACTAATGCCTTGTGAACAATAAAAATTAATTTACCTACAAGCACTCTTACTTGTAATGTATTTATATGACAATAAAATACGGCGAAATTCATTAATAGATAATTACTCAATTTGGGTGCTTTCGTTCCAGAAAACACAACTTCTCTTCTTCACAATATATTTTATTCAACAACATCTTATTTTTTCAAAAAGTACAGTCTTCAATCAAAAAATATCAAAACTAACAAAATATTGATTTGAAATATTGATTTTGAAACAAAATTTGCATTTAGTTTTGGTTTTGTTTTTCGTAAATTTTTCTGAAAAACACAAAAAACAGACAAAAATTTAATTTACTTTGCCGAAATAAACAGTTGAATTTAAAAATTATGTAAGCATCGTTAGTGGAAAATTATTAGTTTTAATTTGATATATTATTTGTTTGATTATTGTAGTTGGTTCTGAAGATATATGCTATTAACCCCAGACAAAATATTCGATAGGAAAATGGCATTATATCAGCAAAATTGTGGCAAATGAGAAGAGTTCTGGCAGTATGTTGAAATGTGGTGGCGGCCAGTTTAATTTTTATCAAAAAAGGCAGCCAAAAAGTAGCAGCATGAAGGCATTTAAAAGTCAGTAGAAGGCAGTGTGTCGAAATTCTGCATTGTATTGGACGGCAACTGAAATGTTCAAGCAGCTCAAACATTTTTGTTTTTTTCAGCAGCGGCCTTCCTACGCCTTATAGTGATAAGGGCAGGCATTTGAACTCTGTTGAATAAAACCATTATTTTGGCATTGAACTGAAATATTAGGGCAGGCTTAAAAGTTTTGTTTTCTGCAGAACAGAATGCTTTTGCCCTATACTGGCAGGCACATGAACTCTATTAAAAACAAGCATTGTATTGGCATCCAATTGAAATGGTCTACACTCACAAAAATAATTTGTTGGCGTTAGGTTATAGTAAATACATTTTAAGTGGGGTACTCATAAAGTGTTTGTTTCAATTAAAACTCTGTTTATTTAACTGTAATTATATAAGCATAATCGACTTTCGGCTGACGTAAATGCTTATTTTATTATTGTAACTTCATGCCTAAATAACAATTCGGTTAACATTCAATATTTATGCTTAAGTTGCAAGAACTGAATGGAATTTGTTCTTTCAACTTACTTCCCGTCTAAGCAATCTCAATTTATCCAAAACAACTGAACAGTACAATTACAGATTTACGGATAAAAGGAGTAGTTGAAATATCCGCATTGTTAATTCTGTCAATAGAATTTTTCTTGCGTTACCACCGAATTGCAACGATGTTTTAATATTCAGTTGCACCGCCACCAAAGTCAATTGCAACAGACGAATAGTCAATAAAAATAACTTACATGTGGTCACCTTAACCACAACGGTCGCTTTTTTCACGCTCACTGTGTTGCTCGTTCCTCTTTTGTTCAGTATTCGGTTGATTTCTAGTGTGTGTTCTCGGTGCAAGTTGTTGAAGTGTTTTTAGGTAAAGGAATTAATTAAAAAATATATTTTATCTAATATAAAATATATATAACTTGTGCAGTCTGTATTTATTAAATTAATTTCTTCTTAAATAACTGTAAATGTACAATAAAAAACAACAACAAAACAATCCTTGTTTCCGTCGTTTGATTTTTACACTCGCTATGTTGCTCGTCGCGCCTTTGTTTATGGTTCGGTCGGTATTCTCGCTGCAAGTGGTTAGTTAAGTGTTCAAAGTGAAGTGATCCAATTTTTAATAAATAAAACTTGTGCAGTTGAAATAAATCTAATTTATTTCTTCTTAAAAATATGCAAATTTGCAAAATTAGCATCAACAAAGCATGTTTATTTTCATCGTTTATTTTTCACACTCGTAAGTCGAAACGATGGGAAGACTCGGTTCATATATCTGACATCTGGTAAGCGCGATAAACAGTTCGTTGTTCACAACCGAATGGCTCAAAAGCTTGTCTGCAGTTCCGTTCTCGCAACGGAATGACGCAATTGGCTCAATTGGGAAATTGGCGATTGTGGCAATTGCATTTAGAAAATTGCCGACAATCGACAAAGTTAGTAGGGCAATTTTTCGGTTGCGGCAATGGGTTTAGTTCTGTGAGTGTAGCAGCTTAAACATTTTTTGCTTTCTAGACCACAGAATTATCTCGTCTTATACTGGAAGATGTTTTTGTTCTGTCTAACTTTTCTGAGCTCTAACTTTTTACTGGCTTTAACTTGAAATTTTTGAAAACCTTTTCACATGAAACATGTGAACTTGACAGTTACAATTAATATTTTTTTGGCGAAAAATTGTAAAATAAACGTTATTTAAAAATTTATGAAGGTAAAGGTGCTTTATTCGTCTTCAATCATATTTAGTGGAACACTAAGAATCACATTTGGTGGAACACAACAAACATAAGAAATATGTAAATGCAAAAATGCAAAATTCATTTTTTAATACATTGTGGCGAAATTTACTGTATTTCAGAAGATCTGATATACTGGTGTACAAGAGTGACTTAAACATTTGATAAGACCGTCGGTTTTGAATAATTTTTAGTGCATTTGTTAATTACTACATAAAAAACTAGTTAATAGTATAAGTTAAATAGAGTGCTGCTCCGTCAAAACCACATGAATGATAAAGTCCTGGGGTCATTCATGAATCTATTTTCGCATTAATTGCTATACAGTTCGCCATCGTAAATGTCTTCTAGCCTGTCAACATTTTTTTTTTCTGCTAAAATGGTGAGCACTTGTTTGCAGAAATCTGGGCGAGAAATAATTGCTTGCAGCTGTGCCTCTATTGAAAAGGTGAGCATATATCCGAATAAACCTTTGCTGTTATATTCCTTGCATTTCCTTTTACTGGTCTGTAACAGTTGTTGCAGTGCGCCGTACACTCAATAGCAGAATTTATTTTTATGAAATATTTTTTAAAGACATAAGTGGAGATGGGAGTTTTAGGGCATATGGATGGAATCAATCAATTCCAACAAACTGCTTAATGCAGGACCGCTTAGTTTGTGTCGTAAAACGTATGCTAGAATTGAGGTGAAGACTTCATACCAGAGATCCTAGAACAAATCGATCTTTTCCAGCAATAGGATCTTCACTATCCTCGTCTGATGCACAATTTTTTGATTCTGGGAAGGATGAGTGATCAGCGAATTCATCATCTTAATTAAAAACTTTAACTGATTATACGATACAAACATTTCTCTGTCAAATTTTGTTTAGGAAACCTGCTTATATTTTGAGTGTTGGACTATGTTTTTATAGAGCAATAATTTTAAAACTCACCATTCTTTTTAATAAAACTGTTCACACACGTAGTCTCTGGTATTGTTAGTGGCATTGCTATTATACCCACAGGAGTGGATTTTCTTCTTTGTTTGGATTTGTTTACACCTGATATACTAAAGATAACTTTTTAAAAAAAAACTTAGAAATTTACGCTTGAAAAATCTCACTCTATATTGTATGTCACAACATCAAAGCCGTTCATAATTTAGGTGAATCGAAAAAAATCGACAAACCCAAGGACCAAAACTGTTAGTTGAATAAAAAAAGCTCAATTATATAAAATAACCTAAAATATATAAAATATATAAAAGAAACCAATATTTTGCATTCAATTCCATCTTAATGCCCCATCCAATTGCCTGCCACTACCTGCTTGTATTCTGCTCTGTACACTCTCTGCCAAGTTGCTTCCACTGAACGGCACTGGCATGCTCTCTTATACATTTTTGAGCCTCTGTTAGTCAGTCTGCTGTTCTGTACAGTGGCAGTCAACTGGCTGGTTTTGGTACAATTCCCGCCCTGCCCTGCCAAAATTGGCCCAAAATAATTTCATTTCTATTTCAATAAACTATTTCTGCCGTTTTAAGTTCAGTTTCCTGCCGAAAATTTTGTCTGGGGATGTGAAACCATTTTTTTTTGTAAAAAAACTATAGCGGGAAATATCACTAAAACGGAGTGACAGAAAAGAAAAAGAATGACATTTTCGGAATCACCGACCAATTTCACATTAGAAATAGATAGTGTCATTCATTGTACATTCTGGCTGTAAGCCAGTGTAATTAAAGCACTTCAAATATCATTCAACTTTTCCAAAAGAAGCATTTCGATTATTTCGGTAGAATAATATTTATTGTAAGTAGTTTTTTGTCAACCGTTAGTAACAAAAAAAAAAAAAAAAATTCGAAATACTTTCCAAAAATGCTTCGAATTTCGATGATAGTGTGGTGCACTTTTTCATTGGTCTACAGTACGCATTATAATGTTTTTAGGAATACATATAATTCTAACATGATTGTTAATTGTGAGCTATTTAGAGCAAGTAAGCTTCAAGAAGGCAACAACAACTCTGTATAGAGTCAATCACACAGCAGACTAGACCTGCCTGTTTCGGAAATCGCTACATTTCCTTTTCAGTAGTCTTGGGTGATTCAGCTATGACCAACCTAGAGCATTGGCGTCGGAAGCGGGGGGAAAGGGGGGCAGTTGCCCCCGCACTTTTTTAGCTAGATAAACAATTTAAAAGGAAAAGTTATTCAAAATATCAGTTTTTTTACAACGATAATATTTTTGTATTATATATTTTCCTCTTCTTTCTCTCTTCTTCATGTTTCATGTGAAGAAATTTTGGTGAACTTTTTTTGCACCACCATTTGTACTGCCCCCCCATTTGTACTGCCCCCCCAGATGAAATTCGCTTCCGACGCGCTTGACCTAGAGACGAGCGCGTGCCGTGCTTTTTCCGTTCCACAACGTGTCACGCCGTGCACGAGCCAAAAAAAAAATAATTTCGTTCTTGCACTTGCGTGCCTGTGCTTAAGAAAAGCAAAGTCGTGCGTGCTTTTCCTTGTTTGTGCAGTAAAATTTTTCTATTTTTACTTTGGCAACTATGCTTTTATTTCATAAAATTTCATATGTTATTTGAATAAAACTAATAAAAATAACTGGGAGTAGCAGTTGCTTAGCAAACGCGTAAGCTTTCTACATAAATTGGTACGTTGAAGATGCAATTATTGTAAGTTGGGTCGCTCGCTCTAATAAACTTTTCCCAAAGCAATAAGAGTAAAGATATAATATTGTGTTGTCTCAAAAAAAGAACATATTTCGTTTTGTCATTGTTAGGGAGATTTGCTTAATGAATAAACTTACCCGATCTCATAAACATTTTAACACAAAAAAATTTTAATTTATTTAAATTTATTGCATATTGATTAATTTATTTAATTCTTGGCTTTTCTCAACCAACACCTTCTTATCATTTATTTTTTTAAGCTGACCATAAGAAATAGCTGGTTCGATAAAAACCCATTTATATTACAAACCCTTGAGAATGCTTCATATGCCATTCCTAATGCAAATTCTTTTTCTCCAATATCGACAACTGCTTGATCGAGTGTTAATCGTTGCGATCTATGAATACTAATCGCATAAGCAATTTGTAGTGGAATTTGCTTGAGAGTAAAATGGTTTGATCCATTTTTAAATGATATAGATAGATATAGAAGAATTTTATCTTGAATCCTGTTAAAGGTAAATTCAATTAGGAAATAAACATTATAAATATTTACTTTAACATTCATCATTCTCTGCCGAAGCTGCTCAAAAATATTACAAGCAATAGGGTTCCTAAGGGTGCGAAAATCGACCCCCTCCCCCTTCCATACGATTTTTTGCTTCACTCGACCAGCTCTTTCACCTCCGTAAATATTCGTACTCTTACACTGGGCACCCTGTATATGTAATTTAGTTTTGTTTGTATAGAAATTTAAAGGGTTCGATAAATTTTCATCAGATTAATATAAATAACTTACAATACAAAAGGTACAAAAATGCCAAATTAATAATCAACTAATACAAATTTATGAGAAATATTCTAAACACTAGCACTTTGTACTATTATTGATACTTTCTAATCGTACACCGACAAACAAACGCAAACTTGTCCTTCCATGTCGATAGGTTTTTTGAAAGAGATACATAAATTTGTTTTGTTTGCACAACAAAAGCAATAAGAAGCAGTAAGCTGAAGCAAAGTGAATTCAGCGAACAACAACGAAACATATGGAAATATTTTTTCAACTAACTTATAAACTAAATAGAATTTCGATATTTTGGCTTCGTCAGGAAATAATATTAGAGGCGTAGAACAGTTTAGAAAAAACAATCATAAAATCGGTCAACCCATTTAGAAATTATGCTCTGTCCAACATTTTTCAAACAAGCTGTTCCATGGAAGCTTCGCTCGCTCGCTCCAATAAAAACACTTTCTTATGTTATTAATAACTCCAATAGTGTCTGACCGAATGTGGATTTTTGGCCGAAGCCGAATACTAACAAAATTTTTTTCAAGTAAAAAATATACTAAAATTTTGGCCTTGCTTTCGTTATTTATTAATTTCAGTACAAAAAACGGCAATTATTAAAGGTCCAGTTAAAAAGGTTAAAAAGGCCGAAAAATATGCAATTTTCATTAATCTTTTTTGGAAAAAGTAAATAATATAGGTACTCTAAACTTTTATATATTTACAGGACTTTGAAGAAGATTGTATAAAATTTTCAGATTATAATAAATAAATATTTAATTAATATACTGAAGCAAGCCACGGGGCGACACGGACCAGTGCTTAAGACACGAACTGAGTTGGCGACCTTCCCACAGGTCACAAAATTCACCTCAAACAAAAATAAAAAATATTTTCCTGTTAAGTATGAATGTGATTATGGAATAATTTTTGTCAATTTTACTGAAAATTTTCGTTACTTTTTTGTTGATAAAAATTCCAATTTGAAATTTATCAATGGAATTATGGTCCATTGATAATTTAATAACTCGTATTTTGAAAAAACAACATGAAGATTTGTTAAAAATTGAGTTAATAAAAGTCGTAAGCTCTAAAACGTAGTTTTAAAGAAAATGCTTTTAAAGTTTTAAACATAATGCGCTTGCTGCCTTGACGCGGTTGGCTCCCAGGCTATTAACTTTTTAATAATTACGAATTTCTATTTAACCTTTTTGAATGATATTTTACACAGTTATTATAGCTATTGAAAAATGCAAAAAAAAAAAACATTACAAAATATGTGTGCATTACAAAAAAGCAAAAACATTCGGCAAATATTCGGCTATTTTAGGCCGAAGCCGGACATTCGGTCGGATACTAAATTCCAATATATTAGAAATTTGAAACATACATATAAAAAATATGTGCTACTGTTTCTTAGCTACTTTGCAAAGTTTTAAATCGTGAATTTTCGTGCGTGTTCGTGTGTTTCCGTGCAAGTACGAAAAATAAATTTCGTGTTCGTGCTTGCCCGTGTCTCAAATATCTTGCACGCATCCATCTCTAGACCAACCCACTGTTTAAGTTTTATATGATTTGACATTTGTTTAAGAATTTATTTTCTCATCAGACATTTTATCATACGTCGCGACGGTTAAAGCAGACACACAATCCCTGGTAGAGTTATAGGCTTGATCTTAAAAACTTACTGTTTAAATCGTCGTACGATAAAATGACCAATAAGAAAATAAATTCGTACGAGTTTATTCAAACAGGTGGCAAATCATATAAAACTTAGACAGTAGGTTGGTCACAGCTAAATCACTCAAGAGTGCTGAAGAGGAAATGAGCAATTTTCGAAATAGGCTGTCTAGTTTGCTGTGTTACTAACTTTATACAGAGTTGTTGTTGTTACCTTCTTTTATAAAGTACTTAATCTAAAGCTCTAAATTCTAACCTTGTAAAATCATCAGATGACACAATTAATTACTTAATAATTTATTTTTATTTCTCAGTTTTTTCCTTGAAGTGAAGTTTAAATCAAAAATGAAATTGTATGCAATAGATTTAATGGGCTTATTTATTTGAGCATAAAAAGCAAATTTTGCTTTCAAAAGCATATAAAAATTTTGAAAGCAAATTTTGAATAAAACTAATAGAAAAAATTGTTGCTTGGGCTTTGGCCGTAAATTAAAAGACAAATTTTATTATTAACTTTTGCTGAGAGTTTTCATCAGACTGAGAAAAAAACACATCACTAAAATAATTATATTTACATTTGCAAATCACATTAATTTACCATTAAAACATAGAATTTAAATTTAAACAATATATACTGAATAAAACAAACGATAAAAACTGAACAAATTATATGCAAATGTAAATTTAATTATTTTAGTGATGTGTTTTCTCCAGTCTTTGTTGCTTGCTGTTTGCAACCAAGTGCAGTTCAAATAAATTATATTGGATAATAACTGTTCAAAACAATTATTCTATTCTGCAGTTTTTGCTGAAAATTTAAACGTTATTTTTTTAAAATCTTGATGTAAAATTACCTTGAGGTAAAATTGTACCTTGAAATTAAATTCTAGCCAGAGTTTTGTTAGAATTTCAAACTCTTATTGAATTTAATAATTTTTTACCTTTAATATTGCATATATTCAATTTTATATTAAATATTCTATATTAAAAGTCAATGAATTTTTAAAGATATTATTTAATTTTTTATTTAAAACTATGTATACTTATACATATGCTTCTGAAGAAAAATTTACTGTATTGTAGTACTGATTTGAAGTGAATGACGATTTTGACGATTTTCATGGTGTTGAAATGACTATTTTTCAATTTTTTTCATCCCATCCCTGCACTTAATTAATTTTCGCTAATGATTTTTGTTCATTTTGCTGTTGACCTTTTTGTGAATTGCACTTAAGAATGACATGCAGCTTTTTAAACTGTTGCACAGCAACTGGTTTATTGTTTTTTTTTTTTGTTATTTTATATAAAGCGAATTTATGCAGTTCTTTAGTGCTCTACAGACTGTGAAAAGTTAAGGTTGTCGAAATGGAGCGTATCTATTATACCAACATCTTTTTGTTATCACTTTGCTCTTTAGCAGTTTTGAGTAAGTAATTATTATATTTTCTCTCAAAACTTGATCTCTTTATGAATGATTGCCATCTTCCCAACCAAATGAAGCTTCGACTTTAGCGACAGAAATGGAAGACTGTGGACTAATAAATGCTGATCAATTAAGTAATAAGCAAAAAGAAACTCAGATCGATGAATTTCCGTGGATGGCAAAAATAGTCTATAATAATAGTGAGTTTTGTTCAAAAGATTTCATTGCCTGCTGACTATATTTAACTATTTATATCAACCATGTTTTTATCGTATCAACTAGCTGAAACTTTGAAAACAAAATTTTTCTGCCAAGCGGTGCTGATCGACCAACAACATCTGTTGTCACTTGCTACCTGTTTAGAATCTATACCTAATAGCGAACCATACGCAGTATTATTTGGCGATTGGAATTCTGCAAATAATTATTCTGAAGAGGATTGCGATGTTGCCACTGGCAAATGTTCAACTCCAATCATAATTGATATCGAAGAGTTAATTTTATTTCCAATCACCAACAAAAAAGAAATGAACAATGATATCGGCTTACTGCGTCTCACTCAAAAAATTACATATACAGATTATATTCGTCCTATTTGTTTACCCACCAATGATATTAAGTCCAAAGAATTTGGATCGGTAGAGCTAACCCTCACCGGTTGGTTACAATATGAAAATGGACCGAAACTGAAGAAATCCATCTTTCTTTTGGATCAGCATGATTGTCGCAGAAAGTATAAAAGGCATAAAGTAGAGATCAGTGAGTCACATTTGTGTGGAAAAGCTTGTGATGGTGATCGACCCTTTTACTCTGGTACAGCGCTTATGGATGTAAAGGATCCGGAATCAGAATTACCTCATCAACTGTATTTGGTTGGCTTGCTCTCGTTCGGTGCATTGAGGTGTAGCTCAGGTATTCCTGATGTTTTTACACGTGTCGATAAATATGTGGATTGGATAAATGAAAATATTAAATGAATTGTGTTAAATAAGTTAGTCAAAAAAATATTTACTTTTTAAAAATTTGATGTTACATGAATAAAAACTATAAGATGTACCTACCTACAGTTGAACAATTGGCGAAACCATAAATACATAGTTACATATAAGATAAAAAATATTTTTTTATAGGTCATCCACATAATCAAATTGCTGATTTTTAAATGTTAATACTAAAAGAGCGTGTTAAATATGGGCACTTCCACCAAAAGGTGTGAAAAATTAAATGTTTCTAAATTTTTTTTTAAATCTCCATAATAGAGAAAAAAAATGTTTTAATTTATATTGTAAGAGTACGGAGAGCTGATCTCACTTTGACATTTTTAAAAAATGACAACAAAAATGATGAATGGCGACAAGTTGGTGACGAAAGTTGAAAAATTTTAACTAAAGCTTAGTATGCTGTAGAAGCGAAAAAATCTTCCATAAGAAATGCATTGCGTTTTTGACAGCGAAACGGTAGCGAATTTTTTTTTCGCTGGTTAGTACGCTGTTAAATGAAAAATGTGTTCAATGCAGCCAATTTCACAACCACTATTAAAGAGTTAAAAAATCAAAATTTCGTTGTCTTTTATATGTTCGTACATTTAATTTGCGTGGAAATTTGACATTCAACAATAATGTTCAACTAACACATCAACAAACAGCATACCAAGCTTAAAACTGGAATTTTTTAAGTGTAATATATACTCATTTGATGCAAAGTTTTATTCCATTTTTTCAGTTTTCAATTTTTACAATCCTCGATTGCACTTTATATATTGTTCTAGTGTAAATAAAATTTTAAGGAATGTTAACTTCTTTCAAGGGAAAAATCTGTATGGTCACGTATGTATCGTAACGTATCGTAGTATAGTTTGTATAAAACAGTTAAAAGATATGCTTCAACGAAACAATTATGAATATATAGCAACATTGTTCCAGATAATATTAAAGTAACTTTGATAAAAAAACTCGTGCACACTTTGCAGATTTTTTGTTTTAGCTTAGTATGCTGTAGAAGCGAAAAAATCTTCCGTAAGAAATGCATTGCGTTTTTGACAGCGAAAAGGTAGCGACATTTTTTCCTTGGATGTTTTTGCTTCTTTTAATTTTTAACAAGAAAAAAGGCATATGAACGTTAAGTGCGCGACGATAAACATTAAAAAATTTTGTTAACATTTCAATCATATGAAGTAGGTGTAAGAGACGAAAGTGTGTTAATTAAAAATATTTCTAATATCACATGTACTCTTTTGAATTTATACCAAATTAATAATGGTAAAACTTAAGTGAGAAATAAACTCTTATAAGTAAATATTTAAAATTTTAATTGTTTTATACAACTGTAATATATTGAATAATAATATAATTTCTTATAAAAATTTACCAAATTTATTTACTCTAATATTTCAATAAAAGAATATTTCTGCAAAAATAGTATTGTGTTATTAATTTGTTTTTTTACGGACCCTGTATCCATTCAATATCAAAAATGTTAAGTATTTGATTCAAATCGAAAATCACTTTGATTCATAAATGCAACAATGTAAAATCAAAGAAGAAAATAATTTATTTCAAAGTTGTATCGCATTTTAAATGCAACAAAGTGAAATAAAAGTAGAAAATAATTTATTTCAAAGTTTTATCGCATTTAAAATAGAGACGTAAATTTCTATAGTATGAAAGTTAGAGAATTATACTAGAGAAATATGCTTTCTCTTTGAATTCATTGGAATACTTATCATTTCAAGGTGTGTAATACTTTAGTTTAAAGTGAAGTCTTTTTAGAAGTGAAAGCACTTCGAATTGAATATTTTCGTAATTAGCAGAGCTGTAAAATTTTTATTCATATTCAGAATTTTAAGTACAACTGAATAACTACATAAAAATGCATTCAATGAATGCAAAATTGATTTGCATTGATAAATAAACTTTTTAATTCACTTTAATTTTTGAAAACATGATAAACTATTAATTTTAATTATTAATTTTCGTTATTCAGAATAATGAATCAATTTTTTTATTCATTTGAATGCTATTCACAAAGAATTTCAGAATTTTCAATTATTCTGCTTTAATTCATTACTAATTTTTTATTCGTTATTAATTTTTTATTAATTTTTCTCTTGTAATTAAATTATTAATTTTTTATTCATTATCAATTTTTTATCCATAATTCATTTCTTATTCATTATTAATTTTTTCTTCATTATTAATTTTACACTCATAATTCATTTGTTTTTCTTTATTAATTTTTTATTCATTTTAGTCCTTAGCCATAAATAAAAAATAAATAACAAATGAATAATAAATAAAAATTGAATAATGATTAAAAAATACATAATGAATAAAAAATGAATTAACAACAGGAAATGAATTAATAACAAGTGAATAATTGTGTAAATTGTAAAGTGAAAAATTGAATTATGAATAAAAAAGGAATAATGAATAACAATCGAATAATTAATACAAAGTGAATAATGAATAAAAAATGAATGATGAAAACAAATGAATATGAAAAAATGAATAATGAATAAAAAAAGAATAAAATTAATAAAAAAGTTTATTCATTATTAATTTTACGCTCATTATTGATTTGTTATTCTTTATAATTTTGTCATTTATTTTAGTTCTAAGCCATAAATAAAAAAATGAATAATGAATAATAAATGAATAATGAATAAAAAAATGAATAACGATAATAAAATGAATAAATAACAGGAAATGAATTAATAACAAGTGAATAATGAATAAAAAATGAATAATGAATAAAAATGATAAAAAAGTTTATTCATTAATAATTTTTTATTCATTATTAATTTAACACTCATAATTCATTTGTTATTCTTTATTAATTTTTTATTCATTTTAGTCCTAAGCCATGAATAAAATATGAAACATGAATAACAAATGAATAATGAATAAAAAAGGAATAATGAATAACAAATGAATAATGAATAAAAAGGAATAATGATTAAAAAACGCATAATGAATAAAAATGAATTAATAACAGGAAATGAATTAATAACAAGTGAATAATGAATAAAATATTAATAATGAATAAAATAGGAATAATGAATAACAAATGAATAATTAATACAAAATGAATAATGAATAAAAAATTAATAATGAAAATAAATGAACATGAAAAAATTAATAATGAATAAAAAAAGAATGAAATGAATGAAAAAGTTTATTCATTATTAATGTTTTATTCATTATTAATTTTACTCTCATAATTTATTTGTTATTCTTTATTAATTTTTTATTCATTTTAGTCCTAAGCCATAAATAAAAAATGAATAATGAATTACAAATGAATAATGAATAAGAAATGAATAATGATTAAAAAATGCATAATGAATAAAAAATGAATTAATAACAGGAAATAAATTAATAACAAGTGAATAATGAATAACAAGTGAATATCGAATAAAAAAGGAATAATGAATAACAAATGAATAATGAATAAAAAATTAATAATGATTAAAACATGCATAATGAATAAAAAATGAATTAATAACAGGAAATGAATTAATAACAAGTGAATAATGAATAAAAAATTAATAGTGAATAAAAAAGGAATAATGAATAACAAATGAATAATTAATACAAAATGAATAATGAATAATGAAAATAAATGAATATGAAAAAATGAATAATAAATAAAAATGAATAAAATGAATGAAAAAGTTTATTCATTATTAATGTTTTATTCATTATTAATTTTACACTCATAATTTATTTGTTATTCTTTATTAATTTTTTATTCATTTTAGTCCTAAGCCATAAATAAAAAATGAATAATGAATAACAAATGAATAATGAATATAAAATGAATAATGATTAAAAAATGCATAATGAATAAAAAATGAATTAATAACAGGAAATTAATTAATAACAAGTGAATAATGAATAACAAATGAATAACGAATAAAAAAGGAATAATGAATAACAAATGAATAATGAATAAAAAATTAATAATGATTAAAAAATGCATAATGAATAAAAAATGAATTAATAACAGGAATAACAAGTGAATAATGAATAAAAAAAATTAATAATGAATAAAAAAGGAATAATGAATAACAAATGAATAATTAATACAAAATGAATAATAAACACAAACTGAATAATGAAAACAAATGAATATGAAAAAATGATTAAAAAAAGATTAATGTAAAATTTTTAAATTCTTTGTGAATTACATTCTTTGCGAATATAATTCAAATGAAAAAAAAATAATTCATTATTCTGAATAACAAAAATGAATAATTGAAATGAATAATTAATCATATTTTTTTAAAATGAATGTGAATTAAAAATTTTATTTATAAATCGATTTTGCATTCATTTTTTGTGAATAAAATCAAATTGAATGCATTATTTACAGCTCTGGTGTTCCTTGCCAAATCGTTCCGAAAAATATTTGAATCAAAGTGGTTATAATGTAGGGATGTGCAACTGCCAGCAAAAGTCGACTTCGACTTTACAACCGTTGAAAATGTAAAAGTCGACTTATCGACTTTTTGAACTTTTAGAAGTCGACTTTTCAACTTTTTTCGACTTTTTTTAAAATATTTTTGTACCGGTTTTGTAGGGCAGTTAAGAAGCAAATGATTCAATATGAAAAATGTGATTTATTGTTAAAAAATAAAATAAAACATGTTACTTCAGTAGATAAATAAAATACAAAAAAGCAAAATATTGCATTTTTAGTTTCTATATAGATAATCAGACTTCTTGTGAATAATTTTTTCCGGGTAATCGGAAGAGGCAGAGTTAATTTTCAAGGTAAAGTTTAAAAACAAATTGGAAATTTTTAATACAAATTTCTTCATCACCCGTCAATATTTATGAAAGTAAAGAAATGTGATGTCTCTATCTGCTTTCTTAAAAATGAATACTCCCTTTTCTGAGGGGGGGGAGGGGGTAATATTTGCAGTAATTATTTATGTATTGCTGCTTGCCAAGGTAAAAGGTTGCTTGAGAACACTCACTGATATTTTGAAATGCGTGCTTTTTGAACCTAGGATCTAGAAGTGTTAAAGAACCGTATGGTTCTACCAATTCAATATTGTAAATTTTTTTGTGATTTCAATAGCAAGCACTCGTTTTAGATTCTTGCCAATTTGACATAAAGCAGAACATTCCTCTGTGTTCTTTATTAAAAATTTAATCGATTTGAGCGTAGTTTGAATATTGTGAATATAAATTTGTATTCGGGCAAAGTTATAATTGTTACCCGGTATTCTTGATATTTCTATGTAATTGTTCAATGCTTTTTCAAAACAAAATTTTTAGCTCAAAAATAATAAATTTTGATAAAAATTGTCACCTGCTTTTCAAATAGTGACAATTTCACTAAAACATTTTCTTACACGTGCAACGTAATCAGATTATACGCAAGTGCTTTGGCACACTTCCACTTACAGTCTCTTTTTTTTTGATTTTGCCGACCACTATTTTACATTTATCGAATCAAGAGTTGCCAACGCAGCTTTATTTGTTGTTAAACAGCTATTTCGTTTATTAGTTTGGAGAAGACAGTTCTCAGATTAGCGTTAAGGTTTTTGTTTTGCATAAACTGAAAAAAGTCGAAAGTAAAAGTCGAAAGCAAAAGTCGACTTTCGACTTTTTTCAATATCAGAAAGTCGATTGCCAAAAGTCGAAAATTATCAAGCAAAAGTCGACTTCCGACGTATTTCGACTTCGACTTGCACATCCCTAGTCTAATGCACTCGTTACTCCCTGCTAAAATTGTATTGATATCTTTTTTCTTTATTGCGGGTGGCTTACGTATCTACATTTTTAGTTTTTTTTTAACAAGCTTTTAGAAATTTTTTTGGTCGGTACTACGCAGTGTTGCCAGACATTTTTTAAGGTTGTAGCTAAAACTGATGAAAAATCTAGCTAAAAAAGAGCTAAAAATTTTTTTTGTAGATAAAAATAAAAGTTAAATATTTTAATTCTTTTTAGGAACTTTTTTAATTCTTAAAACAAAAACTTTATATACCAATCAGAACAAAAAAAAAAAAAAAAATTAAAGTACATACTCATGTATTTAAAATTATTCTACATTATTAATTTATGAATTTAAAAAAGTTATACATATTCTACTTCTGTATCTTCATCACTAGGTGAATCTTCATTTATATTTTTGTAAATATCACGGTTATTCATTAAATTATAAATTCATTACAGAAAATGTTCTTTAAATTTCTGCATTACTTAAAGGTTAAAGGTTAAAGGTTAAGTGAAAAACAAAATATACAAGGTCACGAAATGGATTTTCGTTTATTGCGTTTTTCAATTCCCTAACTTCAACCCAAAATTCAAGAGTTGTAGTTACGTTCTTCCATTGATACGTACAAAGTTTTTTCCATTGCAGTTCTAAATTTGTAATTTCCTCCGTAGTAAATTGTTTTTTTCCAAAATAATTAAAAATATCAGGCTTTATAACATGCAATAACAAACGAGTTCAGCTACTATAGCTTTTTCACACTTTCTCCGTAATAGGTCATTTTAAGAACCAACTTAATATCATTGAAATTTCTCAACGATATACACAGATAAAAGTGGTCCAAAACAATCTTAAGTGAGAAAAATTTACCCACCATAATATGGGTTGGGCTCAGGGACAACACAAGACATAACAACTAACCATGCGTTTACATAGATCTAATCATACATTAGTTTTCAATCTACTTTTGAGTTGACCTTTCGACAAGTTCAAACACGCTACAGTTGTTAACAAAGGTACTCATGCGATTTAATGGAGCAGTTGACATATAATTTGTTCTACTAAATGGTAAATAAATCAAGTTGTTAGAGTTTCTACTGCTTCTACGGTTAGTGTTAAAATTTATAACTTTTAAAGAGTTTTCAATAGAAAAGAAGTCAATATTTCTCAAAGTTCCAATATTTTGTAGCAAACGTTGGCGTAACTGCGTAATTTATTGAACTAAATATGTTCTACATGTGATACGTATGATTTTTTTCTGAATCCTCATTAATGGTATTTTCAAACATTTTTAGTTTAATATATTCTTCGAAGCTATAATAAAATTGAGGTACGGGTGTCAAATAGGTTTCTTATACAGAATTCAATGGATCGAAGTTTTCATGACGAGATACAATGATGTTCCATAAATTAGACATTAAAGAAACTAAATCAGAGAAGAGCTTTGTAGGATCCGCTACATTGCTTTCAAATAACTTGTTAACTTTTTGAACTTCTGACAATAGTGGCTTCAAAAACTAGAGATATGCTAAATTGATATCACTATATATTGATGACAGTAATTTAGCTTTGTGGCATGCCTCCGTTGAAGCAGCAATGCTAAAGTGGGTTTTTAACTCCAACCATTGCTCTACTATTCGTTTGATAGCTGGTTCAACAGATAGCCATCGAGTATCGCACGCTTTTAATATTTTTAATGGTTGAAGCCCATCATTAATTGCTGAAAATATAGCTTCATAGTTCTTTTGCCTGGATGCTGACTTTGAAAACCAGTTGTATGTTTCGGAAACTAAAAACTCAATTTCACTGGGCACATACTTTGAAGCACTAGAAACTGCAATTTGTATCGAATGACATATGCAAGGGATAAGTTTAATGTCAGGGTTGTGCTGTTTTAGACGAGCAATTACGCCTCTGTTTACGCCAACCATAACATTTGCGTTATCAGTGCCAAGACCAACCATTTTCTGAACCTCTAGTTTAAATTCATTTAAACTGTTTAAAACTGCAGTTACTATACCCTCTGCTGTACAATCCTGTAGCTCTGATAATTTTAAAAATGTATTAACATTGGTTTTGTTAATACATTTTTACAAAAAACCGACATATGATACTGATACTGATACTGATTTGATACTGATGTCAGTTGACTCATCAATTATTAAACTAAAATGTTCCGTTCCGATATCTGTCTTGAGGATGCTCTTGAAATACGGATAAAACAAATTTTTTATTATCGCGCTACACTTACTTCAGCCAAGTCTATATAAAATCAACTTACCTATCAATTTTTCCTGCTACTCTTGAACATGCGCCAAAAACTATATAAAATAGTGCACTAAGAAGAGATGCGATTCTGTCGATAGCATAAAAATTACCGCTTCACTTGTCACATTCACACCGAAGCTTTCACAGGGTGAAATAATATTCACAAAAGTAATATTTTGTAATTATTTTGTAGCTAAACAATAGCTAAGCAAAATAAAAAAAAGCTAAAAAAGTAGCTAGGAGCTAAAACGCAATATTTGTAGCTAAGTGAGAAAAAAAAAGCTAAATTTAGCTACAAAAACGCTAAACTGGCAACACTGGTACTACGTTATATGATGATGCTTGTTGAGCTCACATTCTGTTTGTTGCGTTTGATTCATTACGTTACGTTCGATTCATTAAGAGCGGAAATTCAGCAGCAACTTCGAAAATGTTGCACTAGTTTAGGCGCCTCATATACGCTTCCAACGGTGAGTGTGTGTGTGTTTGCTTCAATTTAACACCGAGCTTAAATATTCAGCGACACAATTCTTCTCACACACCCAATGAAAGCGTATTTTGACTGTGTGTGTGAACTTGAAAAAAAACTGTTTTGCTCACATGCATGATCGTGGGGTCGTTAGCAATCGTAACGTAACAAAATCGTGCGTAAGAAAAGTTAATGTACCGATATACAAATTAGATACGTGCGTAACTTCAACAACAATATACATATAAGTATGTAGACACAGAATAAAAAAACAAAAATTAAAAAAAAACTTCCACATGGGAGGTGAAAACTCGTGAAACATGGTAAAAACAAAGTGAAACGTCGTAAAACGAGAATGTTTGCGAAATAAGGCGTGTCAAGAAATCCGTTAAATAAAATCAACAATCTTTATAGTCAGAAAATTGCGTAATTATGCAAAAGCATTGGTGATACGTAAGCGTAAAATTTTATGAGCATTAATGATGGCAAATATTTAATTTCATGCTTGTAATTCGATGTATGAAATTATGCATTATAATTTCATGCATTAATTTCGATTACGTGCATATAAGTTAATGAATGCTAAGGACGCAATATGGCAGTTGTACGGAAGCATTGGTCATTTTTTTAATATTAATTATGCATCTAACATGCTTTTTGATAAAAATTTAAACATATAAAAAATGTTTACTATGCTTCACCAGAAAAAATGTTCACTCGCACGGTGCACAGTGGAATAAATATCAAAATTAACGAAATTTCTTGATGAATTCTTTTTTCCTTTAAGTTGTTTAAGAACAGTCTAATAAGCTTGATTCCAAAATATTTTAGAAACAAATTCACCGGTTTGTGTCCACTGCCATGAGAGAGTGGAAAAAATATCGAAAATTCAAATCGTTGACCGGTCGCTTCATTGTAGCTTATTTCTCTCCACTACAATAATGAGACCGCAAAGTACCGTTATAATGTCAGTAATCTCTTTGCAGTGAGTCCATTTTTCATGTGATCGCGATTTTTCCACATTGAAGAGTGCAAATTTTAAAAAAGCGCAGATTTTTTTAAAAAAATTTATATTAAAAAATTATAAAAAAGCAAAAATTAAAAATTTGGGATTAATTTTTAAAATTCTAGTAAAGTACATAAAAAAATGTTTAAATAAAATATGCACTTTGGAAACAATAAGGGATATAGTTCCCGTTTAAGCGTATTTGAGCCAAATTATTGATGTAATATAACAAAACAAGTGTTCTTATTTTATAATCTAAGCCTATTTTTTTTGCCATTTGGCATTTTGAAATTTTTTTATTTTAAATATTTTAAATATTAAAAAGCTCTAGAATTATGATTTTTTATTGAACTGACGAAATTTTTGTTGCTTTAATTTAATTTTGAATAGGATCAGGTTGAATCGGGCCTTTTTTTTAACAAGAATGGAGCATTTCAAAATTATGAATGATAATATATCTCAAAATTTGGAAGAAAGATACAAATTTTTTTGAGACAGCCTAAAAAACGCACAACTGCGTGTCCCAATAAAAAGAGCTGGTGACCGAAAATGTTTTATCTCGCAGCTTAAAAAAAAGTGGAAGCCTAGTAGAAGAAATAAAAAGTGGTTTCTTAATGCAGTTACAGAATGGCTAAATACTTCTATTGGTTTTAAAAACTACAACGCCCTGAGTGTTGTAAAAAAACGGGCCTTCCAACAAAATCTTTCGACGATAGTTGTAGTAGCAGAAGTTGTTGTAGTTTTAATCAAGAATAATTCATCATGTTCTTAATGCTATGTTCAATACAGCTTTGTATAACACTTAGCTCATGTCTGATTTGACAGATAATTAGTTTTATCCTTCCGCTAAACGAATATGGTTGTGTATATGCTTGAACAACGCTGGGAAATATTGCGACATTACTTTGAAAATCATGGTAATGTTGCAGAATGTGTGCGAAAATTGCGTACGGATTTTGGAAGAAGAGAAGCACCGTCAGCTCTGTATGTTCATTATCTTGTGAAAAAAGTGAAAAAACTGGCATCTTCATCGATAAACCAAAGCGTGAAAAGCCAAAAGCAGTGCGTACACCCGAGAATATTGCTGCTGTGGCAGAAAGTGTGCGTGAAGCGCCATCAACATCAATTCACCGTCGTTCTCAACAATTGAACATTTCTGAGACATCATTGAGACGAATTTTGTATAAAGACCTTGGTATGACGCCATAAAAAGTCCAATTGGTTCAGGAGTTGAAGCCAACTGACCATCCAATGCGTTTTCGCTTCGCTAAGTGGGCCTGTGATCGACTTACAGAAGATGCCGATTTTGCCAAAAAAAATCATCTTTTCAGATGAAGCTCATTTTGATCTTGGCGGGTATGTACACAAGCAAAATTGTCGCATTTGGGGCACAGAAAACCCGCACGCATACATTGAAAAGCCGCTGAACCCAAAACGAGTCACTGTTTGGTGCGGATTTTGGTCCAGAGTCATAATTGGGCCATTTTTCTTCGAAAATGAGCAAGGAGTGGCCGTTACAGTCAATGGCGATCGTTATCGGGCCATGTTGAATGAATTTTTGTTCACAAAAATTGAAGAGGAGGATATTGGCAACATTTGGTTTCAACAGGACGGTGCTACGTGCAACACAGCCGAAGCTACACTCGATGTTTTGCGCCCTGTTTTTGAAGATCGCATTATCAGCCGCAGAGCTGATGTCGTTTGGACACCCCGGAGCCGCGATTTGACACCGTTGGTCTATTATTTGTGGGGTGCCCTCAAAGATAAGTGTTACGCCGACAAGCCAGAGACAATTGACGCTTTAAAGGACAATATTCGTGAATCCATTGGTGAAATACAGCTGCACACAATCGATAATGTTCTTAAAAATTTGACCGATCGTGTAGGCTACTGCATGGCCAGCCGAGGCAGCCATTTGAATGAAATTATTTTTCGTTATTAACCGGAACGATTGTACTTTCAAATAAAAAAAAGAAATTTGAGAAAATATCCAGTAGTTTTTTTTTATAGAATTTTCAAAAAAAAGAAGTTATTTGGCGGACCCTGTATTAAGTAAAATATAGGATGAAACTCTTATTCCTGATACCATTGAAATATTGTGGTAAGTACCGAGATGACGGAGCTTACTCATAAAGCTTCAATAAAGTAACACCGAAATATTTATTTTAGTAGCACCAAAAAAAAAAAAAAAAAAAAAAATACAACAACAATAACAAATGCTTTGTAAGAGGAAAGTACTCTTGAACCCTTTTCTTGAATAATAAAAACCACTAATGCAAATGCACTAATAAAAACCAAGTTATTAAATTGGCCATGAACACTAAAACCAACTCAAATCGATCACAATTCTTCTTTATAACGTGAAGCTCAATTTTGTAAGCAAAGGAACTAACCTCGGTTATATAATAAATTCAACTCTGTCAAACGAGGATCATATTAACTCTTGTGTTAAAAAAGTTTATTTTGGCCTGCGAATAACTGAAAGTTTTGTGAACGTAGAAATTAGACAAAACGCTACGTTTTTGGCCTAAGGAAATATTACCATGTAACTATGTTTTCGAAACAATTACTTGAAAGAGGCCTATTAAGCTATCTAGAAGCAAGAAGCTGTGTGTTCCTGCATAGAATAATTATCACACAGAGCCCTAGCTAATTGTTAGAAAAACTATCTTTTTGTAGATCTAGCAGAGGCATGAACATTTTAATTTCCAGATATAATTTCATCAACTCCAGTAGATTGTTTTTTGTAAGAGCAATCAGATCGTGGAATTCACTACCCACAAATATTAAAAATATTAATAATAGAAATACCTTTAAGCATTTAGTTTTCGAACACTTTTCTTAAAACCCAAATATTTGTTTTTATGCTTCTCTCCTTTTACTTCTATTCTTTTGCTTTATTCTCATGATTAACTTTAAGTGATTTACATTATGTTATACAGTTTTAATTGTTATTAATTCTTAAATACTATATGTATTTTTAACATATACATCATAAATTTTGATGTTAGTTTAAGTTGGTTTTAGTTAGTTTTATAATATACAGTGTTGCGCAAAACAATAGCAACAAAATAAGTGCGCTGTAACAAAATCGTGTATTTTTTTTTAATATTGGGAACACACAGAAATGATTATTGGAATCAAAGCATATATTATTTATACATCATATATAAAACAAATCAAATTCATATTTGGTTTTGTTTTTTTTAATAAATTTAAAATTAATGTGACTATATTTAATTTGTCTGAGAACAAAACAAGAGCAACAAAACTTGAAACATGTAAAAAGAGAACAGAAGTTCCAAGAATTATCTGTAAAAGTTCCGTTATTGTAAATCACGTGTTGTTATAAGTCATAAACATTTAAGTTTAGTTTTGTTTTTGCGCTAGTTGTGACATTGACTTTTCCATTTATAATGGCACGTTTAAAATACTGTGAAGCTCTTAAACTACAAATTATTTCCGAATATAAAAACGGAAATGCACAAATATCTAACGTGAAACAGTTTGATATTAATCAGTCAATAGCTTGCAGATTAATAAAGAATATACCATCACAAAAGACGTAACAACGGTACATTAAAGTGGGCGGACGCGGAAGACATCACTGCGTGATGACAGGAACATTTGTGGCGTGTTCAAACGAAATGCATTTGCCACATCCAAAAAGGTTGTTCGGACACTTGATTTAGATATCCATCAGAGCACTGTTAGAAGACAAGCCGTTGAGAACGATTTAATAAGTTACAGACCGCAAAATAAACCTCTGCTTACAGCTAAGCATAAGCAACAAGGTGAGGTGTTATAATTCAAACAATCCCGTCTAAAATTGCGACAACGAGCTGCAATTTATTGTTCTTTAGACTCAGTCTTGCAAAATACCACCTTAATTGGACCGTTCAAAAATCAAAAACCGTTTTTTTAGCGTAGAATCAAAGTTCAACTTGATTAATTCAGATGGAATGTGCACGGTACGGCGTCACCAAGGTACACGACTTGAAGCCCGAAATTGCAAAAAAAAATTTAAAACACGAAGGCGGTGGCATTATGGTTTTGGCATACTTGTTTTTCCTATAATGAAGTTGAACCATTTCGAAATTCGATGGAATTATGGATCGATTTGTATGCAATGACATAGAAAGCAGGATGCGACCACATTCAGAATGAAATATGTCACTTCAGTGAACTTTTCAGCCAGATAACGACCCGAAGCACACTTCAAAGCTCATTAAAGATTACAATAAAGGCAATGGGATTCAAGTCCTTGATTGGCCGGCACAGTCGCAATCACTCGAATCCCATTGAAAATCTTTTTGGGAATTTGAAGGTAAGAGTTTCTGGTCAAAGGGTTTCCAATAAGACTGCACTGTATGAAGTCCTGAAACTTAATTGGGAACATATACTTAATACCAACATATCTACTTTAATAGAGTGGATGCCGCTCAGATGTGCAGCGGTTACCAAGAATAATGACTCTTACACCAAATATTAATTATGTTGCTTTTGTTTTGCTCTCAGACAAACTGAATGTAGTCAGATTAATTTTAAATTTAATAAGAAAAAAAAACCTTATTTAAATATGATTTGTTTTTAATATGATGTATGAGTATATGCCTTGGTTCCTATAATAATTTTTGTGTGTCCCTAATATTTCAAAAGATACACGATTTTGTAGCAGCGTACCGATTATGTTGCTATTGCTTTGCGCAACACTGTATATAATGTTGTTATTTCCGTCATCTATGTGGCATTCGAAAGATTAACAGCCCTATTCTGGCAAGTTAACAAATTGTTAACCAGTATTTTGAATATTTCTATGTGTTTGTTGTAATTTTTTTATTTCAAAACAAAATTTGAAAAAAAAACTTTGATAATAATTGTCAACTGCTTTTCAGTTATTGACAATTTCATTAAAAAATTTGTTTTTTGAGCTTTAAATGTTGTATTGGAAACAACAAACACAAATAATTATTCAAAATACTGGTTAACAATTTGTTAATTAGCCAGAATAGTGCTGTTATTCTTATGTGTCAACAATATAACCCAAATTCAAATACAAATAAAAATACAATTAAATTCTACACTAAAATAGTTGAGGCTAAAAAACTGGCTTCTGGCCAAGTAACCATAAATTTTGGCCAAGTTAGCAAATCGCCTTATATCCCTACAACCAATTTCAATCGATTCGCAATGAATTTCTAGAATAAAATTGCTTGAAAAAAATGGCTTTTGACAAAGTTAACACGAGCTATTGACAAAATAAGTTAAATATGCACCAAAATATAAAAAAAATCTTTTAAGCCAATTTAGTTTATCAGTTAATACTACTTAATCCCTCTTATTTTATTCGTTTCGTAAGTGAAATTATTTAATAAAATGGTTTTGACCAAGAATATAGCTTTTGACCAAGTTAAGGAATTTTCACAGAGTTGAGACCTTGGGTCTTATCTCACCCTAAAACCCCCAAACCAAAATTTTGTCCAAATCCAATGTAGGCTCTATTTGATTCTAGTTTTTGACAATTTGGACAAGACGCTTTAAAGTCGATTAGTGTAAAAACGCTTGAAGAATGCCGTAAAAAATTAGTAATTTTCAAGAGTCATAATAAAGAAACTACACTTTGTTTGCTTTTTTTTATCAACTTAAAGCATTAGTGAAGAACATTTCTACATAATGGTAAATTATTATTAGTTTTTGATCTTAAAATAAATTTTTTATGCAAGTAAATATAAAGAAAAAAAAGATAATTTAATTTTTAGCACAATATACTATACAATCACATTGCAGCACTTCATTTTCATATATGAAATAGTTTTTATTGGTCTTAAACTTAAATGTTTCAAGTAAAAACTGTGAGCGCCATTGAGCTATTTTTACAACGTATGGCAAAAAGTAAAAGCGTTTCGAGCATTTTTTCAGTCGTAAGACGTACTTTAACCATTTTATTTAGTATACTTGTGGGCATTTTAGTAAAGCATTATCACCAATATCGATGCACGTTTTATCATACTGGCAAAAAGGATGTTCCTTATTTTGTAAGATTTTGCTAGTAAAACTCTAACAATGAAAAATAATTTGCTGCTAAATGCATGAGGTTTGCTCCATTTTTTTTAATAATAACGATATTTTTTAAATGTATTAAAAAACCGCAGAGCTATGTAATTAAATTCACATGCACCTAACAAAAATAGTTTTTTTTTTTTGGTATGTATCAGAGATCTGCAACAAGTAAATTGAAAATCAAGCTACTTGAAAAAATATCAAGCTTTGCGTTGATTTGCAGGAACTTGATTTATTTTTTTCCTTACAATTCGCGACTGGCTTCTGAAAAACGAATCATATGTCTGACGTGATTCTATTTTGTTTCTACCACACATGAGTTGGTGGAAAAAGTCAAGTGTTCTACTTTTCAACTCTGGTTTCGACTCTATGCGACTGCACTGCCGTCGGAAGCGACTGACGATCGTTTGTTTCGTTGTTCGTTTCATTTATTATGCGGAGTTCGTGTAACTTTTTTTCTGTTGTTATTGCCATAATATTAGGTGGCAACCCTATTATTTCAAAATTTTATAATTTGGAAATTTTGACAACGAATTCGGATTTAGCGACCCATTTTTGGTATACCATTTTTTCCAGCCTCGAATTCATAAAACTACAAAAATCAAGGTGGCAACCCTATCCACCATCTTGAATTTTAAAATTCTGACTTAAGATTCAAAATCAGCGACCCCTTAACACTAATAAACGACGTTTAAAACTCTTGAAAAGACATAATATTAGGTGGCAGCCCTATTATTTCAAAATTTTATAATTTGGAAATGCTGACAACGGATTCGGATTCAGCAATCCATTTTTGGTGTACTATTTTTTTTTCCAGCCCCGAATTCATAAAACTACAAAAAATCAAGGTGGCAACCCTATCCACCATCTTGAATTTTAAAATTGTGACTTAAGATTCGAAATCAGCGACCTCTTAACACTGAAAAATGACGTTTAAAACTCTTGAAAAGATAAAATATTAGGTGGCAACCCTTTTATTTAAAAATTTTATAAATTGGAAATTCTGATAACGGATTCGTTTTTAACAATCCATTTTTAGTATACCATTTTTTTGCCAGCTCCGAATTCATAAAACTACAAAAATCAAGGTGGCAACCCTATCCACCATCTTGAATTTTAAAATTCTGACTTCAGATTCGAAATCAGCGACCCCTTAATACTTATAAATGTTGTTTAAAACTCTTAAAAATACAATTTGTTAGGTGGAAATACTGTGGTAAAATTTTGGGTGGCAACCCTAAAATCCATCTTAAATTTTAAAACTGGGACATTATATTTGAAATCAAATCCGTTGTCAGAATTTCAAAGTTACAAGAATTCGCAAAACTAAAAAAAAAATCTAGGTGGCAACTCTATCCGCCATCTTAAATTTTAAAGTTTGACATCTTCGAAATAAGTTACCCCTAAAACTTCCAACCACAGAGTCCATAGAATCCTTAAATGTCCTATTATGCTTAAGCTCTCTCTAAACAAGCTCATTGAATTTTTTGAATACTTGCTTTAATTGGATACTTGCCTTCAATTTCAAGCTTTTCAAGCTTTTTGTCGAAAGCATCAAGCTTTCCTTTACTTGAAACTTCGTGCCGTTCGCTTGTAAGCCAGCATACTTGCAAATCGCAAGCTGTCGTTGACTTATTTATATTCAATTACAAGCTTTACTTGATTCAAAATTATCAAGCTCAAGCTAGCTTGAACTTGTATTTTAAGCAAGTACTTGAAATAGACTTTACGTAGGCTTGTGCAGTTCTCTGGTATGTATGCAAATTTGTGGGTGAACTAAAAAAACCAAGTATGCATTAATCTTATGTTCTACCAGGACAACAACTTCTACTATGTCTTATGTCAAATTTTTCTTCTCTGTTACACCGTGCAATTATTTGCCCAAAAGTCGGCTCCATAAGAAAATTAACTCCCTCTTCTTCAGATTAATTTCGCTATGTTTTCGGCATATTTGCAATGATATCCTTCATCGTGATGTTCTACAGAACAAGTGTTTGGCATTCCTGCACGACCTTTCCGTAGAATCGTACACTACAACAATTTCACTGACCCACACCAAGTCCCATGAGTGTATCTTAAAAATATAATAAGTGCTGGAAAAAAATGTCATAAATACGGAACTTGTCTTGCAACGTTCTCGTTAATATGACGATAATCAATGTTATCCCTTATTAGTCGGAGATCATTCTTCGTAGCAACAGATGGCAAGGAGTATTTAAATAAAAATGTTGACGATGAGCAGTCATTTTCAAGTCATTGTAAACATGCAGAAAACAAAGTGAAGTACATTCTATAAAAAATAAATGTTTTCTCAAAAGTCGGCTTAATAAAATAAATTAATTTTTCTGTCAGCAAAATTATCAAATTTGCATATTTTTTCCCCCTGAACTTCATAAAATGGCCAACAATGGCAAAAATCAGCATTTAAATTTGAAAAAAGTGCAGTGATCTATTCAAAATCGGAAAAAAAAAAATAGTAATTTCTTAATGAAGTACACCATATTGGGTAAAACAGTAATTGGGTCAAAAACTAAAACTGAAACTGAGGGTATATTTGGATTGAGCGAATGATTTTACGTTATGATATATTATGGTTAAAAGTTTTTGTACGACTTATATGTAAATATGCATGTTATATCTCTTTAAATTCACGTTTGTTAGAGCGCCAATCCAGTTTGAGAATTTTCTCGACTTTTTTATGCCACGTGATTATATTACATCTAGGATTCCGAATCGTGCCTTTCACTTTTGGGAAAAAACCCATTTAATGTATGTCCTCTTTTCGTATTAAATATGTGAAGTCAATATCACTTTTGCTCATGTTTGACTGTGCCGTATCCACTTCATGCATTTTTTAATGTTTCGATAATGTAAAAAAGGTTTTAAAAATAAACGTATTCCAATTTTGGCTGGAGGTACCAACATCCTGGATTTTCGGATATCAGGATTTTCTAGGCAGCTGCAAAGCAGATGAATTCCCTCGCACAGGCACTACCAAACAGTTATCTACAGATAAGGTTGCGGGCAGAGTGAACGCCAATTCAGACAGGCAGGCAGACAGACGCAGGCAGTAACCAGCGAACAAACGAGATGGAAATAAAGCTAAGCTAACTTTCATATCGCTTGTTTACATAGTTTGCCTACGCCTGTCACTCTGTTTGCAACCTTAGACAAAACTTGATATTCCTTTTACCACATGCAACACATGAGTTATTCTGTAATAAAACCAACAACAGATGGTTAGCAGGAAACAAGTGTAACATAACGCTGCAAAATATGGCCCAAACTTACCCTAAAGCGTTCAAAATAACTCATTTTCATAAGTAGAGAACACATTAGAACCATCCCAGATGAAAAACAAAGCAGGCCTGCCGATGGAAGGAATGTGGCAGGTTATAGTTTTAATGCTAAGTTGGAAGTCTATTTTTTTAAATTTAAAAAACTTCCTTTTTAGTTCTAAGGGCCAGTTTTTTAGTGCGAGCTTAAACTCTAGCTAAATTAAACTTAGGATAACTCACCAAAACTCGGTTTAACTAGATATTTTAGCATTCCTTTAAGTTAAATTGACTTAAATTTTTTTGACTTTGACTTTTATTTTTTTTTGCCTAAACCGAGTTTTCACGTTCAATTTTGGTGAGTTTAGCTAGGTTTAATTTAAATAGGGCTTAAGTTCAAAATGAAAAATTGGCCCTAAGTTAGGTGCATTAGTAAAAGTATCATGTTTGCTAGTGCAAAATTCCGGTTTATTTTAAAGGACAACAACTTCAATATGTTCATGATTGTTGTAATTCGCAGACACTTTGGGTTTTTGTCTAAGCACTTTTGTTAGCAACAATGTCACTATGTACATATTCGAAGCGCCCATTTTATTTTTAAATAAATCAAAGAAACCACAATTTTTTGTCTGGTCGTCATGAATATCATTTAACTGGGTTCAAGTAGATTTGCTTACATTATTTCTTGAATATGATATCTCGTAAATGGTCGCCATTGGCCTCTACGACATATTGTGCCCGTTTTGCAGCATTTTCCATGGTTTTCTTCAACATTTCGATGGGAATGGTGGTTATTTCTTGACGGATGTTGGTTTTCAGCTCTTCTAGGGTCTTTGGCTTGTTGACGTAAACCTTTGATTTCAAATAACCCCACAAAAAGAAGTCTGGAGGCGTTAAATCTGGTGATCTTGGCGGCCAATCGAAATCACCATTTTTTGACATCAAACGGCCAGGGAACAATTGCTTCAAAAAATCGATTGTCGTGCGGCTTGTGTGTGGTGGCGCGCCGTCTTGTTGAAACCAGTAGTGCCTGATACGCTTTCGACGAACGATTGGCATGAAAAAATTGTTTATCATATCGCGATAACGCTCCTGATTGACAGTAACTCTGTGGCCATTATCATCTTCGAAAAAGAACGGCCCAATGAGCATTTTAGCACAAACGCCGCACCAAACAGTGACTTTTGCATCGTGAAGAGGTACCTCTTGAATTTCTTGTGGATTTTCAGAAGCATAAATACGGCAATTTTGTTTGTTTACCGTTCCGTTCAACTGAAAATGAGCTTCATCGCTCATGATAATTTTATGCCAAAATTGCTCGTCTTCTTCAGCCATTTCGATGACTCTTTTTCTTATCGGCATGCTTATCGGTAGGCAACAATTTCTTTACCAATTGAATTTTGTACGGAAACAAATTCAAATCAACACGTAAAATGCGTTGTAAAGTGGATCGGGGAATGCGGAGCTGCTGAGAACGGCGATTTTGGGATGTTGTTGGTGACTGCTCAATACTGGCTCGTACGGCTGCAATATTCTCATCCGATCGCCTTGGTCGCTTTTTATTTGGCCTCTTTGGTTACCAAGAGTATTACCAGTTGTAAATCTTTCATACAAACGATAAATTGTTTTCTTGGAAGGCGCACTTTTCACTTTATTTATTTTTTTGAAAGCACGTTGAGTTTTCACTATTGACTTGTTTTGTTGAATGTAAATTTCAACAATTTTAGAGCGTTCGCGTGGCGTGTACTGTTCCATTGTAAACATTTGCTTGGAATGACGCTTCAAACGCGGTATGTCATTAGTCGATTTGGCATCACTGCGGAAAGTTACAGTGTTGCCAGATTGGCGCTTCGAATATTGGCAGCCCTGTATATTATGTAAAAAAATGACAGTGCGAATGGCTCAGTTGGCTAGGGCTTTATCTAGGGAATCTTGAGTAGAGACTTCAAATCCCTTCAGAAACGAATTTTTGTTTTCTTAATGGCTTTTAGTTTTTTTTAGTTTGTTCTGTTTTTTTTAATTAATTGAAGCACAGCCGCGAATAACGTAGCAAGAGCGACTTTTTACAAACCCGATTTTATTGCAGATTACTTTCAACATGACTCTCTTTCATTGCCTAAATACCAAATCAGCTAAAAATATCCACCTTATCAAAAAGCAATAAGGAAGTGTCAGTCAGTGGAAGAACGTTGTAATTTACATACAAAATTATTAGAGCTGAATTATCTAATGTAATTGATAAGTGCAACAGGACAAAAAGGAAGTAAATGTTGATAATTGAATTGATAATAATAATAAAAGATTAAAGAATTGTGGTTACGAATATAGAAAAAAATAAGTATACCTCAAAAAGTGCTCCAGAGCAGGTAAAATGGTTTAAGGTTGTAAGTTCACATTCCGTTTTTAGGTCATTTAATTGTTGTTATGTATATAGATTTGTGTCTATGCTTCTTTTCTTGCAAATTGCAAAAATTCAGCATAAGTGCAATAAAAGAACATTATTTTAAATTCTGTAACAAAAACTTAAATTAATAAACAGCTTTTTTAACATGTATAATCGAATTGTGTGAGGTAATTCCATAAAAACTCAAAACTTGACAAAATACGGTGTTTTCGAAAGTAACCCATTCAAGTAAGTGATGGAAAAAGGATCTTATTGCAATGTCTTCATACTTGCGTGAAAAGTACGGCGAGTTCTATAAATCAATCTGCAGTTAAATAAATAAAAACTATTAAGTTTGTGATCGAAAGCAAACAAATATATTTTGTTCAAGGTTTTAAAATATTTTCTTTTAAGGTCTTCACATAAATGTTTGTTTTTATTATTAAGGTAATCTTATAACTAAATTTTTAAATTCTATTATTTACATTTCATTTAACGAAAAGGATCCAATCAAAAAAGCATTCTTATATGGCTATGCTTTAATTACACGGATAACGTTTTAAAAGCCGTCGCACTCCCTGCTTTGCGACGTGAAATAACGTTTATAAACCAGTGGGTTTTGAATAAGTAAGGCTTTTCCATTTTTAACATTAAAAATACTTGATTTACGAACCAAATTTTATTATTAAATAATTTTTTTTTACTAAAATAGTTTATTTACCTAAATATTTCCATAATGTGTTAAAAAAAGTATCTAGAAATTATCTGCTGCACTTAAAATGTTTTTTACGTATTGTTAACAATTTACTTTTTGTCGCTTAAAACGTTATTCGCGGCTGTGCTTCAATTGCTTATAATAACAAAGCAAATGCGTTAATTTTCTTACTCTGTGCTCGTAAGTTTATTCTTAATGAAGCAAATTAGGCGACGAGTACTTAACGGATGCGATGGTCAAATGGATAAACAAATGCACTTACACTCACGCAGCCGAGGTTCAAGTCTCCGGATAATGGTAATTTTTCAATTGTCGACAACATTAGTTGGAAATTCAGCAGACATGCTCGCTTCCATACCCGCTCATATATTTTTTCTATACGAATGTCCTAGGACGGCATGTCTGTCAAATTAACTGTCGTAGCAGCAATGCAGAATGCATGTCATGGTATGAATGCAGAATTAATACCGTGCTTGCAGCATTGCTGCTGGGGCAGTTCATTTGGCAGACACGTATTGATTCTGCATTCATGCCATGAGATGCATGCTGCATTGCTGCCATGGCAGTTAATTTGGCAGACATGCTCGCTTAGCATATGCCTATAGAAAAAAGATATAAGCGGGTATGGAGGCGAGCATGTCTCAACATTCCAAGGCACGTTGCCGGCAGACATACAGCGGGGCTACTTTTCCAACTGGGATGGTGGAGGTCTTTACAGGGCACTGCCTGACCGGCAGACACGGTCAAAGTTTGAGCAACCCCCATAACGACTTCTGCAAAAGCTGTGAAGATGAAGCCGAGGAAGAAACTACAGTACATTTACGGTGCACTTGCCTAGCGCTGGCTCAAAAACGATTGCTTCACTTAAGCAACTGGTTTTTCAAGGACCTTGAAAAAATCTCGGAATTGTCGGTATACCGAATACTAAAATTTGTGAAGAGCTGAAATTGGTTTAAATAGAGAATGGAAATCAACCCTTGGTACCACAATGAGCCTAGTTGGCCTAAGTGGCCTAAAGGAAGCCACTTTAACCTAACCTACAAATATTCTGTAATTCCATTCATAAAGCTTGAAAATTAATTCCAAGTCATATTTATAAATTGTCCCATAGTGCGTGGTTAGCATAATGTTCAAAATAAAAAAGATTAAATTGGGTGTAAAGTATGACGAAAGGGGGGGGGGGGAAAGGAATTGAAACAAACGAATTAATTTCTTTAAGTAATGCTTTTTGCCGTTTTTATTTACAAGCTGTAGCAATGAAATCTTAAAAATTTCAGTTTACGCCTTGGTTTTCAATTTTAGCACTCACACACACGCACACAAACGCATAGCAGAACAACAGCATTAACACTTCCGCTCGCACGCACACGCACAGGCACACACACTTTTTATACTCACACTAATTCGTATTCTCGGTAGCATCATACACATTCGCAATAATCGTAAATCCCTTAATTCAAAATTCAAAGTTCGCAACAAAAGCATTCAGTATTTAAGAGCTTTTTGCACTAAGCTCACAATCCTGGCTTGAGTCTTAACGTAAGCAGCGGCAGCTATGTGGTGCTGCCAGATGTTTTTTGTTTTTGGTTTTTGATTTTATGTTGCCACGTAAAATGTTAAACAACGTGACGCAACAAAAATCTGAACACTAAATATTAATTCATACAAGAAAATTTTTCAACGAATACTCTACGCAAAGCAGGCGCTAGCAGGAGGCCAGCCAAAAGTGCGTACATAGCGTCAGCTAATGCTTTAATACGCATGCATAGTTAAAGAGCGTTGAGCTTACGTCATGTGTCACATAACACACTCGAATGCTTCCGTTGTTTCTGTTGCTGCCTTGCAGGCGCAGATATGCTGCCAGTTTATATGCCTTTTTTTCTTTTTGTTTGCTAGTTTTTAATTTTTAAAAAAACAGACGAGGACGAAAATAAAAAAATGTAAATAACAAGAATTAACAACAGTTCAATCAACCAAATGTAGACGCGCTCCTTGACGCTCGCACATTCTAAATGGGATTCTATAAACTATTGACAACAGTAACAACAAGAACTAGTGCTGCTCTAAAAATTGCTAACAGACTTTGAAAATATATCCTTCATGCTGCCTGGCTTAAATTTATTTTTAACATACCAGCCATTTTTGATATTTTTGTGCTTGATTTACTTTTTGATTCTTTTTTTTTAAGAATGATAATAAAAAAATTCCCAAATTAACACATATGTACGTGTACAACACACGCTCCTCACTCACGAACACTATAGAAAACTTTTAACCTCTTTCCAAATCGTTTATTTTGCTGCCCAGAATTAATGAAAGCAATGAAGCGAACAACTTTGTAGCATATTTTTGGGTGCACGTCAAAACATCGAATACATAATTGAATTCTAGTAGATTTTGATGTTGGTGTGCTGTGTATTTGTTTTTGTTGCCTCACACACATCACTTTTTAGGTTCTCATGTGTTTTTCTTATTTTGTGACTTTTTGAAGTATTGTGCCTTTTAAATGATCTGAACCAGTGATGCCCAAGAAAATTATTTAAAGAGTGCAAAAGCAACAACAACAACAACAACAACAACAACAACAACAAAAAGCAACATCAAAAATTTTAAATCTGGATGCTATGAGGAATACCAATAACACGAGTGCTGGCAGAGTCCGCCACAGCGAACTTATATATACACTGTAAAAATAATGAATCAAGTAATTCCAAATGTTTCAGTTTTTTGCTAGTCAAAATACATTCTGATTTACCCAGCTTTACCCGCGAAGAGGTTTTCAGATATCCTTTTTTATTTTTTGTTTTATAGTTTTTAATTTTTTTTTATTTTCATTACTTTATTTTTCGATATTTTTTTTTGTGAATTTTTCATTATTATACATTTTTTTATTTTTTAATCTTATATCTTATATCTTATGTCTTTTTTATTTTCTTTATTTCTTACTCTAAGCTCGTTTTACGAAAAAAAAAAGTTATATTATTATTTTTTTCTGATGCAATCTTAATCTCAACAAAATTCTCTGCAATATTTAATTATTGCACTCTACCGTAGAGCAACTAATATGAGCTAATTAATTATCTAATGAAAGCATACACACAAAAGGCACCTACAACCAACACGCCCACAGCAAAGTTTCGCTTCACAACTTGTTTTTTAGACATTAAACCATTATTAAGAAATGCAAATCTCTTTATTTTTCCCCATATTAAATATTTTATAACTTTTCTTAAAAATCAAATTAGATTCACATGTAAATGGTAAGTTCTTCTTTTTGAGTGCATGTTTTCATAAAATAATTAATTGGCTCTTATTCGTTGCTCTACGTTAAAGCCCCATAATGAAATATTGCAGATAAATTTTTTGAGATTAAGATTGCATTAGAAAAAAACTAATATTAAAACTTGTTTTTTCTTTTCTTTTTGTAAAACGAGCTTAAAGTGAAAAGAAGAAAATAGGAAAAATCATTGTTTTCATATATAAGTTGCTATATATTATTTCGTGACTTAAAATACCAAAAAACTTGAACTGATATTAGTAACCTAATTAAATAGCTTTAATAACAGTTTCAAATGGGTTCCTATCTGTAATACTTTGTAAGTTATTGCATTAAAACTGATGACACCTATGAATGTAATTTTTTTGCTATACTTCCACTTATAGTTCGAAACAGGGGGAGATGGACCCATCCTGCTATACAATTTTTTCTTGTCTTGGCCCAAGGAATCAACCAGCGCCATATTGAAACGTTGATCTGAGACACCCTGTATATCCCCTTAATCCTCACTTTGCCATACATTTTTTACTACTTAATCTGACACTATTTACATTCGTAATTTTTTTTTTCCAGATACTTTGTGGTAGGGTTTTCCCATTTTGGGGCTTTTTTTGCATTTCCAAAGCACACTGCGCTGACATCTGTTGCTGAAAACTGTTTTTTCGCGGTTTCGTTCCTGCGTAACGTCATACATAAATTTTTCTCACGAAGTGTAAGCGGTGTAGTGCAGTGTCGGGCAGCTTTGCACACCTTTACTTTCTAATCTTCAGTATGTAGTTATTAATGAGCGCTTTAAAGCTCACACTGAAAACAAAGTAGTGCTAAAGCGCTTTTTGCAGAAATCTTACTAGGCATTATGAGATATTTTTTGGTCGGATTTGTATTACGAAATTAAATAAATAAGTAGTCGACGGAGTGTCAAAAGGAAACAGACCGACAGACGGATAATGTGAAATACAGATAAGCAGACGGAAATGTAAAAATGCAGGCTAATAGTAAGAAACAAATATGTTTTATTGTGCTTATGTTGCTTATTCAAGGCCAAATTGACAGCGTAAAATGCTTTCATCATACGTACTTGAAACTGATCACTATATGATATGATATGTGGACATGCCGCTTTTAAATAATTAATTAATTTCTCCATCACATGCCCCACAATTACCTTATATTGGCCATGCAAATTATCGTTATGCCTTGTAATGGATATTTGATGCCGCGCCATGCCGTTATTTTTTAAAAATAAAATTTTTTTCTTATATACTTCCAAAAATTTTGCATACATAAATTTTTATACAGTGTAATCTTACGTTTTATCTGTGTCAATGAGGAATAATAACTTAAGTCTTATTACAAAATTTTCAGAAATCTTGTTTCAAAGCTTTTAATCGCCATATAAGCTACATGAAAGAGCCTTTGTTTTTGCGTCATATCTTTGGCTAAGATCATGCTAGTAGTTCTAGATTTTGTGTGTTCTTAATGATATATACGTGGAATACAACTATATCAATAACTCAGTTCTGTCTTAAACCGACTTGAACTATTATTGCTTATCAACACAGATATAACATAATATATTCAAGGAACACGCAAGCACAGATCTGATCTGCTTAGCATTCGCTTGAACACTGAAGCTTTGATCGTTCTGTAGGTGAGATGAGTACATACCCACCAGGAAATGTGAGCATTCCCAGATGTTACCAGGAAACATTCCATGGAATGTAGGAAGCATTCCCTTTTGTTGCACATTCTTTTGCTTTTTAACATAGCATGTCATTAGAGGGAAACATTCCTCCCCGCTGTGTTAAAAAGTCATGTGGAAACATTCCTTTCCGCTGTCCTCAAAAGTGAATTGGAGGCAGTCCTCTCCCATGTTTTAAGAATGAATGTGGAAACATTCCTCTCCCTTGTTATGAAGATGGATTCGGCCAGGATTCGAACCCGGGACCCCTGAGCGAGAGTCGAGCACGCTACCACTAGACTATCGAATTCTATAATAAGCGGCTAGAAAACAATGATATTAATATTTTCTATTGTCATTGCTTGACAATAAATAAAAGTTTCCACATGCATTCTTAAAGAAGCGGCTTGGAAACAATATAAATACAAAACTACCCTTAACCTTCCAAAAGATGCGGTGGGGAAACAATATAAATACAAAACTACACTTAAGCTTTCAAAAGATACGGTGGGGAGGAATGTTTCTTTATCACTTTAAGATGGAAGCCTTCCGATTTTTCCTGGAGGGTATTTTACTGCACAAACACAATCTCAAGTGTGCAAAGCTGCCCGACACTGTCGTAGTGTAAACATACCCAATAAAAAAATATGCGATCACTCCCATGAGAAGCAACAAAGGAGCATTCTTTTGCTGTTTTATTGGATCAAAAAGTGAGCACTTGTAACCATGTGCTCCTTTACTATTTTATAAGATCAATAGGCGAGCAATTATTGAAAAAAAAAGACAGAAGGAGAGGCATGTGCTTTTTAGGAAACTCTATAATTATTTTCTGTGAAGCAAAAAATATTCTAAATGTTTCTTTCATTCGATTCGCGTCGATTCAACGCCGAGGTCGTGAAGTGCGACCAGCCAACGGTAATTGTGTTTTGTCCATGAGGAATCTACTTGAGCTAGAGAAGCCTAGCTTTCGGAGTAAATCTAAATTCAAAAAAAAAATGTTCCTTTGCTGATCCATTTGGATCAATTATTGATCGCTCCTTTTGAGCTCCTCTGGGATGTTAAAGAGAGCGCTACCCTTCTTAGGACACGCAATGTTATAAGAGAACACAAAATACACCTAGCTTGGATCAACAAGGAGCACTCCACTGCTCCTCAGGGAGCACTCCCAAATCGCTCATAGGATGATCCACTTTTTTACTGGGTAGTAAAGAAAGAGTTTTTATTAATCAAAACAGTGATAATGGCAGATAACAAACAAGAGTTTAAAATACTGAGTGGTGCATCGGTGGCCCGGTAAGCATTTTATGAGTCATTTGAAAAAGTTCAAGAAATTGGATTACCAAATCGCTCATTTGCTCGAATGACGTCATAACAAAAAAAAAAAGTAATTTTGCATAAAACGCATTTAAAGCAGCGCTGGGCGCCCCATGGTATACGGATAGAGGTAGCTGCAACGCTGACTGTGCTCTCTTTTCATACTGCCATATCTGTCAAATTCCGCTGTGTGGCGAATGGAAACAAAAGAAAAGAAATAAAAAGTTTTGCTTCGTTTTGACATTTCCGGCAGTATGCTCTCATCTGGTGCATCTACCTGCATTCTTCTACCATGGGGCGCTCTCTGAGCGTAGCTTTTCACATGTACATAACACTCAAAACAGAAGAGAATAAAATTCAGTCTTCGCTGACGGTGATGCTGAGACGATCTATGTCGGAAATTTTATGTACTCTCTTAAAAAACCAAAGTTTTGATTTCTAGATTCTTAATTCTTATGCATATATTTTTTATTTCGTAGAATTTCATATTACCTATTAAGATTCTTTGCATTATTTTTTCATATTATTTGTAATAATTTAGGCCCCTATTATGTACGTATTATGTATGCGATGGTATGCGATGTTGACTCGCTTCAACTACATTTTTTTCATATAACGTATTGCATATATTTTAATTGAACCATGTAGTTTGCTACCATCTATTAAGAATTTTCAAACGACGTAGTTCAACTGAAATGTATGTAATAAGTTATACGAAAAAAAATTAGTTGAATCTAGTCAACTTAAGTTGAGTTGTAATACATAATAGGGGCCTTAATTTTTCATGTTTTGATTATAATTTTTATTATTCGTATATAATAAAATTTTATAACATTAAAATAAAAAAAAAAAAAACTAAAAACAATATTTGAATCTGAACTGGAATGTGATTTCTATTCCGCAGAGAACCTTTCTGGTGAAGCAGAATGTTTAGTTTGCCACTGGAGGTAAACTAATATGATTTTTTTACTTAGAATAAAATGATGGAGCAATAATGACATAGAAGAAATAATAAACAATACCGATGACTAAAAATAAAAACATAAAATAAAAAATAAACACATAGAACAGTTTGTGTAGGGACATAAACATACATACTTTGCAAATTTAGATAATTGTGACAACTATTTCGCTCAGTGTGCGCTATTCGAGAGCGCACCAGTACTGACAAGACAAAATTAAATGTGACTAGAATGCCCAGCCCTGATTTAAAGTTTTCAATTGACTCACACCTTGTGTGAAGAGATAGAGGCATTTTCTCTTCTCACGCGGAGAATATTAAAAATATTAACATGCAATTTTTACACAATATGAAGTTTGAGATAAGTTACAATTCTGCATCATTAACTCTAACATATTCTTTTGTGAGTTATGACGTTATTCGAGCAAATGAGCGATATGTTTAAATTTGGAGGCTATCGAGTGATATGCAGGAAAGGTACTTCGAAGAATTTGTTGCCAATGTGGTGAACTCCGATGAAGACGAAATGCTAACGGATGCAACAATAGCTGATGATTTCGAAGTCCGTGATATGTTACCACAAGCTCAGGAAATTGATGCGGAGGCTTCTGATGCTGAAAATTAGATATATCTTGTTTAAATGGGACACGGAGGTGACTTGCAGAGTGAGAAGAAGGGATTGAATTCGAAGATGAAACCGCCCAAACTCCTCGGGTTTTCTAGTATTTCCCAACTTAAATTGCTATTGTGTGCTTCATGGCAGTAAGTTTTTAATCATTGAATACAACAGAGGATTTTATTCCAAATGAAGATGATCGTGGTCATTCAAATGTGAAAGGTGATTGCTAAAAGTGCTACCATGAGCAAGGCAAGAGAAAACGGCCAGCACAAAAAATATGCGTCCTATGCAAGAAACCTGTATGTGCTGAACATAGCCCTTCCCAGACAAATGTAAAGGCTTATGCAAAAACTGAATTTTAAAATATTTTTTAAAATATCAAAAATATCTATTCATTTATACTTTCTCCAATCAATGCTACCAAATATGAAATGTACCTTTATGTAAAATGTAAAAAAATGACATTCATTTTTCTATATAATTTTGTAAATACTAAATACAAGAAATGCAACAAAACATAATAAACACGTTTAAAATAAAAAAAATATTTACATATGTAAATAGTTCCAAAGTAAGGAGTAAAGATCAAAAATTTTCAAAAAGTATCAGAAAATATTACAATTAAAAAAACTTTTGATATTTTCAGAAAGAAAACAAAAAAATTGCAATTGATTCGAAGCCATATCCATATCGATTAAAAAATAAAAGAGTTATGGCAAATTTAAAATTGGGATATTTACAAATGTAAATAGTGCCAAAGTGAGGGCTAAACACCACAAAATTTTGATACTGCAAAAAGCTTTTTCTTACTAGATATATTACTTCGTTCTGTACTTCGTCGATATCAAGCTAAGTGCTAGAGTTTAGTTTAGTCTTTAGATACAAATTAATTACAGACTAAAATTCAAATAATATATAAAAATATAACAAATAGTGTGACAAAGTATAAGTAAATATTATAGGTTTATGTTAAGAAAATATCATTAATTAAATTTTTAGTAATATATTCAGGAACAGAGAAATCGAGTTCTTGCGGAATACGCAAATCATTGAAAAGAGTCAAAGCTCTCATTATTGGCTCATTTAAGGCATAAGTTTTACAACATTTTAATAAAAGAGTTTTGAATTTCTTAAGGATCTCAAAGGAATATATAATATTTGGACAGTCAATAATGCCGTCAATTATATCATAAATTAATAAGAGCGACGAAATCTTACGTCTTGATTCCAGAGCTTTAAGTCCTAAAAGCAATAGGTGCACACTATAAGGTGGCAACGGATCGTGAAAATTTATAGATCGTACGGCATATCTGCTAAAGTTTTTTTGAACTTTTTCCAGTCTAAAAGATGTTGAGACATAAAATGAGGACAAGATACCGGTAGTGTACTCCAGTCTTGATCTCACAAACGCACCAAACAGCATATTAAGGTATGTGGATTTGAAAGCTCTGTACTATTTCTGCGTATAAAGGCTAGTAGAGAGTTAGCCTTTGGAATAAGAAAATTTATATGTTCAATAAATGTAAATTTAGAATCGAAGATAACGCCCGCATCACGGTAGGTAGGGACTAATTGGATTATTGAGTCAGATAAAAAATATAAATTGGACAATGTAATCAAAGTGAGTTTAGAGAATGTAACATTAAAACATTTTGAAAAGCTTAAAGCAAGGCCGTAATGTCAGCAATGTCAGTAGAGCAGGAAATTTTCTTAAAAACTTTAAGGTCATCCGCATAAAGTAAAAAGCACGAATTCAATATGTACTTGGATATATCATTAATAAAGAGATAAAAAACAAGGGTCCTAGGATAATACTCTTAGGAATTTCTGAAGAGGCTATGAAATCAAAAGACTTTACGTTATTTATACTGACAAAGCAAGTCCTGTCTTGCAAATAAGGCTTAATCCAATTCCAAAAAGACGAATGAAAATCCATTTTTGATAATTTCAAAAGCAACAATTTATGAGAAACTCTGGCGAACGCTTTAAAAAAATCTGCGTAAATCACATCAACTTGATAACCAAGCCCAAAGGAAGATACATAGTAAATATTTAGAAAAAAGATCTAAATTTGACACCGTTGATCAACCCGAAACAAAGAAATGTTGTTCAGTGAAAATAAAACGTTTAGTCAAAAAACTTAATATACCGGTAGTTAGCAATGTTGCATTTATTACCAGATTTAAAAATAGGTGTGATGGAGGCAACTTTCCAATGCCTAACTAAATCTCTTTTAGTGATGCCGTTTTAAAGATGTCACATAATGGGACCGCTAAAGCATTTGAACATCTTAAGAAAATAATTGTAGCAAAACCATCAATATCATCCCTTAATGATATTTTCATACCCTGAATAGACCCAATGATATCAGTAACAGAGACGGAAAAGGCACCAACATAGGTAAAGGCATCGATAGAATCCATCATATCACCAACAACATTATTATTGTCAACGATAAAGTTGGACTTGAAAAAATCGGCAAACATATTGACGGCATCAGCTAAGTTAGCTGAGCACTTTTCATTTAACACTTTCGGTACATCTTTTTGATTTCAAGTCCAAAAAATCCAAAAAATGGGAGAAAAACTGAGAAATCGACACTTCAAATCTCATCGCCTCTGTGGTGCAGTGCGCTTGTCCGCGCTTGCACGGGCATCACATAGATTTCTGATGAAACCTTTAGCACGGCCAAAATTGCAATAAAATCAGCTAGTGATTTTTTCCTTTTCATATTGAATAAAAACTTTGTTGTTGTTGTTGTTTCTTTGGAAAGATTCGTTAGTACAATTAATTGCTCTTACTTTGACCTTAAGCTTAATAAACGATTTTAAACTATCAAACATTTAGAATTTGTATTTAAATCATATAAAATCAACATATCAAATAACTAGGTCATTTTGAAAACACTTTAATTAATTTGTTAGCAAACACTTTATTCATGAATCATAAAGTAAATAAAATAAGTTTAAAATTCATTAAAACTCATTATAAAAAAATATCAATCATTATTATGATTATGATACATAAGTTATTTCTATAACATACAATATATGTATCTGAATTCTTACGTTCATGGTATATTTTGAAGCAATTCCAAATTTCATTTGGAATGCACAAATGAACGTTGCATTTTGAACACGTGTACCTTGAATATGCTTTGCATCGTTCAAGTTTGCACCTGAGTTTCTTCGCTGTATGGTCTGGCCAGTGCTGAAAACCATCATAACGAAGGGTCCTGTGTCGTAGCGCTGTCTGGAAGTTGTGGGGCTGATTCTTTCTGTAGTTGTTGGACTACTTTGACTATCCTCGTCAAAAGCTACTCTAGGTCGTTCACGTTTTCGAGCACAAGTAGCCTGAGATGATAACGCTAAAAGCCAATCTGTAATATCATTACGAAACGCCAATAGATCCATGCACTCCTTTGATTTCAAATGATTACCTTCACAATCTTTTGTATATTCTAGCCAGGACTTGAATAAAGCCAGATCAATAAAATGGTCGAAAATTTAAGAGTCCACTTTTTTGATCTAATAGAAATTCTGTATAACGAAAGAAGGAAATCCATCTTGTGAACGCCTCCCATATGTTTATTGAACATAGAAACGATGTTAGGTTGCGAAATTTAATTTTTTTTTTATAAAAACAGAATCGTGTTTCTTTATTTACCTTTTCATCGCTAAAAGTCGATGAAAAAATGTTAGCTAAGGCTGTGTGCATGATTCAAATATTATAAAGTTATTCGTATTTTTGACATTTTCTCAAATTGGTATGCTTATTTGAAAATGAGAGCAGAAGAAAATCATGAGAGCAATGTCATTAGAGCTAAAAATGCACACGGTTGCCCAAATATCATACTAATTGGTACTATATTGACTACTATTAATTTTGTTCTAGTACTTTTATTGCTCCGATTTCTTAGTGCATTAATAACTTTTTAAATTATTTTTATTTACTAACTTCAATGAAAATTATATTAATAAATATAAAAGTAATATAAATACTAAAATAAATATAATTTTGTTCGTTTATTTTAATAAACACATTAAACCTAACTATGAAACCTAAACAAGAGCGTTTAGTGGCGCGTTCTTAATAAGTTTATTCACCTAGTTAATTGCGTAATTGTATTAAAAAGAAATTGCCATCACAAAATTTTTAAGAACTTTACAGAAATTTTAGATCCATTAATGGTTAGTGCATTTATAATTTTTAAATTGAAAGAAAAAAAAATTTGTCAAAACAAAAATGAAACCACGGTCGCTTAATACACATTATACGTACTGTATACATACTGTGGCCAACCGTACTCCTTTTGGGAGTGTTTTACTTCTTTTTTTCTCGCCGTACTTCTTGTATCGAAGTACGCTAAAAGTACTTCATGTTGTACTTCTTTTTGACATCATTTTGACAATTTTTTCATAAATCTATTCAAAATACACTTCTCTTATTACTGCAAAAAATTATTTAAAGTTTGTTTCTGTACTCGATTCAAGTAACTTTATTTATTTTAAGGTAGTAGCCCAGTGTGACGACCGAAATGTTGACTTTTTTCATAAATTTTTTTAAATAGGATGCGATCGTTTTGAAATTTTAACATGTTTTATTGATGTCGTAAAGTGTGCAAAAGAATTTTCTTTGACTTGATTGTACATTATTTGCTTATAGTTATCTATATCATAGAAGAGTACTCGAAATAAGGTATGTTTTTTGGGGGAAGCATCCAGCTTTACGTGTTTATCTAAAATAAGAAAAATAAAAGAGAATATCGTTCGGCAAGCTTGATTGTAGTGCACTATCCTATAATATGTATATTTAAAAAACAAATAAAAAATGGTGGACTTGTGAAAAAAAAATTTGTAATATCTAATTTTTTTTTAATTTATTTAAAATATATAAACTTATTGAAAAATTTATTGTTTTAAAGTTTCGGAACTAGCTATGTATGCCTTAAATAGCAGGTAAAATTTTTAGCCAAATCGGTCGAATAGTTTTTAGTTAGTGCTTAAAGTTTCGGAAACGTAGTTTCGAAAAAAATGTGTTTAAAGTTTTTACAACACTTTAATATACGTTACGACGCTTTCTCTTCTTTTGGCTATAACCTTAAAAATATTTTCAATTTAGATTTTAGACCTTCAGAGTATATTTTTAAGATTTAAATTTTATATTCTATTGCGAAAAATTAAAAAAAAAATTAATTTTTTGAATTCGTCAAACTGGACTACTACTTTAATAAGCAATGAATTGTAAGCTGGATCTAATTTTGAATTTCTTCTAAATTAAACTGTTTGTTGAATGGATTTATTCATGCATCTTTTAATATCTTCATTATTTTTTGTGGATGTACTTCTATTTTGTAATCCTATATTTATTCTATGTACTTCTTTTGTGTCTCTTTTTAAAGTCTGTGCGTGTACTTCTTTTTGATTTGAAAATGTTGGTCACATTATGTATACACCACGTTTTTGTGCCGTAAGCTGCGTGTATTTAATCCCTTACAATTTTATTATTGCAAGTTTCGCTGCTGTAAACTTACCGAACATTCGCTGTTTTCATCAACAACACAGCGTTCATTGAATATCACTAGTATTTCTTTATAATTTGTTTTTTGCCTAAACTAACTTTCTTCTAAATTACACTTTCTATTAATTAAATTCACTGAGTAGGTTTTGAGCAATGGCAAATATAACTTTTTATTTTAAATTTGCAAAAGAGCTTTCTAAATTCCTAGAATATACTTACAACATAGCATACACTTACGACGCAACACCTACGTAGTTTCTTGTTCTTATTAACTTGGCAAGACATCATTGAAAAACTACTACAATAGAAAACTACACAACGAAACACTGAAACATACCTTTTTTTTCCAACAGCACAAAACACTGTTAGCAGATTGTCAAAACATGTTTGTTTATAAAAAATAAGCATACTTCAAAAAATACGAATAACCTTATAATAGTTGAATCATGGCTGTGTGTCAAAAGGAAACTTTTCAGTCGTGGTAGGATAGAAAATATCAAGTTGAATAAAATTTGTGTGTGTTGAAATAAATTTGTCTTTTTTGCTGTGTCAAATGGATGATGAAATTTTGACAGTTAAAAATTTTTACGTTTCACATTTCGGTCGTGTTTTAGCGCAAATATTTTATTTAATTTGCATTCTATTCAATTTGCTACACATTTAATTCGAGTGCTTGTACTTGCAACTTATTTCGTAAACTTGTAATATTGTTAAACTTAAAAAATAACAAAATAATACAAATAAAAATAAACGAAAGTGCTTGTGTTGTGTGTGCGTGTGTGTGAGCCAACGCTCTCCCGATGCAAGTGCAGCAAAGTTAAATTCGCTTTCTTTGCTGATGAACGTCCTCCAAGGGCCACCACCAGCAGCACAAGCAAGTGCAGTGCAAAATTTTTTGCTAGCCAACATCCTCCGAGTGCCACCAGCAGCTGTACAAGTGCAAATTTCCTGATTCTTTTGCTTGCCAACGTTCTCCGAGAGTCGCCACGAGCATTACCAGCAAGTGCAGCACAATTCAATTGACTGGTTAAGTCCCCAGTATTTCAGAAGCACCATTTCAGCATATCTCAAGCGCAGAGGCAAATTTCTGCCATTATACTCCGGCGTGAATTAAATAAATTGAAAGCGGAGAATTTGCGCTTCATTAGCTTGTGCTGCTGGTGATGGCACTTGGAGGATGTTGGCCAACAAGAAATTTGCGCTGCATTTGCTTGTGCTGCTGCTGGTGCCACTTGGAGGATGTTGGCTGACAAGAAATTTTGCACTGCAATTGCTTGTGCTGCTGGTAATGGCACTTGGAGGACGCTCGCCAGCAAAGAAAGCCAATTTAACTCTGCTGGACTTGCTGATGTACCGGGAGATCGTTGGCCCACACACACGCAAACACAAACTCAAGCACTTAAGTTTTTTTATTTTTATTATTTTGTTATTTTTTAAGTTTTTTAAGTTTACAATATTACAAGTTTACGAAATAAGTTGCAAGTACAAGCACTCGAATTAAATACGTTGCGGAAATTGATGAGTTGTTTTTTCCCCTTATTTTGAGTGTGTCAAAAATTCGATTTCGATTGCCAAAATTTGTAGTTGCCCCTGGGACTAGCACAAATTTTGACAGTTATATTCACCTCACAAATGCCAAAAATTGCTCTACCAACTGCCAAAATTTGATCATCCGACTGAAAAGTTTCCGATTGACACACAGCCTATGCCTCCATCAAGCCATTTCAAGGCCATAACATTATAGTTTCTTTCGATGCGGCAATCGAAACTGCCTCTACCTTTTTTAATGATTTTTTTCGGTTTGGAGTGGGACTTTTCCGATTCTATTGCTTTGTATCATACCTGTTGCCCAAATTCCTTTTTTCTGCAAATACACCATTAAATTAAGGGTTGTAAAATAGTTATCAAAAAAAAAATGTTGAAATTACTTCCTTCTGATCACTATATCAGAACAAAACCCTAACTTTGAGTCAGCCGCAATAGTGTTTTTACCCCGATAAATTTCAAAATCATGTAGAATACCTGTTGAACTGCAGAGGAAAAATATTTTTACACCCCCATTTAATGGGGTTTTTGGGCATATATTGTCTTAATACAGTTTTTCCTTTAAAATGAACCATCATTTCATCCACGCAGACATTTTCGTCTTTTGGAATTGTATACATTTTTTCAGTGAACATGTTCAAAATTTTACGGACTTTATAAGGCTTATCAGTAGAATCAACATCTATACAAAATTCAAGATTATTACGAATAGAATGAAATCTGTTTCTCGTCATATTTTGACGAAAAGATGGAATTTCGGTGGCCTTTGACCAATACATCTCCAATCGCGGATAGCCAATTGTACCGATCATAATTTCTAGCGCTATAAGCTTGCAAAATTCTTCCTTTCTTAAAATAATTGAAGTACCGTTATTTGTAAGCGTAGCTTGGCTTGTAGCATTAGCTACTTTATCAACAAAATCAGCAGTAAAATACTCAAGAAAATATTGAACTGGAACTTGTAAATTTCTTTTGGGATTTTCCAGCTCAGTAAAATTTGCTTCTGGAGGAGTCCAAAAAGTTTTTTCCAACAAAATTCGTCCATTTTCTCAAAAAGTATTCTCAATATTTCACCTTCGTGAGAATCTGAAAGCCCAACAAATTCAAGTCTTTTGGATTACTGATCAAGAGGTAACTTTTCTTTTTAAAGTTTAATCTACTTCTAAATCTAAAACCTCGACATTATCAACTTCAAGGTCTTCAATAATTACTTTGTATTGGCCATTTCGATATAACTCTTCTAATAAAAAGTAACTGTTTTTTTAAATACTTCATACAAATCTAACAATACGTCAGGTTCTTCTGATTCCTCTAAATCGGATAAATATGATTCTTCAAAATTATTTAAAATTTTTTCAATTTCATTTTAATTTATTTTTCTAGACATTATGAATAATTTTCATACAGAAAGAGCACCTTTACTTTCAAACGCTAAAAATATAATAATCAAAATTTGATACTTGCATATATATCAAATTGAACAAAGTATGAGTGGCGCAAACATTTTAGCACCTATGAATAAAATTGATGCCATATGGCATCATAAGAAATTTGAAAAATCGTCGCGCGTACGATAGAATTTAAATTTTTTTTTTCAACTATGCAGGAATGTATGGTAACTATTGGTTAAGATAATTGCATCAAAAAATTGTCATTTTTTGTGCTTTTTAACAAAAATGTTTTTAAAATGTTTTTAAATGTGTTATGTTACCTTTTTAGTGAAAAATTTACTTAGACTATATGGTTCAATAAAAAATGGAATTTATCGTCCTGTAAGCAATTAAATATAAATTTTTTTAATGAGACACCTCCATAGAAGTCTGATATAAAAAAAAGCATATACAAGTTATTTATAAATGGTGCCTAGGCGGCTCCACGGGGTCTTGAAAACCGATGATGCCATATGGCATCAAATTCGCGAAAGGGTTTAAAACATTGAAGAAGGAATTTGCGAGCACCCTCTTTTTTGGATTACTTTTTATAGAGTTGTCGAGGCTTGACTGGTTTGATTGGTTTTTTCTACACAAAACCAAAACCATACATGGTACATACATGGTACGGCGCTCTTAAAAATTTAAAGAACTTACCAAAAAGCATATTTAAATCCCCTCAAAAAGCTCCATTTCTTCCAGCATTTTAATGGCTGCCAGTAAAATACTACGTGGGGGTATTTTTTACATGTGACAAAGAAGAATTATTGAATATTTGAATAATTGCTTGGTAATCAAACCTTGAATTTATTAATTTAGGGTTCTTAATTTTGTTTTTTACTTGCAAGACATTATTGGGGCTGGAATTAATAGAAAATCACTTTTCAGTTAGCATTAATGTCAACTGTAATCGTGTTTATCATTCATCATTTGGAAGATATCATGAACTCAAGTAGTAAACAATATTTTTTATCCACTTTGACACCATTATATACAAATAAACAAAAAAAAAAAAAAGCTAAAAAAGACGTCAAATCTTTTGGGCTGACTACTTACGCAGCCCATTTTGCTGTGAACCGCATTTATCTCAAGCGAACCTACACAAATGGCAATCAGATTATTATCAACACTTCATCATCAATTCATTAAAAATAAATCCATTCAAAATGAAGTGCAGCAACTGTTGTCGTTGTTGTTGTCATCATCGTCTTGAAACGTGTTGAGAAATTCGCGTAAAATTCATGACATGCGTAATATACCTTAAATCCTTAATATGAAGCTTTATACTAAAACTAACTTTAATAAGTTGCTGCAAATTAGCCTGCGTCTCAACAAAATCGTGAAATAAAAAAAAATGTTAAAACTTCAAATTTTAACAGGCAAAAAAATTAAAGTAGTGAAATAAAATCCTCTAGATATATCACGTTCAAAGCAGCAATCGTGACAGCAACAGCCTGCTGCCGCTTGCCACCCAATGTGACATCAACGCCTCACTGCGGCTGATGCTCTTACCACCTGTACACATTTTACATTTTGGCGATAGGATTTCGCTTTAGTTAATGTTGTTAATGTCTTTATTTGTGCCAAAATTAAGCAAAATATGCTGTGGCTTCGCTCTAGTTGTTGTTTTCACTCGATGCCTATTGAGGCTAGCTGTCAATAATGGCAAGCAAGTCCAGTCACAGCTTTTGATGCCTTGGATTTTATGTGCAAATCTGCGAGGAGGCAAAAATTAATTTCAACTCAACGTGAATTTTTGCTAGGCTCAGTCGAAAGCGTACTACTAGTTGACAGCTGTCTCAACATTTAACACCACCCTTTTTTCACAACAGTGCAGCAGTTCATGGTGCTGTTGTTGGTTTTGTTGTCGTTGTTGTTGTTGTCAGTTTTGGTTCGCTACATTTATATAATTTCATTTTCGTCTTCTTGCCATCCCCAAACCATTCACCACCACCGTCTTTGACGACCACCCACTACTTAAGAGCAAAAATTTAATTTAAAATGTGGCAACCCTTAAGCAGGCTTTTCACCGTCTGCTTTCACTACGACTTGGTTTCTACTTGGTTTTGTGCTACCAACAACAACAACAAAAAATAACAACAACAACAAGTAAACAGCAAAATACTGACAGCTCTAACGACTTGGTTGGTTTTCCCAACACGATGCTGGATTCTATTTTCCCAAGTAATTGTTGTTTCTCTTATTAATGTTGTGCTTATTGTTATTGTGCTTATTTGTATTGTTGTTGTTGTTGTTGTTGTTGTTGTTGTCGTGTCGTTTCTGCTACAAGTTGCAACAACTCGAACTTAATTTGAACGGTTTCATGTTTGAAGATCCTCTTAAAAAATTTAACGCTTCTTGTAACTAATGATGTTTATTGTTGCAAAAATTATGCTGGTCGACAATCGTCTCCATTTTCGTTGTCGTCATTGTCCTTCTTAACCGGAAGCTCTATGATGATTGTCCTGGTGACAGTCTCTGCAAACTTTGAGATTAAGTATTCGTGTTGTTGTCACTTTTGAAATGCAAAAATGTTGTCAACAGCATTAAAATTGAAAGAAATAAAAGTTTGGAATGTAAGGGGCTTATTTTTGACCTTGATTTAGTGAGGTTATTATATTAAGGCAGTACTTCTTTCTGACTCTAAGGAGAAAGGAAATATAGAGTTAATAGCCGATATTTTCCTGGAGCACGGACCTCATTCTGTAATAATTTTGATAATGGTTATGGTTATGGTTATGGTTATGGTTATGGTTATGGTTATGGTTATGGTTATGGTTATGGTTATGGTTATGGTTATGGTTATGGTTATGGTTATGGTTATGGTTATGGTTATGGTTATGGTTATGGTTATGGTTATGGTTATGGTTATGGTTATGGTTATGGTTATGGTTATGGTTATGGTTATGGTTATGGTTATGGTTATGGTTATGGTTATGGTTATGATTATGGTTATGGTTATGGTTATGGTTATGGTTATGGTTATGGTTATGGTTATGGTTATGGTTATGGTTATGGTTATGGTTATGGTTATGGTTATGGTTATGGTTATGGTTATGGTTATGGTTATGGTTATGGTTATGGTTATGGTTATGGTTATGGTTACGGTTATGGTTATGGTTATGGTTATGGTTATGGTTATGGTTATGGTTATGGTTATGGTTATGGTTATGGTTATGGTTATGGTTATGGTTATGGTTATGGTTATGGTTATGGTTATGGTTATGGTTATGGTTATGGTTATGGTTATGGTTATGGTTATGGTTATGGTTATGGTTATGGTTATGGTTATGGTTATGGTTATGGTTATGGTTATGGTTATGGTTATGGTTATGGTTATGGTTATGGTTATGGTTATGGTTATGGTTATGGTTATGGTTATGGTTATGGTTATGGTTATGGTTATGGTTATGGTTATGGTTATGGTTATGGTTATGGTTATGGTTATGGTTATGGTTATGGTTATGGTTATGGTTATGGTTATGGTTATGGTTATGGTTATGGTTATGGTTATGGTTATGGTTATGGTTATGGTTATGGTTATGGTTATGGTTATGGTTATGGTTATGGTTATGGTTATGGTTATGGTTATGGTTATGGTTATGGTTATGGTTATGGTTATGGTTATGGTTATGGTTATGGTTATGGTTATGGTTATGGTTATGGTTATGGTTATGGTTATGGTTATGGTTATGGTTATGGTTATGGTTATGGTTATGTTGTGGTTATGGTTACTTTGTGCTCTTTTAGATTGAATCAAAGCCCAGTGTTCCATATAAATGTGTAGCATTGTGTTGGTTTTCAAGATGAGTGATAGTTGGAGTCTGGTTAAACCCGAGTAAAAATAAAAACTTTTAAGTTAACGTCAAACAGCGGCTGTATAATGGCTTTACAGAGGCCGTACATAAGCTGTTTTTAAATAATTTATTATTTAAGTACAACGGGCGTACATCGGCCGTAAAAGGCCGTTTGGAAGTAATCCTGGCTATGCAACAGGCGTACAGCGGCCGTAAAACTATATTTTGACATTGTACTGCCGTTGTTCGACCCAAATTTCAACCACCAGACTTTGTAGATTAGTTTTAGGCCATGTTCGACCCTTGTACGGCCGTGTGGACCATGTTCGACTGCTGTTCACTCACTAATATTTTTACTCGCAGAAAGTTATAAAGTGAATTTTTTTGTGTAGTATATTCTTAGCGTAGAAAAAAGCTGTATTGACATGTGATATTGAATTGGAGGCAAGTGCTATGCCACTGCCCAACTAGCACAAAAAGGTTGTAAAAGTGTAGCAAAAGAGTCGCCAATACAGATATAAATCGTAATTGTAATGCAATTAAAACTCAAAAAGCAGATATTTTACGCTTATTTTGTAACAGCTTAGGCAAAAAATGTGTTATAATAATGCTATAAATGTGTTGTTGGTACAAACTTAAGTTCCAAGCCACAAGCTGAAACATACTGGAAACATCAAAAAAAGTTTTTATTGTTTTATTCCTTCGTTAAAATTCAGGTAAAATAACGTGAGTGTAACAAATATTTTGTTTTATTGAAGCTTTTTTTTTTATAATGATAGATTTTTTACAAGGAAGGAGTACGGATGACATAAATATTCCTGATTGAAAAAAAAATAAGTTCTTAAAAAGTTTTAAATGTTTTGCATACACCTATTGCCTATTCCTCTCACCACATGTAAGCTGCTTACACATGAGTTATCCTGCATCAAAACCAACAATAGATGGTCAGCAGGTAACACGTGTAATAGAACACGGCAAATCTGGCCTAAACTCAATCTTAAGCGTTCAAAAGAACTCATTTCTCTCAGTAGAGACCACAATAGCATCATGATAGGGATCCTGACTTGGCAATGCCTCATTGGCAGGCACAGGCAGGCTCAAACTAATGAAAATCGTATTTAAATTTATTCCAATCAAAATTCATAGTATAGAAAAAAAAAAACAAATATGGCGAGTATGAAGTTTTTAGACATTTTTTTCCAAAGTTCTTGCAACTGAATAATAACCTCAATACATAGTTCTTGCAACAAACTACATATAAAAAGTTTCGAATATTTTTCTAAAGTTGTTGCAACTGAATAATAACCTTAATGCCGCATGTACTTACAACAATTTTATTCAAAACTTCTTGCAACTGATCAATACAACTGAGCAATACAACGTTCATGCAACTATTTACGCTATATAAATTGCAATAGTTCTTTCTAAAATTCTTGCAACGGAAAAATAACCTCAATACATCGTTCTTATATCAAGCAAAACTTTATAAGTTACAATTGTGTTTTTTAATCTTGCATCAACTGAATAATAATCTTAATACAGCATAAGGTTTCAATGACTATTTTCAATGTTCTTGTAACTAAATAGAAACCTTATTTCAACATTCTTGCAAAAAAAGAAATTCTCATAATTTCACAATGATTCATTTTGTGAAAAAATAAAGCAATAATAGATTGCATGGTTATAGATTGTCTACACAATGAAATTGATAAGCAACACAGATTTTTTTTTTGAGCAATAAAACTTATATTTTTCTTATGGCATTTTAGTACGTCACAGCAAAATTGGAAACATTTAGTTGTAGTGACTTCCCTTTAACTTAATAAAAACATCTTCAAACCGAAATTTTGAACATTTAGTTGTTGTAACATTGAAATAACTCAATATAAACATAAAGCAACTTATTTATTTATTTTATTTATTTATTTATTATTTGTAGTTCTAAGTGTTACAAGATATAATATCTCTTGATTAACACTAATCATTAAAAAAAGGAAATATGGCAGTAAATATTTAATAAACGGAACACTTATATTTAATATACGAAAACCTAAAACTAACATGAAGAGCTTATTACAACAAAAAATCGGAAACATACAAGATTATTACAAATAAATATGAAATCTGATTGAATACTTCAAAAGGACTTATCTCTAATGGATGACATGTTAAACTAATTAAGGGACGACAATGACGATAATAGTTTCTTTTTAAAATTGACATCGTTGCTAATTTGTTGTGTGTTATAATCTAAGAAATTCCAAAGACGTGGACCATATATGAAGAATTGCCTTTCGGAGACAAGGCTGGAGTGTCTTGCTAATACAATATTATTATTACGGCGCGATTGTGTAAAGCGAAGTCTCTCAAAGAGATAGATAGGCTCAGCGGAAAATATTAATTTGTTGACAAACTGTAGGACTTTTATCTTGGCAAGGTTATCAAAGGTGGTGTTGTTCATTTAGTAAGCATATTCCGAGACAAGATCAAACCAACTCAGACTATATACATACCGAGCAATATTATTAAACGTTACTTTTAATTTTTGCTTATGGACGGAATCAGCGTTTGCAAATACTTCACAGCCTAATTCTACAAGAGAATTAGTATTAAGTATGTTTTTGCTATAAGCAGTCTAATTCTAGTCGCATCTAGGTTGCAAACTCGTTGCTGTATTTGTTACAATTACAATACACAAACATATTTTATAGGTGCTACAAAAAGTGATTTTATAATAATGTCAATTTTAAGTAAAAAGTACTGATTTTTTTCAAAACTTTTTGTAACATTTTTACAACAAGTGCATTTATTCGTAACATAATAAACACCGTATTTTAACTTATTTGCAACAACACGAATGATTTGTTGCAAATTACTTTTTTGAAACTTTAATATAACCCACTTGTGACTGAATTTGTTTAAAAACTGCAATACCACCGAATTATAACATATTTTTGTTACAAATCGAAATCTGTGCTAGCTGGGTGCCTCAGTCAAATCAAGTTACTAAACGATCATCACCACAAAATTTCCTTATACCACTAACTAATACATTTTCGTCGAAAAATGGTGTTCTTTAAAGTTCTGTTGATTAGAAGTAAGGAACGAAAGGTGATAACGTAGGATCCACAGCTTGGCCGGGACTCGAAAGTCCGTTACAGTTAACGCGCTACCACTATAATTTTGAGACCGCCGCTAGGGTTATGGGGACATTTATGATTAAAATTGGATCTCTCTGTTGATATTTGTAGCACTGAAGCCGAATGTGATGTGAATTAAATATGATATAATGCAAACGCTTTCTCCTTTCGTGGCTCGGTGTATATCAGAAAGAAAAGAAATGCGGATGCTCGACTCATTGCGAGTGTGGAAGAACTTCGCAGTGCGATTCTCGATGATGTACCTGATGGCGAACCAGTTTCTTAATTTACATTCTTATATGTATTTTATGTTTATTGTAATTGTTATTATTTTTTTTCCTCCTAATTCACTCTTTAGCTGTAATGTTCTTCTTCTATCTCTTACTACTTTCTTATTTCTCTAAATTTAGCTCTCCTGCTGTTTTCTCTGCCTATGTCAGGTTCTAGTTATTCGCTTATTGGCGCTAATGAAAATGTAAAAATCTTGATGCAGGTACTGTGTAAGCAGTACAGTGGCCTAAATGTTGTACATTTCAATGCACGAAGTTTGAATATGCTTAATCTTGATTATATAAAACATGTTTTCGAAAATTCTTTAGTAGACGTTATTTGTGTATCTGAAAAGTGGCTATGCAATGATATAAGTGATACTATTTGTAACATTAACAATTATACTCTGTATCGTAATGATCGGTCTGGGAGAAAAGGTGGAGGAGTTGCAGTTTATTGTAAAACTTCTTTGAATTCAAAAGTAATATGTAAGTCTAGTGGACCTGGTATAGAATTTTTAAATGTATGCATGTGGGATAATAATACTAAAATTTGTTTGTCATGTGTGTATAATCCCAACAAATGTTTTTCTGTTGATCCTTTGTTTTCTGCTTTAACGAGCAGCATTCTTGACTATGACTTAATGTTGTTGTGTGGTGATTTCAATGTCAATATTCTATCCAATGATTCCGTAAAACAAGTACTGTTCGATAAAATATCGACACTAGGACTTTCAGTAGTAATCGACACTGTGTCACTCGCTGCTGCAATAATTCTACTGCTAGTTTACTTGATTATTTTATTGTCTCGGATCCTTCTGCTGTGTCTTTATTTGATCAATTGTTTTTTGTCTCGGATCACGATTTAATTTTCTGCACGTTAAATGTCAATTTATCCCATCATAGAACTAATAATACTTTTTCGTATCGTGATTTTAATCATATTAATTATTCTTCCCTTTACCTTGATGCGTCTTTGTTATGTTTTAATGACTGTTGGCATCACCATAATGTTAATGATAAACTCAGTTCCCTCTTAGTCCCAATAAAATATTAGTTTGATACGCATGTTCCTCTTCGTGTGTTAACTGTAAATAATGTTTCTTGTCCCTGGTTCACTCAGAATGTTGTTACAAGTATTAAAAAAAGAAATAAATTGCAGAAAGTATGGCGAATTAGACCATCGTTAGAAAACTGGGAATCCTTTAGACTGGCCAGAAATGAATCTGTTCGTGTTATTAGACAGGCTAAAACACGTTACTTTTCTAATAAACTAAATTTGTCTCTTCAAACCAAAACGTTGTGGAACAACATAAGAAGACTTGGTTTGTGTAATAATAACCGCTCTGAATGTAATGAAGATCCTGAACTCCTAAATAATTTCTTTGTCGATACTTCTGTTACCTGCACTGATAATCCTAATCTTACTTTTAACCTAGCTATGCAACAATCTTTCGAGTTTGAAACAGTTAAAGAACTCGACGTTGGGAATTGTGTTTCGCAGATAAAATCTAATGCAGTCGCGGAAGATGGTATTCCCATCAAATTCATTAAACTTATACTACCTTACATTATTATTCCCCTTACGCACATTATAAATAGTTGCTTCATAACTTCTTCCTTTCCTGACATGTGAAAAATTGCTACCGTTCTACCTGTGGCTAAAAAGCGAAATCCCTCTGGTGTAAATGATTTTAGGCCAATAAGCATTCTGTCGCCATTGTCTAAAATATGTGAAAAAATTATGTCGCAACAAATAAGCAAATACTTATCTCAGAAAAAACTATTATCACCATACCAGTCGGGTTTTAGGGCAGGACATGGGTGTTCTTTTGCAGTTTTGAAAGTGCTTGATGATATTCGGCCTGAGTATGACGCTGGCTCTATGACCTTACTCTGCTTACTTGACTTTTCCAAGGCCTTTGATAAAGTAAACCATAATTACTTGTGTCAAAAGCTTAAATTTCTCTTTGGGTTTTGTAATAGTGCTGTCAATCTTTTGTCTAATTATTTATGTAACAGAATTCAAAAAGTCAATGTCGGTCAAATGTTTTCATCGTATAAAATTGTACAAAGTGGCGTCCCACAAGGTTCCATTCAAGGCCCGCTGCTATTCTCTTTGTTCATCAATGACATTTTTAATGTATGTAAGCACGCTTTTGTTCATGCGTACGCTGATGATATCCAGCTCTATCTGTCTCGGCGAACTGGGCTTCTTGATGATCTGTGCGTCAGGTTGAATGAAGATCTCAGTAGCATTGATGAATGGGCTTAATGTAATGGGCTTCAACTCAATGCTGCCAAATCGTATGTCCTTCCCATCTGTAAGAGTAAAACTTGTGTTGATGATGACCCTGACCTGTTTATAGGAACTAGCAAGCTAAATGTGGTATCAAAAGCAGTAAGCCTTGGTTTTGTCATAAATTCATCTTTGTCTTGTGTTGACCACGTTAATAGTGTTGTACAATAAGTTTATTATGTCCTTCGTAATTTAAGAATGTCTGCTAGTGTTACTCCTGTTGATTTAAAACGTAAATTGGTAAAACAATTGATCTTACCTTTAATTTCATATTCAGAAACAGTGTACAGTAAACTCGACTCTTCCTCCCAATTAAAACTACAGATTGCTTTTAATTATGCAACACGCTACGTATATGGCTTGCGAAAATTTGACCACCTTTTCACGTTCAGAAACGCTATACTTGGATGTGACCTAACTACATATCTTAGTGCTCGTAACTGTATGTATCTCCATAAAATCATACATGAAAAAACACCTCGCTACTTGTTTGAAAAACTCCAGTTTTGTCTTTCAAGAAGAAGTCATGTTTTAATAGTCCCTAGGCATTATTCGTTACATTCGTCTCTTCTTTTTTTCATTAACGCCATTAAATTGTGGAATGCTTTGCCTCGTTGGTTAAGAGAGATTAGTGGGAGAGGTAATTTTAGGCGCTCTATCCTATCTTTCTTCTCTACTTCATAGTTTCATGACTATATTTTAATCTATTTCCTGTATGCTTTACTCTATATTATTAATTCTTAAAAAATAATTGCAATTTGATTCAATTTAGCATTCGATATACTTAATATTTATTATAGCTTTCTTTCTTTCTTTTAAAAATTTAACGTAACCTTAAGTATATACTTGTTGTTATGACTGTATAGTTTAGTATTATTGTTTTTTTTTGTTTTCTCAAGCTATGCTTATATCGTACTATAAAATAACCTGGTTCTTATTGTACCAACACGTCTCTCTAAATAAATAAATAAATAAATATAAATCCACCGGTACTTTAAAGTCCTTGAAAATACAATTATATAATTTTAATATAATAAATAAGTTTTAAATTTTAAATAAGTGTTCTAATAATATAAGTTTTAAACATATTTTTAATCGTATAACGTTGTGCAAAAATTATCTGTCACTCAGCCGAGTCAGCTTATCACGTAACACGTAACATAACAAAACCAATTGAAGTAACAAATTAAATAAGTGAGTTATGTACTATTTCATTGTAATGCAAAACTTGTCTTCAACTCTCAACGCGTTCGCACTTCATTAGGCAATTTGCACATTTTTCACGGAAGCAGGCAAAAACTTAACCAAAAACGTAAAATGACACGTGCGGTCACGCATTACACACACAAATCACATGAGATTTCAGTGTGACACGTTCTGTTGTGTGAGATGGTGTTGCAAGTAAATTTTGACGTTTTAGCAAAGTTAGTTTCTTTTATTTATGTATGTGATTTGCTTTTATGTTCTTGTTGTATCAAGTATCTTGTATCACAACTTTCGTTGATCTCTCGCTACAGAAAGTACTTAAGTTGAAGTAACTTTTCAACACTAAAGAGAGTATTTTACACTTTCTCAAGACAGTTTTTTTATTGCACTGTGTGTATATTTATTTGGTTTTTAGCGCTTTTACTTTATTTTTTTTTTATTTTATTGATTGATTGAAATCGTGAAAATTCGTATTATTCGTAAGCCAATACCTAACATTGCAATTGCTCATAAATTTTGCTTTCATTATTTATTTTGTTTCATCCAAAACCACAAACGAAGTTTTGGCAAAAAGTCTGAGTTTTGCACACGTTTAAAAATTTATGCACTCGTATGTTTTTTGTTTTTTGATTAATTTTGTGTGTTTTCAAACTTTAAGTTTTCTTGCAATCATTAAAAATGTGAATTTAAAAAAAAAAATCGGATAAACGTTTTTTAATTTATACATTTGAACTTGAGTTTTTTCATATGCATGTAATGCTGATTATTTAAAAAAAAAAATGTTCGAATAATAGTAAAAGAGAACTTGCATCACAGATTTATTACATGTCTTTTGTCAATTTTTTTATTTTCATTTTATGCTCATTGCCACATAAACATTGTGCAATGTCCTGAAATTTACTTAAAATAATATGTTCTAGCGGTATAAAAATAACATAAGAAATTATGCTTCTAGAGTGGTTAAACTTAAAATTTTATCCTTATTTTGTTGCTATCGTTAAATGCTGAAACTAATTTCGAATCGCTACTCAAATAAGAGAAGAGCAAAAAAAAATATTAACCATTATTCCATATAAATACCGTTAACTGCGACTTTTGTACAGCAAGGTTGTTGGGATGCTGCCACCCTATGCATCATTGCAGCGCAAGATTTCAAGCAATTTTACTATCGCATTCTGACGATATACTCATAGAAATCGTTAAACTTTACCAATTAAGTTAAACGTAAACAAAAAATTTCAAAAATGCTGCAAAAGTTTTGAAATTTTCGTCAAGCAATGCACAAATACCAAACACTTTGTTACTAAAATCTGTTTGTGTCTGTTATTTTGTTTTGACATTTTTTTCGTATTAAAAGTGCTTGATGCTTAATACAAATTGACAGTGTTGCAACATGGTCAAGAGCAAGAGCAACTTAGAGAGAAATTTCACAAGAGATGATTTTTCCCAAATGGTTATTTAATCTGTTATCGAGTTGATGAGTGGTATGGTAGAGAATTTTAATTGTCGTTGAAGAGGGTCTTTTCTCCTTCTACTTCTTCTATTCTATCGCCACCATTACTCCTTTAACTCAAGTCATATCATTTTCTTATATTCTTTGCGTTATCCTCTTCGTTTACTTCAAACACATATTGCTTTGCACTAATTTCAGATTGACGACAAAAAGGCTGAATCGTTTCTGATGTCTGCTGGAACAGTTAATACAAATATGGCACATAAAAAGGGGTCGACAAAGTAAAAGATTGAGAGAGAGTGAGACGGAGAACGAAGTTGAGGAGACAATATATAACAACTTTAACTTATGACGATAGTAATAAAATATCTGTGGCAGTAGCAAGAGTGACTTTGACAAGGAAGATTTATTTTAAGTGTAAGTACGAAAGTGCACGAGAGTTGCCAGTTAATTGAAAAACTTTATTTGCGTTTTCTGTGATGGTATTAATCGACTTAATATTATTTGTTTTAAATACCTGCATAAAAAAAAACAAAATCAAAATAACTTTAGAAAGCATTAAGTAATAAAAATATGGTCCTATTTTTCCAGTAGTTTTTCAAACTGATCTTGGCACTATAAACTGGAGTTGCAGAAGAATTGTCTTATATGCCAAAAATTTTTTTTTAAATAAATAAAATAACTATCTTTATTTAAATCCGTCGTGCTACTTGAGGTTGTTTTTTTTCGAACCCAGTTTGAGAAGACAATATCAATGGCTTTTTTTTTTATTTATTTTGTAAGCTTTATCCTTCTTCAAAACACTCGTTCAAGCAAGTAAAATTTAAGATACAAAATAGATCGACTGAATGATATGAGTTGTTTGTTTTGAAAATGGGGCAAGTCCATTTTTCTACAAAATTGAGATAATGATAATCTAAATATATAAAAGGCAAGCATGCTGCTGCGTGTCCAATATCTCTCAAACTGTTCAGCCTAAAAGTATGTACATTTTAATACATAAAACGTAAGCATGCTGCTCCGCACACATTATTTCTCAAATTGTAATTATTTTTTGACAGTAAAGTAATTTTTCAAGGCACACTGTTCTCAAAAATGTTCAGCCTGACAGTATGCACAGAAAGAATATTTGATACTTATCAGTGACAATATTGGGTTTTTATAATAGTACACTCAGGAAAAAATCGCAACGTAAAATTAAACAATATCATAATAATTTTACTTTGCTCCATTTTTAAGAAATCATCTTTAAATTCACATTGAAACCCTTTAAATCAAATATGAAAACATTTGATCTCCAACAAGAAGTGGAAAAACTTCAAAATAATGGTGATCAACTATAGTTATTATATTCTTTAAAATGCATCCACTGCGAAATGAAGTGGATTAATAACATGGTTTATATTGAAGTTGTCAGTAGTGAAAACTATGTAAAAATATATATTTTAAAGGGGAAGACACTTCAATTTGAAGTTGGATGCATATTTTTGTGTGTATGTGTTCAGATAATTTCGTTGCAATCGTTTTAATAACAGTTTTATTAACAAAATTAAAAAAATTAGAAAATATTCAATATATTAATGAACTTGGACCTTTGGGTCCAATATAAAGGAGTTATTTATAAATGTAATTATTATTTAGCATTTTGGAGTCCATTATTATTTCATCTTTTTAAGATTCGTTTGTTTTTAATGTATGACAAAATGTTTATGTTATTTGCAACCCTATAAACATCAAAAGATTTTGTAAAAATTTTCCATCATATGAAGTAGGTCTAAAAGGCAAAAGTGTGTTAATTACAAATATTTCTTATTTCACAAGTACTCTTTTGCATTTACACCAAATGAATAATGGTTATACTTACGTGAGAAATAAATTTTTATAACTACATTTCTAAATTTTAATTTTCTTATACAAATGTAATATTTATATTGAATTATCATATAATTTTATTAAAAAATTTACCACATTTATTCTTATATTTTAATAAAAGAACATTTCTATAAAAACTTATTTTGTTTTATGTATTTGATTTTGTTTCATGGACCCTGTAAGTATTCAATATCAAAAATGTTAATTATTTCATTTAAAGTGAAAATAACTTTGATTCATTAATGCAAGGACGGGCAGTCAAAGTAGAAAATATCTTGCTTCAAAGTTATAACGCATTTAAAATAAATACGTTAGTATTCCAATTGAATATGCTTTCTCTTTGAATTAAATCTTAATCTACGTTAAGTTTAAGTCGAATACTTATCATTTTAAGATGTATAACACTTTAGTTTGAAGAGGAAACAACATAAAATTGAATGTATGTGTTTTCACTTTGAATTGAATATTTTCGTGTTTGGTGCCAAATCATTCCGAAAAAAATTTGAATTGAAGTGGTTAGCTTTGGTTTTACGTTGTTTTTTAGCTCAGAGTACGTTTTTGATCTAACTACCTCTTTATTTTTATCCTTTTATGAAAAATTTATGACGAATTTAATAAAATTCTTTCGATTCGATTTGAGTAAAGGCATCCAATTTCGGGACGCTGCGCCAATCCCGGGATTTGAAAAACACTATCCCGGGATGCCGTGACAAGTTTCCGGTTTGACAAACCTTAGAAAAAGAATTTTTTGGAAGGCGTAATCTGAAGTTTCAAAGTAGTTATGCCTTGTTTTACAACACAAAATATTGCAGAAGATTATATGAAACTAAAAAAACACAGTTTCGATTAAACGTTTGGATAGTATTTATTGTTTATTTTTGAAAAAACAAAGGTCAATTCTCTTAAAAAAAATTAAAAATATTAGATTATTCAGAAGGTTCATAAAATTATTTAAAGAAATAGAATAGTTTAATAACACTGTAGGCAAATTTTTAACTTTTGAAAAGACACAAAAAAACGCCGAGACACTTAAACTTAATTTTCGGTCGTAGAATTTAGTGGTATACTCAGTTTTAACAAATCAGATTAAAGTCTCGAGCTATTCAGATTTTTAACCGACTGCAAAAAGGAGGAAGTTCTCAAGTTGGTTGGTTTTTTTTAAAATGTAAGTGCATCGATAACTCCTAAAGTACTTGTCCGATTTCCGCAATTTTTTGTCAACAGATAGAGACATTAGACGCGGAGGTGCCTGTCTAAAAAAGTGGGCCGTATTCGATACAGGGTCGTGGCAATATAAGAAAAACTCTGTATATCGAATAATATTAACACTGGAGTACTGAAATTTAGTACAGGGTAGGCACAATTATTAAAAAATATATTAAAAAAAGTGGGCGTTATTCGATAAAGAGTGTGGCAATATTAGAAAAATACTGTAACGCGAATAATAGTTACACTAGGGTACTGAAATTAGATACAGTGGTAGGTAAATTTATGAAAATTTACGGTGCAGAAAGTGGGCGTTGTTGGACAAAAATGCGTGGCAATATAAGGAAAATACTGTATCTCAGTTAAAATTGACACTAGGGTACTGCAAATTGGTACAGGGGTAGGAACAGTTATTACAAAATATGATAAAAATGTGGGTATTATTCGATAATGGGCGTGGCAATATAAGAAAAACGCTGTTACTCGAAAAATATTGATACTAGGATTCTGAAATTAAGTACAGGGGTAGGTATAGTTATGAAAATGTACGGTCAAGAAAGTGGGCGTTATTGGACAAAAGGGCGTGGAAATATAAGAAAAATACTGTTTCTCAGTTAATGTTGACACTAGGGCACTGGAATTTAATACAGGGGTTGGAACAATTATTACAAATTTCGGTCAAGAAAGTGGGCGATATTCGACAAAGGCGGAAATATAAGAAAAACGCTGTAACTCAAATAATATTGACACTAGGATTATGAAATTAAGTACAGGAGTAGGCATAGTTATGAAAATGTACGGTGCAGAAAGTGGGCGTTGTTGGACAAAAATGCGTGGCAATATAAGGAAAATACTGTATCTCAGTTAAAATTGACACTAGGGTACTGCAAATTGGTACAGGGGTAGGAACAGTTATTACAAAATATGATAAAAATGTGGGTATTATTCGATAATGGGCGTGGCAATATAAGAAAAACGCTGTTACTCGAAAAATATTGATACTAGGATACTGAAATTAAGTACAGGGGTAGGCATAGTTATGAAAATATACGGTCAAGATAGTGGGCGTTATTGGACAAAAGGGCGTGGAAATATAAGAAAAATACTGTTTCTCCGTTAATGTTGACACTAGGGCACTGGAATTTAATACAGGGGTTGGAACAATTATTACAAATTTCGGTCAAGAAAGTGGGCGATATTCGACAAAGGCGTGGCAATATAAGAAAAACGCTGTAACTCAAATAATATTGACACTAGGATTCTGAAATTAGGTACAGGGGTAGGCATAGCTATGAAAATGTACGGTCAGGAAAGTGGGAGTTATTGGACAAAAGGGCGTGGAAATATAAGAAAAATACTGTTTCTCAGTTAATGTTTACACCACGGTACTGGAATTTGATACAGAGGTTGGAACAATTATTACAAATTTCGGTCAAGAAAGTGCGCGTTATTCGACAAAGGCGTGGCAATATTAGAAAAACGCTGTAATTCGAATAATATTGACACTAGGATACTGAAATTAGGTACAGGGGTTGGCATAGCTATGAAAATATACGGTCAAGAAAGTGGGCGTTTTTGGACAAAAGGGCGTGGAAATAGAAGGAAAATACTGTTTCTCAGTTAATGTTGACACTAGGGCACTGGAATTTGATACAGGCGTTGGAACAATTATTACAAATTTCAGTCAAGAAAGTGGACGTTATTCGACAAAGGCGTGGCAATATTAGAAAAACGCCGTAATTCGAATAAAATTGACACTAGGATACTGAAATTAGGTACAGGGGTTGGCATAGCTATGAAAATATACGGTCAAGAAAGTGGGCGTTTTTAGACAAAAGGGCGTGGAAATATAAGAAAAATACTGTTTCTCAGTTAATGTTGACACAAGGGTACCAAAATTTGTTACAATGGGCAAAATTGTTATCATAATCTCTAAAAAGAAAGAAATTAAAACTTTTTAACAAAAAAAAAAAAAACCATCTTCAAAACCACTACAAAGTAAAAAATAATTTTAAATTACTTTTCACAGTTATTTTTGGTCAAATTTGATAGTAAATTTATATACATTATTAAATTAGAAATCTTATTATTATAATTTTTTTTTTCTATTTTGTATGATGATCATAAATACATTAATTTCTCCATTAATAAAAAAACCTTTAATGTCGGCGCTTATATAATCAGACTTTTATAAAATAAACGCTCCGGCTTTAAAGGTTTTATAATCTTGGAGAAATAAATATATTTATGATAATAATCCAAAATAGAAAAAAAATTATAATAATAAGATTTCCAATTTAATAATGTTATATATTAATAGGCAAACATCAAATGTTGTCGTACACTTTTTCGATATAAATTTTGGAATAAGAGCAATGAAACGTTTATCATTTGAAAGGTACTGCGCCCTATATGTGCAGAATTATTTTAGATTTTAAATTTACTACCTCTGACCCGAAATATTGACGTTGAAAGTTTTTATTATTCTTAGTAAGGAATCTTAGGGCCAGAAAGAGGTAGAATGGTGAATCAGGAGGTATCAAATGAAAGATCTAGCTGCACAGTATGATCACATTTTAGATTGGTGACCTTCGACCTGAGATATGAGCGTACACTCAAAGAAATATTTGTTCATATTGACTAATTCCTAGGTTTAGTTGATAAATATTTTGTCAATATACGGTCAATAAAAGCTTTTGTTTTTGGATTTAAGGTAATAAGTTAAAATCATATTGAAAAAATTTTATTTTGTTGATTTGATAAATGGATGCTTCAGTTTGATATAAGCCTATATCAGGAATATCGTGTTTTAATTGTTGATTTGATAAAACAATCTGTCAATATGAATACAGAATATTTCAACATGAAGAAATGGTTTGTTGAATAAAAAAGGCTTTTCTGTTGAAAACATATTTTTTATCAATAATACTTAAATGTTTTTGGTTCTGATAAAAAGATTTTATTACATTTTATATATAATAAACACATAACATTTTATATATAAATATAATAATGGAATTCACAAAGGTTGATATAATCTATGCTTTTTTACATGCAATAACAATAGAATTCAGCTACTACAGCTTTTTCACACTTTCTCCGCAATAGATCATTCTGAGAACCAATCCAAATATCATTGAAATATCTCAAAGATATCGATAGAAGTGGTCCAAAAAAAACCAAAAGGGAGAAAAATTTACCCACCATAATATGGGTTGGGCTCAGGGACAACACAAGACATAACAACTAACCATGCGTTTACATAGATCTAATCATACATTAGTTTTCAATCTACTTTTGAGTTGACCTTTCGACAAGTTAACATCAAACACGCTACAGTTGTTTTACAAAGGTACTCATGCGATTTAATGGAGCAGTTAACATATAATTTGTTCTACTAAATGGTAAATAAATCAAGTTGTTAGAGTTTCTACTGCTTCTACGGTTAGTGTTAAATTTTATAAGAGAAAGAAGCTCTGGAGAGTCGAATACACCAGTTATGAGTTGGTGTAAGTAGACGATATCAGCAGATTTTCTTCTCTCACTTAAAGATTGCATTTTTAATAATTTCAAACGATCCTCATATGGAGGAAGGTTAAATGTGTCCGTTCCACTCAAGCCTCTTAGAGCAAACCGAACAAAACGTTTTTGAATTCTTTCTATACGATCAACATGCACATTGTAATGTGGGGACCATACTTGACTTGCGTATTCCAAGTGAGGACGCACGATTGAATAATACAGAGTTGTAGTTGTTATTAAGCTATCAAACTCTTTGGCCCACCGTTTTATAAAACAAAGCACAGAAGACGCTTTTTTACAAATTGTATCAATATGCATGTTAAACGACAATTTAGAATCCATGCATATACCAAGGTCTTTGACGGTAGTTACACGACTTAAAGCAGTATCTTTAATTTTGTAATCAAAAATAAAATTGTTCCTTTTACGCGAAAAGGTCATAGTTTGGCATTTATCTGGATTTAAAAACATGTTATTTTTACAGCCCTATTCTGGCAAATTAACAAATTGTTAACCAGTATTTTGAATATTTCTATATGTTTGTTGTTTACAAAACAAAATTTGAAGCACAAAAAACAAAATTTTTGAATGAAATTGTCAATAACAGAAAAGCAGTTGACAATTTTTATCAAAATTTATTATTTTTGAGCTTCAAATTTGTTTTTGAAATCAAAAAATTACAACAAACACATTAAAATATTCAAAATACTGGTTAACAATTTGTTAATTTGCCAGAATGGGGCTGTTAGAACACCAAACCTCAAAGGAATTCAAGTCTGACTGGAGCAGGTCTGAATTGTCATTAGAATCAATTGTTCCGTATATTTTCATATCATCTGCATAAATAAGCAAATGAGAGTGTTTGATGACGTGGGTAACATCATTAATTGCCAAAATAAACAGAAGTGGACCCAGGTGGCTTTCTTGAGGAACACCCGATTCTGCAACAAATTTAGAAGACAACACGCCTCGGAACCGTATTTGATAAGATCGCTCCATCAAATACGATTTGATCCAGTTTACAAAATATTGTGGAAATCCCATTAATTTAAGTTTAAATAAAATTAGATTATGTGGTAATTTATCAAATGCTTTGCTAAAGTCAGTGTAAATACAATCGACTTGGCTACCAGAATCAATAGATTTTAAGCAGAATGTAGTGAAATCAAGGAGATTAGACACAGTGGATCTGCCAGTAACAAAACCATGCTGACGAGTTGTCATGACTTGCCCACAGTGAATTTTCACTCGATCGTACACTATACGCTCAAAAAGTTTAGGAATCGAAGACAATTTAGCGATAGGCCTATAATTAGTGACGTCATTCCTGCAACCTTTTTTGTAAATAGGACTGATATAAGATTTTTTCCAAAAAAGAGGAAAATTACTTTCATTAATTGATTTATTAAAAAGTAACGAAAGTGGCTGACATAAAATGGAGCCGCATTGTTTTAACACTGCGGCAGGAATTCCATCTGGTCCAGCGCTAAAATCCTCATCGATTGATTCAATATACTTAAAAATATCCTCTGAGGTAAAAGATATATGCCCAAAGAAACTCTGGATGCGTTGTTCATATAATCAAAATACGCTAAATCAGGATTAAAAGAAACTGAACAAAATGATTCTTTAAAAAGATTGGCAAATAAGCCACAAATAATGCTATTCGTTATAAGCGCTTTGTACATTATTATAAATCACAGTATTGTTAACATTGCTGTTCACATTGTGAATTGTTATAGTGCGAATAGCACTAATAACGAATAGCACGGATAATCTCCACAAATAATGGAAATAAATTATAATGTAAAGTAAATAAATAAATAACCAAAACTCCTGCCGAATTCATTGGAAAAGAACTCAATTTGTAGTCACCGCTAATGATAAATGCATTTAGAAACTCAGCCAAAAATGTAGAAGCTCCTCATATGTTGACGTTACATTACGGCAAAATTGGTGCACTTGAAAGCAAGAAAAATTTATTTCACAAGAACACATTTACGGTTGGTAATTGGCTTCCACACACTTAAAAAATTGCACTTGACCTTTAAGCTTTCCCGAATTTTATCTCTTAAGCTTTATTTTGTATTTGATTTAAAAAGGCAAATGACGCCACCGAAATACCAAGCATTTCATTCTTTTGTCGTGATTAAAGGTTTTTCGAAATTAATAATCCATTTTATCATTATGAAATTTAAATTTTGTCCACTTGACTCAATCGATTATCAATGACATTAATTATTTCTTCAGTATAACAAATCTATTTATCAAGCCAACTACTTAAGTTTATTAAAATTATTTATTAAAATGATGAAATTTTATTCCGATTGATTGACGAGTCTGTCAGCGTGAACAAGCTTAAATCAAGTAAATAAACTCATATTTCAAGCTAATTCAAAAATTTCTTCAAAACAACGCATTGAATTTGTTGCTGTTTTTAATCAAATGGATAAATTTTCTTTTGAATTGACGTAAAAATAATACAATATTGCTAAAAGTGAATTAATTGGACAATTTGGTTTTGTTAGGGATTAACAAAAACTATGTATCAATTTTACCAAGAATATTTCTTTGAGTGTAAAAAGAGCATTTATTAAATAAAAGCTAAACTGTAATAGATGGAAGAATATAATGTAAGAGGGAGTTTTAGACTTTGATAAGGTGTGCAAAAAATACTCCCAACATTTTGGGCCATCTTTTACGGATACCCTACAATAAGCATTTTTTTTATACAACAAGAGTGTATATATATATTGTGATGGTGAAATTTTTTACAAATAGTAAAGTTTGAAAAGTTTCCGTTATTTTGACATAAAAGTTATAGAGATATCTCGAAAACTATAGATGCTTTCAGTACAACGTATTTTTGTATGAAAAGTCGTTGGTTGAGGAATATAACGGTATACGAAAGCTTTCTTGGTAATATTTTCCATGGATAGTTTGTTAAAAAAATCCCCTTAAAATGACATTAAAATTATTTGGATATCTCGAAAAATTTATATTTTCTCAGAACAACGTATTTCCTTGAAGCAATGTCATCGACTCAGAATGAGAAAAAAACTATCGAAATTTCAAGTTTTGAATTTGCAAGCAAATATCTCAGCCATCATTTTTTAATCGATTTTCAACAAATTTTCTTTGTCTAAAAGACCAATTAGATGACTTTGGAGAAATAAGAAAAGATTCACTTTTATTCCGTCAATTTAATGTTTTATATTGTTTTGAAAAACCTCTAAAATATTTAGATTTTGCTTAAAAAGAAAAAGACAAACTTTTTTTGTTGTAATTTTTTTTCTTATTACATTTTCTTTTTTCACACTCTTTCATATGACATATCATTTTGACACATATGACACACATGACACATAATTCAATAAACAGTTTCCATTATCGAAATTCATGAGCTACCCCCTATGATTTTTTTTTGATGAAAATTTAATTTTTTAAATGTTGTTCTTACATTTTTTACAAAGCTCTACAGCTCAAGAAATAATTCCTGTGAAAAAATGTTTAAATATTTCAAACCACTTCATAGTTATATACTCCAATCTACGTTTTAAGCCATTTCGGTATATATAGAAATATGCATGGGTGAAACAGTTCTTCCGTATTTCTGAACCGATTTTGATAATCGAGTTCACCAAGTATTTTTGTGACCTTTGATCTGAAATATAATTGTTTCAAGAATTGTTTCTTCAGTAAAAACAAAACTATAAAAAATGGAAGAACATGGTGTAGAGGAAATTTTAGACATTAATGCAATGTACAAAAAACATTTTTCGCTATCTCTTACGAATACCCTACAATAAGCATTTTTTGGTGTTACATGTGTGAATATATATTTTGATGGTGAAGTTTCTTATAAATAGTAAATTCTGCAATTTTAGAAGGTTGGTCGAATTTCGGCCACAGGCGATACTAGTATATATAAATAAATTATCAAATTTGACCAAGAATTAATGTAAAAAGTAATTTAAAACTATTTTTTACTTTGTAGTTTTCAAGTTGGTTTTTTTTTTGTTAAAAAGTTTTTGATATATGACTTACAATTTACCTTCATTTAAAAATTTTTATAGTTTTTTACCAATTAATTTTTAGTGTCTATTCAAAAATACTTAAACTTGAAAATCGAATTAGCCTTGTTTAATCTATGATTTTTCAAATGTTATGCCATTTCGCGTTTTTTTCCATATGCACTAAATTTGAATGTTAAACGTAAAAACTTTAAAAAAAATTAAAATTTTTTTTGCTCAAATTAGTGGTTTTATTTCATAAGCAGACTCAATTCTGAAAGTGTAAGTGAAATCGGAGGTGGTCAAAATTTTTGGTCTCCAAAAATAAGGAAAATATAGCTAAAAATGGGACTAAAAATGACTAAATTTCAATGGCAAATATCTTGAGATTTTGATCTGATTGGGAAAAACTGAGTATGCCACTAAATTCTACTATAAAAGAAATAAGTTTACGTGCCTCGGTATTTTCGTGTGTCTTTTTGACGTCCATATAGTGTAGTTTTTATATTTACAAGTAGGAATTTTGTTATATTTGGTACAGCTTGTTTAAGGAAGTTTTTTAGTTTTTTAGTGTTTTTTTAAGGTCAAACTTTAGTTTTTTTTTGCTAAAGTTTTTTAAGTTAAGTTAGGTTTTTTAGGTATTTTGTAATAATTTTTAAAGTTGGTTCAAGAAAGGCTTATCTATAGTAATAAAACTCATTTTCTGTTTGTTTGTTTGTTTGGCCTTTATACAAATCTAAACGGCTCAACGGATTTCGCTCAAACTAGGTACACATATTAAGTTTATCCCAACTTAAAATGTTACATACTTAGTTTTTGCCACGCCCCCTCTGAAATTTTTCAACTAACGGTAATTTTGTTATTATAAATCTTTTAGCATCGGAGATTTTTGTGTATTTAATTTTAAAAATTTTTTGTTATTTTGACATCAAAAAAATTGACATATCTTTAAAATTGGAGAAATTTTCAGTACAACGACTTTTTCATAAAACATCGTTGCCTAAGAATGAGAAAAAAACGACATGAAAATCAAAGTTTGGTCTTTCGATGCAAATATCTTCGCTGTCCATTAATATATTTCACTCAAATTTTTTTTGTTCAAAAGTTCAATAAAATTACTTCACAAAAATAGGTTGAACTGTACCGTTAAGTCAGTGTATATATGTTTTATGATTATGTCAAAAAAGGTCCAAAATATTGACTTTTTACTCAAAAAATGACTCAAAAATTGTTGTTGTTGTAAAAATGAAATCAATTAAAAATTGCACATCTGGCTACCTTTCATATGACATAGCATTTATTTGCAAAAATTCTTCCAGCTAAGCGCAAAAATTATTTTACTGTTTTTGTCATCAAAACAACAAGGGTACCCCCTTTGATTTTTTTCGCGAAATTTATTTTTTCCAAAATGTTGTTTTTATATTTTTTACAAAAAATTCAAGTCTCAAAAATAATTTATGTGAAAAAATTACCCCAATAGCTCTTCATGTGTACCTAGATATTGGGTTCACATGTGTATATATAATCTTACTTTTTGCCTCCCCACCCCCCGCCCCCCTCCTGTTAAATTTGTTTTGTTGTGATTTGTCATTTTTCTCACTATTGCTTCACCGTTGTCACTCAGTTGTTTATCATTGGTACTTTAAATGTTCTATATATATCAATGTATCAATGTATCAAAAAGATGACTGTGAATAAGAATGCTGTAGAAGTTAATTTTTTCATGTTTAATGTGTTATTTGAACTATATTGTTGAAAGTCAAATTTCCACGCCAATTAAATGTACCGACATATTAAAGACAGCAAAATTTTGACAATTTAACTCTCCAATCATGGTTGTAAGCTTGGCTGCATTGAACAAATTATTCGGTTCAATTGCATACTAACCGAAAGTATGCTGAAAAGTATGCTGGAAAATATTATAAATTAGGAATATGTACTGCACTACCGACACGATTCCAATATATTAGAAAAGTCGGTAGCTGTTATCCAATTTAGTTCTTTTCGCACACAGCGTAAACTTGCAGCAAATAACATAATACCACTTCTTGCACTGCTCTTGCAAATTTTTCAGCTGGATTTATGTCGATCTGTTAACGTCGATAATATTGCTACAGCTTGTTGTGTATTTTATAATAAAAATTTAAAATCGACTGCTTTCTTAACTTATACCTTTTTGCTAATTTACATTAAAAAACGACTGTACAATTTTTCGTATAAAATAGGAATTCAGAAGATTTAAGAAATTGCATCAACTATCAGACTCAATTTATATTAATTTTTTATTAAGAGACAATGCAATTGTTATTTTCCAACTGAAAAAACTACTAAAAAATTTTAGGAAGATTTTTATAAATTTGATTTTCATTAGCGAAGTGCAAGTAACATGCTTACCAGTAACCAGTAAATTCAGTTTAGAACTAAAAAACAATTTTTGATTGTAAAAAACAGTGATAAAAATTATTTCTTCGTTAAAAAAGCTTGGTAAATTTTTTAACTAATATTTTTATAGTGTTCTCAAACTTAAATTCAACACGTTTTTACAAAATTCCAAAATTTACAAAAACATTTTATCGAGAAGTGTATATAAAAATGTTTATATAAATGACTCTCGAGTAACACCGGGTATATCAGCTAGTATTTTTATATTTTTTTAATTTTGTACAGCTAGTCAAAATCATTGAATTGTTTGTACATTTTGTGTGTCAACCACAAAAGTTGAACCAAGATAGTTCGAGGATTCTTACAAGTTTGTTGGCTCATCAAAAGCTTTTTAATTCATTAAAAAATTTAATTCTTTAACTCATCCTCACCCAACATATTTTCCTGATCTCAAACCTTTTGCTTTTTATTTGTTTTGGTGTCAACAAAAATTTGAAGAAGGTAAAACCTTTACTTCTAAAACCTCGATTAAACCTTTTATGAGCGTGATATTACGCTGCTGATACCACTAGAAAGATAGCAAAAGGTATTGGATCAAAATTAGAAAATAAATTTATATAAAATATTTAGTCACTTTTCAAAAATTGTCTTTAGTTTCCATAACAAAAATTAAATTATTTTCCAAACTACTAAATAAAGGGTGTTTTTCTATAGAGTGATACAACTTTGAGTTGGCATCACTACTTTATTTGACCACTTATTTAACAACTGATTATTTGTTTTTATTAAATTTGCTTTGACATTTTAGTATAAATAGACTTACATCAGAGCAACGCGTGTTAATTGTGGAAATTTTTAATCAAATTAATGGTTCTGTTCGTCAAACTTATCGTGCACTTCGTCCATTTTATGGCGTACATAATCGTCCTTCAGAGCTGCTAAATCGAAGAAAAATAAATCGTTTTCGGACCACATTTACTGTTACTGATAATGTGCATCCCGTGCGACGCCGAACAGTGCGCACTGAAGAATCTGTAGCCGCTGTACAGGAAAGCATTGAAGATGATCCTAATCAATCAATTCGTCGCCGTTCTCAGCAACTGGGGTTGTGTCCTTCCACTTTATGGAAGATTTTACGAAAAGATCTTGGCTTAAAACCTTTCAAGATTCAACTTGTGCAGGAATTAAAGCCAAACGACCATCGTATGCGTCGTCAATTCGGCGAATGGGCTGAAGCACAAATTGATATTGATTTTGAATTTCCATGGAAAATTTTATTTTCCGATGAAGCCCATTTTTGATTGAATGGGTACGTAAATAAACAGCATCGTCGTATTTGGAGTGAGGAGAATCCACAAGTTTTTGTCGAAACACCATTACATCCACAGAAAATTACTGTTTGGTGCGCTTTATGGGCTGACGGAGTCATTGGACCATATGTCTTCAAAAACGATGATGGTCAGAATGTTACTGTCAATGGTGAACGGTATAGGAACATGATTCGAAGATTTTTCGTACCTCATATCTTGCTGATATGTGGTTCCAACAGGACGGAGCCACATGCCACACAGTGGGCGCTACAATTGATTTACTCAAGGAAACTTTTGACGAAAAGATAATTTCGCGACATGGCCCAGTTAATTGGCCCCCAAGATCGTGTGATTTAACATCATTGGATAATTTTCTTTGGGGTTATGTAAAGGCACTTATCAACGTCGATAAACCACAAACAATTGAACACCTGGAAATCAACATTCGAAGAGTTATCGGCGAGATACGGCCGCAAATGCTGCAAAAAGTTTGTGAAAATTGGTGTTCCAGATTGCGCCTTGTACGCGTCAGCCGTGGCAGTCACATTACCGAAATCATATTTAAGCATTAATGTCATAAAATTTGCTATCCAATAAAGCCCGCTTCATTGATTTTAAAAATATATTACTATGTTTTATTATAATTTAAACTTGTATTACTCTATAAAAAACACACTATACTTACTTTTTCGCCTAAATTTCAATATTATTATTGTTATGTATGTACATATATAGTTAATATTATAAGTTTGTGCATAGTAGTATCACAAACGTATTAAAAATACATAAGGTATTGATCCAATGTTAACTGTTATCTTAAGTACTTTTTCATCTTAGGTTAAGCTTCTCATAAGACTCAATAAAGAAGTCAGTTGATGTAAGACCATGAATTGTGCAACTCAAATACATTACAATTATAAGTTTATTTAAAAAGTAATTTCTGAATACAAAAAATGCTGTTAGATTTGGAAAAACATTAAAAGTTGTATAGCATTTGACATTGCTTGTGATATTTTCAGCGCTGTCTCAAATGTTATTTAAAGCCTTTGAAATAAAATAATTTAACATTAAATGCTTAGGACAAAAAAAACTAACACAAAGGTGGCAACTCTGTATAAGATGAAGTTACCGCTGCCTCAAGCCAGCTAAATGTTAATTGACGACATTGTTGCTGTTCTGGGCTTGTTCAAGCGTACGCTTAATACAAAGTCTTGGAGTTGCACCACTACCATACCATTATACGTATATCATCCGTTATTGCTGTTTTTGTTGTTGTTAATTTACGATCTTAATCTGCAGTAACAACAACAACAACAAAAATGCCATATAAAATATGCGGTAATTTCAATTTGCAAATTTTATTGCAACTTTGTGGACTTTGACGACATGTTGACTGTCAAATAATATTAAAACGTAGCGTTTTCATTAACTGACAATGAATATAATGGATAAGGGTGGCTCTTAAAGTAGACTTAATTACACTGTATAGCTGTGTTTTAGCTGTCTTTATATTGAAGCCAAGGGACATTATTTAAGCCTTTGCCAGCCTTAACTTAAGTTGTTTGAGAAAAAAAATAAAGTCATTATATTAATGGATAGACGGATACGACATCAAAAGGCAGTAGTTATGGTACAGGTGTTACGGAAGCATTACATAAAATTTATGTGTAAACACATAAATCTTAATTCAAATATAACACTGAACTCTTTTAGACATCACGCTTATTATTACTTTGAGAGAATCAAGACTTGAGACTTGTTATCAAATTTTTTTTATACGGAGTTGCTAGGGAGTAAAATGTTGATTATGTTTGTAACAATTTTTTGGCCATTCTGTCAATTGAAGAAACCTGGTGCGTGCCTTCTATAGATAGCTAGGAAAAAATTAATTTTTTATATAGAAATAAAGCAAGAAGTTATGTTAGTTCTTATGCATTTCTTCTTTGAACAGATGCAAGTCGCATGTCCTAGTAGTCACGCAAAAATATATAAAACTTGTTTTCCTAACGTGAAAAATAGCTTTATAAATTTATTACTTCCTAGAAGTAATAATAAACATGTTAGTTAAAGCGATCATATTATGCTTTCGAGACTGTTTTAAAATGTGTCCCAGTAGTCACGATAAAAACCGCCTGATTCTAAACGCAATTTAAACGCAAAAACTAATTCAGTTACTGCAATCTACTGTCAAGGCATCTTATGTAAAAAAGATATCAAATTAAAAAGTGGAAGACGAAGTAATAAATTGCTTTTAAGATCGATTACAAGCAATGAAGCAGAGTTTTTCGCCGTATAGGAGATGGATGTGTGTGCATTTATACGAGTAAAACTGTTGATGGGTTAAATTTAAAAAAAAAATCAACATTTTCTATTATTTAGACTTAGAATACATTTTTTTCGTAGCTTCTGATTTACTCTTTTTATGTTTTACAGAAAAAAAATAAATAACTACTTTAATTGGGTTTAAACAATAATAAAACTGATTAAAATAAATTATTATTAACACATATTCTCTTGTCCCGCAAGTCACAAAGACCTGTCCCAGCAGTCACAATTTGTAATATTTGGCCCACTTTTTTTACAAAGGTAAGTATACATATTCTCTATTAAAAAGGAAGCATTTAGTATATGTTGTACAACACCGAAGAAGCTGACTTGAATATTTGAATGGTTCGGCTAAATTTGAGTTTTAAAAGTTATATGAGTGGTATTTTTCAGTGTTGTAAATAATAGTATCACAAAATATAAAAACTGTTTAACTTTCTTTTTTTAAAAGAATATCACACATAATTTATTTAACTCTTTTTTAAAATATATTTCACTGTTATATAAGTTATTATTACATCGTTATAGCTCATAGTTGATTAAATTCTGGAGTAAAATGTCCCAGTAGTCACAATGGAATGCCTCAGAAGCCATTTTTTAATAAGATTATTTTTTAAAGATTTTTATAGCTCGAAACCTTGGACATGGGCATTTCCAGAAAGAAGTATACCGTGACCAAAAATTAAAACTTATTAAAAATAATATCATTTTATTATATCATTTAAAAAAAACATTTTGCACTGTTTCACAAATGTAGTTTTTCTTTTTCGTAAATGTTTTGTAAATGTTTCGTAAGCTTTTTTGTTTTAGTAAAAATGGAAGGCATTGGCTAGAGATAATGAAAAAATGGTTGAAGCAAGTAAAGGACAATGTATAAAATTTATTTTTTTAATTACTTAATTACTTAAATACCCAATTAAACTGCAATGGAAATTTTAGTAACGTAATGCCAGTAATTAAAAAATCCTGACAGATCAAAAATCTTAATAAAAAAAAAACCAGAAAAGATTTTTAAATTTGATCATTGAAAAATAAACTTATGTTAAAACCTTCTAAAAAAGTTTTATACAAAAAGTCTTGCTTAATTTAGAGAGTTTTGCAAATTTTGTAATCCAAGTCAGAAATCACTTCCGTTTTTTGTAACGTAACATATTTTTACTTATATCTTTCGATCCCTAGGGTTAATTGTTGTCATTGTTTTTACTTAATATAGTGCTAGTTAATTACTTTGAAAATATAAAAAAACTTTTTAAAAATTAGACTTTTTCATTAAATTTTTTTAATATTTATTCGTACAAATCGTCCGTAATGCCAGTTTGGAAATGCCCATATGTTAAGCACATTATTTTTGATTCACCAAAACTTGCATTATATAAAAAAAATTTGGACCTGATATTTTTTTTTTATATTTTATCATTTATATATAATATTAAAATATATTCATTATAAAAAGTATGTTTTACATACATTATAAATTTGTATTTAAAAAAATTTATTGAATTAAAGCAATCATGTCAGAACAGTATCCATCTGAAAATGGCTTGACGTCTGCTGAGAGTGAAAAAATTATAACTTTTACTGATCGCGCACAAAAGTACATTACATATATCTAAGACATTGCTTAGGAAGCATGCTACCAAATATTTTCAAATATAATTTAAAAGAAAAGAACTTTAGTAACTTTTGTAAAAATTGAGTAGAATTATCTAAGAAATTGTTTTGAAATATATTACTGAATCATTTGCAATCTTAAGTTAAAAGAAAACAACAATATAAAAAAAATTATGTAATTCCACGTCAAATCTTATAAATGTATCTCAACGCTCTCCTGTATCAAATATATTTTTATTAATTTTAGATAATTTTTTATTTATGTGAACATTTTTTATATTCATTCAAAACATTTCTAAGTTTAGGTCAAATTCATTGATAAACATGCTCAACTCAAAATTTTCAATTTTATCAAATACGAATAGTTCAATCATAAAAAAATATTCATTTTACAATTTTAAAAACAACACAAATATTTTTGTTTCCATAGACAAAATATTAAGAGAAAATTTTATATTAAAATATATTTAATTTCATTAAAAATGTTCTTATGTGATGAAATATTAGTGTTTTTGTTAAATTTTTTGACGTTTATGCCATGTAAATATTCTATTTAGGATTAATTTCATATTCAAGTGAGTTTTGGTCAGTAAATCACTTGTGTACACGGAAAGAAAAAAAATCAAGCATTCTATGCTTGAATCAAGCAAATAGGCTATCAGTTTACACTCAAGCATAAATTGCTCAATCCATGCATTAATTTGCTAGAATTGAGCAAATTAAAAAAACAGGATATTGAGAAAAAAAATACTCAATTCAAGAAATATTTGCTTAAAACTCAAGAATAATACTTTCTCCATTCGAGTCTAATATTTACTTGAAGTGAGAAAAGTTTGCTTGATTCAAGTAAACAATTTGCTGAAAACTAGAATAATTTGCTTAATGTGAGAAATTTATTTGCCTTGAATTGAGAACACTTTATTCAAGTAAACAATTTGCTGAAAACTAGAAAGATTTGCTTGGTTTGAGAAATTTATTTGCCTTGATTTGAGAATAATTTGCTAGATTCAAATAAAAAATTTGCTGAAAACTAGAATAATTTGCTTGATTTCATAAATTTATTTGCCTTGAATTGAGAACAATTTGTTTGATTCAAGTAAACAACTAGCTTGATTCAAGTTAACAATTTGCTGAAAACTAGAATAATTTGCTTGATTTGCGAAATTTATTTGCTTTGAATTGAGAACAATTAACTTGGTTCAAGTACACTATTTGCTGAAAAATAGAATAATTTGCTTGATGTGAGAAATATATTTGCCTTGAATTGAGAACAATTTGCTTGATTCAAGTTCACAATTTGCTGAAAACTAGCATAATTTGCTTGATGTGAGAAATTTTTTTGCCTTGATTTGAGAACAATTTGCTGGAGTCAAGTAAAAAATTTGCTGAAAACTAGAATAATTTGCTTGATTTGAGAAAGTTTTTTTGCCTTGAATTGAAAATAGCTAAACCAGCTATGTTTAAGTATTGCTTATTTTTTTCACATTTCTGTGATTCATTGCATGAACAGCTAATTTTGACAACTACCGGTCGCCGCTCGTTAGAAAAAAGCCAGTCTACGCTACTATCTGGTTAATAATTATTCCATGGGACAGTAGAATGACATTTTAAATGGCAGAAGACTAAATTTGCAATACTTTGGCGTGCTCGTAGTTTTAACAAAAATCTTCTTCATAAAATATAATTTTTTTTACTATATTGTCTATTGTCTTGCCAACTGTATGTAACTTTGTAACACTGCATCCACATACAAAAGTGACAATCAACAACAATAAGTAACATGCTTTTGATTTTTGTTTCTGTAATCAGGCAGTAATTCTTACAAAAAGAAAAAATTAATAGGTCGATAATAATACGATAATAACGGAACGTAATGTAAACTACTAGACTATCATTTAAAAATTTAATTAAGAATAAATGCCTTATAAACACGTAAAAGTATCGAAAAAATTAATTTTATAAGAAATCTTTATAAACAAATTTAAGAAGGCTTTTAAAGAAAATATAAGAAGTTTTCTTCTTAAAAAGTAGCTCTTTCATTTCATACCTCTTAATCTAAATGTATTTTAAGAAGAAATCTTATAGATTTTATATGGCACTATAGATTATCTTCTTAAATTTCATGAATAAAATTGCATAACAAACACGTAATAATCTCGAAAAAAAGAATTTTATAAGAAATTAAGAAGAAATATTTAACCAATTTAAGAGAACTTTTATGAAAATATAACAAGTTTTCTTCTTAAAAATACCTCTCTTCGTGTGATTTTCATACCTCTTGTTCTAAATACATTTTAAGAATAAATCTTGTAGATTATATAGGGCACTATAGATTTTCTTCTAAAAGTTGTACCAAAAGCCACCGATTTGTTGGTTTTTGTTGTAATTGTTGTTGCACTCTTCAAAAATTTTTGGGTGAATGCATATTTCAGTGTACTTGTTGGTACAACCTATACTACGACATTTGCCGCACCGAAGGCAAATATAACCAAAATTATGTAGGTTGTAGCGAGAAGTACCATTATAAATATGCACTATGATGTTTTTGTTTCAGATAAATTGGGACCAAAGTAACTTGACCCCTGCTGAAAACGACTACTTTTTTACGCCACCTAGCGAGAAGAAATTGCACTTAACCCAAAAATTTTTTTGGAATATGGCTTTTTATATTATTGACGTAAAAAACTGTCCAGTCTCCATGTATACGCTTTAATTCAATAATATTTTAAAAAACTAACGCTGTGTTTGCTTAAATTAAGAAAATATTTTCTTGATTCCAGTCTTGTTCCCAGTTCTAGAATCAAGTATTTTATGCTTGTTTCAAGCAATAGTTAATTTTACTCAATTTGAGCAATAAATGCTCATTATAATTTTTTTTTCTTAATTTTAGTTTTAATGCTTGACTTGAGCAAATGAGACTTAATTTTCAATTTTCTGAAATCAAGCAAAATATTTCCTCAATATAAGAATATTATTTCCCTCAGTGTAGTAATTTAATACTTGTCCACAAAAAGTCGTTATAATCATCTAGTTTTGTTTTATCCGGATTTTATAACAATCTTATCGTTTATAACAATAAATAAAATCTTAGTTCTCTCTAAAATATATTAACTCTTTTTGTAAAAATGCAAAGAACAAAGTAGTTTCTAAAATACTGCTCATGGCTATACTACACAACAACAAGACCCAGCAAAATTTCTACTAAATTGTATTCTGAATTAACGGTCTTGTTACTTTTTCTGCCACAAGGCCATAAAGAGTTGCACTGCAGCAAGCTGTATGCCGTAACAAAGGCGTTGCAGTGAGTAAAAAAATTATAGTTTTCTAAGATTTTAAACCTCTCCTAGATTTGGCGTATGCCTCATACTCTACGCAACCAGTGATGCCATGAGAGAATTTTAAAGTATATCTTTCCAATTGAGAAAAATAAAGTGCCAAGAAAGCACTATTTTAACCAAAATCTTACTAAAAAATAATTGTGAAGTTTTTACTTAGGGGAAAAAAAACGTTCTTTTCTAATTTAAAAAAGCAATAAAAATAAAATTTTTTTATTTTTATATAAACTTGGAAAAAAAAAATTTAATTCTAATGCACATACTGTATTGCATATAATATATATATATATATATAATGTTTATATATAGTTTGTCGTGTGAAAAGGTTTTAAAGGATCATTAAATAAATCAGATGTTCACTCCGTAGAGTGCTTACTCCAGCTCTTCAAAAATTTTCAAATTAAAAAAATGCATCTTTTGAAAAAAGCGTACTTTCGTACTATTGGTAATAAAAGGATTACCTTGTGTACCTAAAAATTACAATTGTGCCGCTTGCAGCATCACTGTTCTCAACCCTCCCTTTTCCAAGATGTTGTATACTTTTTGTGCAAACTTTCGCATAAGTTTTTAAGTTTATGCTGCTAGTCCGGTACTCATTGCCGTAAGCGTGCATAAGTTACTCAAAATTATGACAAAAATTAAACACATTCACTCTCAAACATACTTCTATACATTCATACACACCCCTTTTTTGGCGGGCGCATACATGAGTTTCTGGGTTGGCGGGTGTGGGTAAACTTTTTGTTACCTTAGTTGATCGGATTCTGGGCATCGAGCAGGTATGCGAAACATTATTGTTTCGCCATAACTTTTACTTGGCTTGTTTTTGCAAACCTAGAGTGTTGTTTTTCATCATTGCTGATTCTTGTTGTGGCGGTATGCTCAAAACGAGGCGTGGCTGATTTGAAGAGCAGTTTACATGCTTCAATGCACTCACAGCGGCATTTATAACGTAGCAAAAAGGACCAAGTGTGCGGCTGTAAAATGTTACTCGTTTGGCGTTCAACTAAGTTGGCAATGTTGCCACTCATTTGTAGCATAATATATGTGTAATGTATTATAGGGTTTCACATGACGATACTGTGTCGTTTTTGTGGTATTTTTCTTTCTGTTATTTATGGCAACAGTTTGTGCTCTGAGCTTTTCCACACAACCCAAAGGATGGTGTAGGAAAAAAAAAATCTTGTTTATTGAATTTGCAAATTGTGGCAATTTATTTGGATTAGTTGGCAAAAAAAAAGAGAAAGAAAGTTGAATTGATCAGGCTTGACTTTGTGGCAAGCTCATGAGAAAAAAATTTAATTTTGTTGCACGATAATGTTGCAAAACTATACCAAGTCAACTTCTAGCAAAGATTTGGTGAAAACTTCGAGTTTTGTGAATGTTTTCATGTTGATATTTTTGATACTTCAAAAACTCATGAAAATGAATCGTCTGCGTCTTTTGTAAAATTTATACTTTTCAATCGTAAAATAAACTTAAAAGAACATATTTGAGGTTGCAAAAGAAATAATATTCCTTAAACCAATCATATTCGTAAAGAATGTATTGCTCGCCAAAGAAATGATACTATATATGTTCATTCGTTTAGAAGAACCAATTTTTCATAAACCAATTTCTTCTGCCCACTGATGATGAAATTATGTTTCAGTGATACATTTTTGTTAGCAAGGTAGCTTGTATCTAAATAAGAAAATTTTTTTGCTAAAAAATTAAATTTTTTTATTGAAATTAAAAGAGTCATAAATAATGATGTTCCGATCACTTTTGTTATTGCTTTTTACAAAAAAATTTCTATAAGTTAAAGAATTTTGATTCCAAATTGGATCGAATTGCCTTGGAGGAAAAGACTCACTCGTTAACGATCGAAAAGTTTAATTCGGGATTGAGTCTAATAAGTTTGTTTTTTATTAAAAAGTGACCTTGAGCCCGAATTAAACTCACAATCAATATTTTTATTTTTAAAAATATATTCTCATTCATTATTTGTTTTTTCTTTGTTTAATTTTTTTATTTTTATTTATTTTTATTTTATTTATTTACGGTCTACAGATTTAGAAATAAACTTAATTAAATAGCATAAATAATTTTAATTGAAATTCACGAAGACTAAGATTACATAAGCATATGCATCTGGCAATAAGTTCGTTTAAAACATAGTTAGTTCTATGACCTCTATCATGGATATCCGATGATTTCTTAAAGTTCTTGTTGGAAGATGCAGAACGAATAGACTACAAATACTTTGACAAGTAATTTTCCCAGATAAAATATTATGAAAAAATAATTAGGCAAAATATGAACGTCTATCACTTAAAGACTGTAACCCAAGAAATTTACGTCTAGCCTGATAAGATGGGAGACCATCAGGCCAATGCATTTTATTAAGTGTATATTTTGTAAAATGCTTCTGAATTTTTTCAAAACCTAAGTCTTTATTTTCTTGTTTACGGACAAGATCGCAATTATTAATTGAATAGTCAAAAGCAATTGTCTCAATACACTTCGTATAAGAAACTACACAAAATTTGTTAACGTTCAAGTTCAAATTATTTTTTGAGCACCATTTACTAAAAATATTTAAGTCACTCTGCAATAACACACAATCTGAAGTAGTCAAAATCCTTCTAAATAGTTCTACGTCATGGGCAAACAACAAACATTGAGAATCCTGGAATAAACTCGGCTAATCATTTATAAAAATTAAAAACAATAATTGACCAGAGTGCGTTTCTTGCGGATTACCCGAAGAAGCTGTAATTTCAATTTCAGAAACCGTTGAATCAATTTTAACTAGGAGTTTACGATTAGATAGAAAACTTTTGAAAAATCTCAAAAGTATGTCTGAAAGCCCATACTATTTTAATTTAAGCAATAATATGGAATGATTAACTTTTTCGAAAGCCTTTGTAAAATCCGTGTTGACCACATTAAGTTGACAGCAATCAACCATAGCATCAACTATGTTCTTAGAGATTAGTGTCAAACTCGTGCAAGTGGATCTACTGGGTAGGAAATCATGTTGCACATTACTAATAGACGTATGAACCTGCTCACATAACTTATTTTTGATAATCTGATCAAAAAGTTTAGCAAAAGTTAAGCTGCGGTCATTAGATTTATGTATGGGAAGAATTAGATTAGATTTCCAGCAATATAAGAATCTACCTGAACTAAAGCATAAGTTCAATAAATATGTAATAGGTTAAGTCACATTTACTAAAAACTTTTTAAAAACCATTGTAGGAAATCCTCCTTTCTCTTGTTTGAAGCTTGGTTTTAAAGATAAAATAGCTTCGGAAACATCGTTTTCTGAAACTACAAAAACATCAACGAAAGCAGTGCCGTGAGTCTAAAAATTTAAAATCCGTAACCGAAGGGGTATTATAGCTCTCGTAAACATCTTGAAAGAATTTTGCAAATAAATTGCATGACTTCAACTGTTTTAAGAAACTATCGATTTTATATAATATCAATTTTTGTTTTAAATTTTTGGAAACATGTTTTTTCATTAACCTTAAAACAGCTTTTGCGGTACACATTTATTTATTTTAAACTTTATATTATTAAAAAAATTAGGCTACGATTTCTTTGTTTGTTTTAAATTTCATAGCATTACATAACATTTCATAACATAACAAAGTTTTTACGTGCTCGGAAATGCCATCTGGATACTCTAATTATATGGGTCATTATTTTACAAATCGCACACCTTCCAGGATTTGATGTCTCAGATTTCGCCAAAACTTTTTTAAAATTTTCTTTACTTAAAATAAGCTTTCACGTGTATCGGGCTTTCCTACATAACATAACATAACATAACATAACATAACATAACATAACATAACATAACATAACATAACATAACATAACATAACATAACATAACATAACATAACATAACATAACATAACATAACATAACATAACATAACATAACATAACATAACATAACATAACATAACATAACATAACATAACATAACATAACATAACATAACATAACATAACATAACATAACATAACATAACATAACATAACATAACATAACATAACATAACATAACATAACATAACATAACATAACATAACATAACATAACATAACATAACATAACATAACATAACATAACATAACATAACATAACATAACATAACATAACATAACATAACATAACATAACATAACATAACATAACATAACATAACATAACATAACATAACATAACATAACATAACATAACATAACATAACATAACATAACATAACATAACATAACATAACATAACATAACATAACATAACATAACATAACATAACATAACATAACATAACATAACATAACATAACATAACATAACATAACATAACATAACATAACATAACATAACATAACATAACATAACATAACATAACATAACATAACATAACATAACATAACATAACATAACATAACATAACATAACATAACATAACATAACATAACATAACATAACATAACATAACATAACATAACATAACATAACATAACATAACATAACATAACATAACATAACATAACATAACATAACATAACATAACATAACATAACATAACATAACATAACATAACATAACATAACATAACATAACATAACATAACATAACATAACATAACATAACATAACATAACATAACATAACATAACATAACATAACATAACATAACATAACATAACATAACATAACATAACATAACATAACATAACATAACATAACATAACATAACATAACATAACATAACATAACATAACATAACATAACATAACATAACATAACATAACATAACATAACATAACATAACATAACATAACATAACATAACATAACATAACATAACATAACATAACATAACATAACATAACATAACATAACATAACATAACATAACATAACATAACATAACATAACATAACATAACATAACATAACATAACATAACATAACATAACATAACATAACATAACATAACATAACATAACATAACATAACATAACATAACATAACATAACATAACATAACATAACATAACATAACATAACATAACATAACATAACATAACATAACATAACATAACATAACATAACATAACATAACATAACATAACATAACATAACATAACATTACATAACATAACATAACATAACATAACATAACATAACATAACATAACATAACATAACATAACATAACATAACATAACATAACATAACATAACATAACATAACATAACATAACATAACATAACATAACATAACATAACATAACATAACATAACATAACATAACATAACATAACATAACATATATACCTACATCGATTTTCACTTTCTTATTCAGAACTTTTTAACAACTGATTTTGGGATCTTCTAGAAGAAAACAGAGAATAATAAAAATTTATTATTTCCCTCTCTGATGTGAACATTTTTGCCTGATCGGTTTAATTCGTAATCATTTCAACGAGGTCGAAAAACGTTAAAGGTTCTCATTTAAGCATGTAACTGACCCGTAAACATTGTAAACCTTGTGAACTTACATGCGCGTAAACTATCTGTCAAAATTTGTATGTGCGTAAGTTTACATCATTTCCGAGCCTATTTTGTAGTGTAAACTATCATATAAATCCACGTGTTTGAATGAGGGATGCCTTTGGCGCTAATTATTACATATTTAAAGTAGTTGGAGTAAATATGAACACGTTTTATTCTTTTTCTATGTTAATGAAGGTTTTTAAAAGGTTTAAAATTTAAAAAAGTCATAATGTTGTCGTAGCCGTAGCCGCCATTTTGTCGACATTTACGCTATTTACACTTTATCGCTCATCAAAAGTTTAGATGCCTTACATGTTTACATGCTTAGATAAGAACCCTTATTGTTTCAAGAAAATGTGTGTAAAGTTTTGACGTGCTCGAAAACGCCATCTGGACACTCTTACTATTTGGATCATACTTTTACAAATCACACACCTTTCAGGATTTGATGTCTCAGATTCCGCCGACAATTTTTCACAATTTTCTTTACTCGAAATAAGCTTTCACGTATATCGGGATTTTCCTCGGAACATATTTTTTACGGAATACCGTTAGGTCTAAATTTTGAAAAATGGCAACATTTTGTCAATTTTTGTATTACTTAAATCACAATAGCTCGGGTTGTGCTATTCCGATTTTGTTCGTTTTGAGCCTGTCAAACTGATAATTTATTGTTCTTTAATTTTACGGTTAAATTTATTTTTTTTCACGATTTAAACTAAATTTATAAAAATTGATTGAACTTTTTAAACGGGTTTTTGATGCCCTTAACGCAGGTAAATTACATTTTTGGTATCACCAATATACATTTTTACAAAATAAAAAAAATTCTCAAAAGAATGGAGCCATTTTTTATAGATTTTATTAAATTTTTGTTCACCTCACGCTTTATGTGTTTATAGCCAAATCAGCGAGCTAGCGTGCACAGCATGCAAAACACATGCACGCACCATAAGCTTAAAACGGTACACATACCTGCAAGCTGTTTTAGTTGTGCGTTTGGCCATCACTGCTTTATAAACAAACAGTGATGGCCAAACAAAAATTTAAATAAAATCTATAAAAAATCGCCCCATTCTTTTGAGAATTTTGTATTTTGTAAAAATTTATGGCGCGTTGATTGGTGCTGTCAAAAATGTAATTTTCCGAGAAAAATCAGGATACACGTGTAAACTTATTTTACGTAAAGAAAATGTAAAAAAAAATTTCAGATGATTTAAAAATGTCAAATTTTATTTTTTCCAAATTTCGTGCGATTTGTAAAAGAATGACCCATATAAGTATCTTATACATATATCTTCATCTAAGTGATAAACAAGATGTATACTAGAAAACTGGGTTTTTCAGACATTCGATATATTTAACTTTTGAAATACATTAAAAAATTTTTTTTCGAAACTCAGACACTAGACTTCATACTAAATGCACGTTTGTGGACGAAAATAAAGTTTTTTTTTGTTTTTCAACGACTAAAATATACAAAAATAATATCATATAATATCCTCTTTCTTTTTTTGCAAAATCGATAATTTAACTGGAAAAATTATGTACTTCTTAAGAGACATTTTAGTACCACGAATAATAATAATTTAAATAAAAATTATGTACTCTTTAAGAGGCATTTTAGTACCACTAATACTTCACGAGTACTAAATATGAACGTTTTTATGGGAACATATAAATAAATAAATTCAAATAGCGATCCTTTGGTGCTGTGCATTTAGAATTGTTAGTAAAATTGAATATGATAACATTTAACATATAATAACATAACAAACTAAATTAAAAAATATGAGTCAAATATTTCATTATCGCCTGGATAAGACTTTTCAAACCCATTTCTTATATTTGTTTACATCTTAGCATAAAGTCTTCATGTTAAGCATTAATTTTAAATCGGCTGTGCAGTAGCTTACTTAAGTGCATTTTCATTAATTTTGATATATTTTAAGCTTATTCATTCATCTAGATAAAAACAATCCGTTAACATCTCTAAAGAACGCAACAAATTTTACGAACGAGAACATTTTTTATAAAACATCAAAAATTTATTTATAGAAAATTGAATTCATAAAATGAGAGAAAACGAAAAAATACTGTTAAATATAGATACAACAAAAGATAACATAACTGAAATGTAACAAAAAAAAAAAAAATGTTGGTCTGTTTTTGGATTTTGTTGACATTACTTTGTGGCGAAAATAGCACAACCATCTGATTTTATAACAAAAACTTACACAACAAAAACATTTACATAGTCAGCCGGGTGGTTCAATTGTTTTCTCTGTTTTTCATACAAAATTGTTTTTATTTGTTATTGTACAGCGTTCACTGATGTTGGTCGAAAATTTGACCAAAACTGAATTGCAAATGAATGCTTATGAATAGGCAAGTGAGGAAGTTAAATTTGTTCAGAACTCACAAAGCAATACCCCCCACACACAAACATGCACAGCCACATACTCGTATTCACACTTCAACAAAACTGTTTTTTAACTTACTGCCGGATGGATGGATGAACTGTTTGTAAGCCGCAAAACCTAACGCATTGCCGAGGAGAATGTTAAAGGATGTGAATTTATCCCGACAATTTGGGTTTTTCAAAACTACACATAAATTTATATGATCAGCCATGCTGTACGCTGTAGAGTGCAGTTTCATGAAAAGAAAAACTGACATAAATAGTTGCTGATTGAAAACTGTCGACAGCAGAACTTAACATCGTGGAAATCTATGGATTAGTTTTTTAGCAGAAAAAGTTCAACATGAAAGTTATGAAAGAGCTAAATAATAAGATTTTTTTGATTAAAAAAAGAAAGGGTTTTATCATAAAACCAATTCAATACAAATCTTCTACACGTCATTTAATCAAAATGATTTTAAACAATATTATTTTCTGGAAATTCATACAACTGCACACTGTTTTCTTAGTTCTTCAGAAAATATTTAATTTTAAAGAACATCATATTAAAAAAAGAGCCAACAATAAAAAGTAAAAACTGTAATCAAAGTTTTCAAAATATACAAATTTCGGTTTTTCTCTTGGGAAAAACAACAGCAATGGACTCAAATCCTTAACTTCTGCATTTAGAGAAAGAGCAGCTGGAACGTTTTTTAAATAAAACTGATTTTTCTTTGAGTGTAAAAAGCAACCGCTGCAATATTAACGCCTTTGAGTTTCATTATATATTAAAATCATCATAAATAATGTTCAGAAAAATAGCGCAATTGCAATAAAGTAGAGTAAATCTGTGCTACGCCAAGGACTTACTAAAAAAAACAAAATAGAAAAAAAATTGAAAAACGCGCTCCTCTTCATTATTTTAAATAAATCATCAGCTTGTGATGAAAGCCACTTGAGAAGCGCGTGTCAACGCCGGATCCTATACAAATGGACTGCATTTAATCCTCTTTACTTAGCAGAGCACAATGTTGGCGACATCGACATCGTACAAAGAATTGACACTCCATTTTATCTACTGATCACTGCTTCCGGGCGATGCTGCTGCTAAAAAATATGCCGCCTGGTGACTGTTTAATGCATTCAATTGATTGCAAGCTTAAAAATTATGTTCATGACTTGAACTCGACAAGAATTTAAATACACATAAGTCAGAGTTATATAGATGCCTGATAAATAAGTAGTTATGTATGTTTTATGTAGTTGCTGTTTTGTTTAAACAGGAAGTTGAAGAAGCCACAATGAAAAATGTGTGCAAAAACCATAAATTTTTCATTGAAAAAACCATACATTTCTTATGCTATAAGAAATGGATATATAATTTTTGGCACATTCTATCTTATGGTTAGATTTATATATTTTGTTTTGTGGCTAAGGCGTTCTCAACCAAACTACAAAACAGATAATAGTAAAAACATGTCCAGACCAGGCTCAGCCAAAAGTTTATCGTTAACAGGAGGATTTGTGGTTTTATATCTTGCCTTTTTCTTCACTTCGGACTTCATTTTGTGGTTTATGTCAAATGTTATGTGTTCTTTATTTGTTTTTTGTGTGCTTGCCTTTTATTTATTTCCAGTTTGTCTTAATAAAACATGAATTGATTTTGTTGTTTTTCTGTACTCTGCCGTAAGTTGTTGTAGGTCAGGTTATGTTTGTGTAATAAATTAAATGAAAACTATTTTGAGTTTCGATAAATGATACCATGATATAGTACATATTTCATTGTGTTTTTCTTGTGTTTGTTTGGTTTTTGGTTTTGTATCTGCCCCAGCAGCATATATAGATGTAGTTTTATTTTAAACTACTTCCGTAACTACTGCTTTGAAATGTGAAATAGCAGGCGAGGATCTACGGGGGTGAAAAGAGAGGACTTTCCCCCCAAGATTTCTAATTTCCTAGAAAATTTAATTTTAATATACATATTTTTTTAACATAAACAAAAATCAAATAAGACGTTCTAGGTTAAATCTAGCAGTGCGCAATCGCTTTGATAATTTCTATGTGTGTTCCTAGCTTGCTGACATGATATGGCGCTGCCTTCATTACGTTGAATAATCATTCTCCCCTTTACCCTTTCTTTTTCAAACATTATAAAAAATATTGCTTTTTCGTCTATCTGAACGAAAAAAATATGTATTCTGAAGGATTCTATTACACAGTGCAACACATGAAATGTGCACAAACTTTTGACTTTAGTTTCTGAAAGTACTGATTGAAAGTAGGAAAATGCCATTTGGATTTTTCTGTATTAGCTACCGTTCGGTTTTTATCGTGTCATGAATATTTTTGCTAAAAACTTAATTTGAGCATTTTTTCAGAGAAATTGTAATTTTTCCCACGGCTATATCTCTTTAACCGAAGGGAATTTTGTTTTAAGACCTTTAGAATAATTATAGGTATAGACCAGGAGAAAAAACATTTAAAACAAACTGGTTTGAAAAACAACATCTAGTGGTTCAAAACCGCAAAATTGTTGAAAAATGTGTACCTCGCCTTTGGTTCATTCTTAAAGAAACCTATGTTATTTTAAAAAGAAATGTATAAGATTGAATTGTTATTTGTTATTTTTCCGTAATTTTTTTAATAAACTGTTTATAAAATGTTATAACCTGTTTTTTTTTCCAATTTGGTACAATTGTTATTAAAAAAGTACAATTTTGGAAGCTTGATGGTACAATTGAAGAATCTTGATTTTGCATCCCTGATTGAAGATGCTTGATTTTGCATCCCTAACTAGAATTGTTAATTAAAGTCAAATTATTCTGCAGCCAACTTCACTGCAAATTCATTGCATTGAAAATAAAGAGGAATTGTAGAACACTTGCAACTATTTTCCCCGTAAAAAGTCGTGTTAATTGAAATTGCAATTTAATAAAAATGGAAAATAGTGTGTGCCAAAAAATTAATAATTTTTGTTACGTTTGTGGTCATATAGTGCCTAAAATTGAAAGGAATGAACAAAAAAATTTGTGTACTCTAGAATTTAAGTTTGCATATACGCAATATTTCGACGAACAAGATTTAACTTGTGAAAATTTTACGCCTATAATGCAGTGTGCAATGCTTGCTATAGCAATCTTTTGCATTGGTTACATGGCCGAAGAAGAAAGTTACAGTTTTCTAAGCTGGTGATCTGGTTAAAAGACCCAAATGGACACGATGAAGCCAGGTGCTATGCATGTATTAATTATGCTGTTGGAAATAATAGGAAAAAATTGAGGTACAAAAAATATGTTGCCGCGTGCACTGCGTCACTTCCAGTGCCATGCTCTGCTGATGTCGAACCACCTATAGCTCCGAGTCAAGATACCTTGTCCGTATAGGCACCCTCATCTGCACTCATGGTTGCATCCAACTTTGATGATCCCGAATGGTTGCCCGATTTAGAGGATGCTCAACCAAAACTGGTAACACAAAGCGAAATGGACTATCTTGTGGCTAAACTGGAATTATCGCAACGGAATTCCGAAATGCTGACCTCTTTTCTGAAGCGTAGAAAACTCACGAAGCCAGACGTTACAGCCACATCATACCGAAAACGCCAAGCTGAATTCCAGGAATTCTACACCATTGATGATGAAAATACATTTACTTGCTGCAACGATATCAAAGGTTTAGCAAATAAATTGGGAATGGAGTATACAGCTGGTGACTAGCGATTATTCATTGATAGTTCAGTTTCAAGTTTGAAGGTTGTTTTACTGCACAAAACAAACAAAAGACCGTCTATACCATTAGCATTGGGCACAAATATGAAGGAAACATATGAAACATTGGACCATATGTTGAAGAAAATCAAATACATTGAACATGAATGGAAGATTTGCTGTGACTTAAAAGTTGTGAACATATTGCAAGGCATTATTAACAAAGGAGGATTTCCAAAATATTTTTGCTTCCTTTGCAACTGGGATTCACGAAGCAAACTCGATCAATATCAGTGTAAACACTGGATGAAAAGAACTTATGACAACGAAAAACAGTTAAAACTGTTGAACGAACCGTTGATCAAGAACATTGATGACATATTACTACCACCGCTTCATATAAAATTGGGAATTTCTAAGAAGTTCATCGAAGTCGCCGTCAAATAAAATGATGAAGTCTTCGACTGTCTGAAAAATATCTTTCCAAAACTCAGCAATGATAAAATTAAAAACGGTAAGTTTGCCCATTTTCATATACAGTATATGTTAAATACTTTACTCTATTCGCATTGCTGTAAATTTTTCTAAAAACTTCTTATTTCTTCAACAGGTGTATTAAATGGTCCCGATATCAGGAAATTAGTACAGAGCGAAACTTTCTCAAATGTGCTGAAAAACGATCACCGGAGAGTCTGGGATGCCTGGGAGGGTATTTTAGGCAAGAATCGTGTACAACGAGACAAGGCGCAGGAATTGGTGAAAAAAATGATGCATTATTTTCATAAAATCGGTGCATCTATGACACTGAAACTGCATTTTCTGCATCATCATCTAGACCAGTTCTTGCAACAATTGCCCAGTGAATCCGACGAACAAGGTGAACGATTCCATCAGGTCACCATGCAATTTGAAAAGCGATACAAAGGCAAAAAACTGAATGCGTTACTTGCAGAAGTATGTTGGTGGAGTCACAAGGTATCCCAATATGAAGATGAAGGCATCGAAGACGTGGAGCATATATATGAAGGGCACATCGAGAGAAACATGCCCTTGAATGTTCTAGCTACCTTAGATGATAACGCAGATTCAGTCCATGGATCTGAAGTACCAATAAAAAACCGAGAATATAGACTTTGTAAAATAATTTATTAAATTTTTTTTTCGGGACTATTTTTTTTGATATCTTTGAAACTATTGATCAGATTAAAATCTAGTACAGGCATGGGTTAACGGTTATGTAGGTCAAAAATTTCTACATTTATTTTAATAAAATCGCACTAGTCGTTTTCGAGTTATGATAAATTATATGCAGAAATGTCTTAACAAATTGGACATTTTTCAACAATTTTGCGGTTTTGAACCACTAGATGTTGTTTTTTCAAACCAGTTTGTTTTAAATGTTTTTTCTCCTGGTCTATACCTATAATTATTCTAAAGGTCTTAAAACAAAATTCCCTTCGGTTAAAGAGATATAGCCGTCGGAAAAATTAAAATTTCTCTGAAAAAATGCTCAAAATTAAGTTTTTAGCAAAAATATTCATGACACGATAAAAACCGAACGGTAGCTAATCCAGAAAAATCCAAATGGCATTTTGATACTTTTAATCAGTTCTTTCAGAAACTAAAGTCAAAAGTTTGTGCACATTTCAAAACCTCGAAAATGTTGTACTGTGTTATAAATTGCATAAATTAAGCTAATTAAGTATGTACAAAAGGCCGGAGCGATTCTATATGGAAAAAATAGCCTTGTACTGAACTAGTTCAGGGAGGATCGAAAGATATAATGCCGTACATTAACGCACTAAAATTTTGTGGGAATAGAGCAAAAAACAGGATATTTTTAAACGATTTTTGAAAAAATTTGTTATGAATGGAATAGGAAAGCATCAGTATAATGATGTGCAATATAAACTTTCATCACGATTTAATCGCATTGTCCAACTGCGGAAGGTAACTTAAAAAAAACATATATTTGAAAATTAATTTTATAGCAATAATAATGAGCATAGTCAATATACAGTGTTGCGCAAGATAATAGCAACAAAATAAGTGCGCTGCAATAAAATCGTGTATCTTTTTTAATATTGGGGACACACAAAAATGATTTTAGGAATCAAAGCATATATTCATACATCATATATAAAACAAATCAAATTCAAATTTGGTTTTGTTTTTTTTTTAATTAAATTTTAAATTAATGTGGCTACATCTAATTTGTCTGAGAGCAAAACAAAAGCAACAAAACTTGAAAAATGTAGAAAGAGAACAGAAGTTACAAGAATTACCGGTAAAAGTTCCGTTATTGTAAAGCACGCGTTGTTTGTAAGTCATAAACATTTAAGTTTAGTTTTGTTTTTGCGCTAGTTGTGACATTGACTTTTCCATTTAAAATGGCACGTTTAAAATACTGTAAAGCTCTTAAATTACAAATTATTTCCGAATATAAAAACGGAAATGCACAAATATCTAACGTGAAACAGTTTGATATTTATCAGTCAATAGTTTGCAGATTAATAAAGAAATATACCATTTCTTTATTTAGTTCGGACACTTGATTTAGATATCCATCACAGCACTGTTTGATGACGAGCCGTTGAGAACGATTAAAGAAGTTACAAACCTGCAAATAAACCTTTGCTTACAGCTAAGCATAAAAAACAAGGTGAGTTGTTACAATTTAAACAATTCTGTCTGAAATTGTGACAACAACTTGCAATTTATTGACTCAGTCTTGCAAAAGAGCACCTAAATTGGACCGTTCAAAAATAGAAAACCGTTTTTTAGCGATGAATCAAAGTTCAACTTGATTAATATATGCCTTGGTTCCTGTAATCATTTTTGTGTGTACCTAATATTTAAAAAAATACACGATTTTGTAGCAGCGTACTGATTTTGTTGCTATTGTTTTGCGCAATACTGTATATAACGTTAGAAACCTTCTATACAAAATTTGGTCTCGATATATCAACATTTTCCCAATTAAAAATGTTCTTTAACATCTTGTCGTTTAACATGATTAAATATTGTAGTCGATTTCAATAGATTTATAATCGCTGATTCCAAATATCAACCGAATATTTTTTATTCGATGCTGAGATATATAACATTGAATGAAAAAAAAGTCGAGTCCTTAGGCATTTATTTTTTTATTATTTATTTATTTATTTATTTAAAGAAAATGTTCACAAATAAGACAGTCTTCTAAATGCAGTAAAAATATAGATACATAACAAAATAACAAGTGATAAACAACAAGAAAATAATTAAAAATTTAACTTAATACAATTATTACAATTTAACTGAAAGATCTAATCAAAATCTTATATATTAATAGGCAAACATCAAATGTTTAGGTACACTTGTTCGAAATTAATTTTAGAACAAGGGCAATGAAACTAATATCATTCAAAAGGTACTGCGCCCCTTATGTGCAGAATAATTTTAGATTTTAAATTTACGACCTCTGACCCGAAATATTAACGTTGAAAGTTTTTATTATTTTTAGTAAGGAATCTCAGGGCTAGGAAGATTACATATACTGCACAGTATGATTACATTTTAGATTGGTGACCTTTGATCTGAAATATGAGCATGAAAAGAGCATTTATTTAATAAATGCTAAACTGCAACAGATGGAAGAACATAATGTAAGAGGGAATTTTAGACATTGATAAGGTGTGCAAAAAATATTTCCGAAATTTTGCGCCATCTCTACAACAAGCATTTTTTTATACAACAAGAGTGAATATATTTTGTGATGGTGAAATTCCTTACAAATAGTAAAGTCTAAAAAGTTTCCGTTATTTTGACATAAAAATTATAGCGATTTCCCGAAAACTATAGATGTTCTCAGTACAATGAATTTTTGTATGAAAAGTCGTTGAATGAGGAATATAACGGTATGCGAAAGCTTTCTTGGTAATATTTTTATTAGATAGTATGTTAAAAATAAATTCCCTTAAAATGACATTAAAATTATTTAGATATGTCGAAAAATTTATATCTTCTCAGTACAAAGTATTGCCTTGAAGCATGGCCATCGCCTCAGAATGAGAAAAAAACTGTTGAACTTTCAAGTTTTGATATTTCAAGCAAATATCTCAGCCATTTTTTAATCGATTTTCAACAAGTTTTTTTTATCCGAAAGATCAATTAAATGACTTTGAAGAAATAAGAAAAAACTAACCATTATCCATTTATTGTTTTATATTATTTTAAAAAATCTCTTAAGTATTTAGATTTTGCTCAAAAAATAAGACTAACGTTTTTTTGCTGTAATTTTTTTTCTTATTATTCAATAATCAGTTTCCATCATCGAAATTCATGAGCTACCCCCTATGATTTTTCTGATGAAATTTAATTTTTCAAAATGTTGCTTTTACATTTTTTGCAAAGTTCTGCAGCTCAAGAAATAATTTCTGTGAAAAAATTTTCAAATATTTCAAACCACTTCAAAGTAAAATACACAAATCTATGTTTTAAGCAATTTTCTTAGCTGCATCTATATCTATACTATTATATAAAATTGAAGTAAAAATTTAAAGTTACGACTTGACTCCAAAAGTACTGGTCCGATTTTTATGAAAAAATTTTAAAATATCATATTTGTGCTACTGATTAAGATAGGGGTATTTTTTTCGAAATTTTAATATTAAGTATATTTAATTAAGGTATTAAGTTTTTTATGAAATCATCCCAGCTGCCACGCGTTGCTTATTCATTATCTCTTGACTCGTTTGCGTTGCGAGAATAATTTTCAATAAACTGTATGTTGCTCTATATTTTTCTCTTTCTCTTCGTGCTCTGCTAGCACAGCGCACATTGGGGTATTTCATACCAATTTGTGTGATTAATTAAAAAAATCAAATCGAAGCTACCCAATCATGATTGGTATCGTTCGAAAGAGAATAGAATTCTACATCACTATGTGAAAGAAAAATTTAAAAAAAGAGAACGGTATCCGTGCACTGCGATTGCAAATTTAACGTTTTCTTTACTTTTGGTGCGCGCATAGAAAAAACACAAAAATTTTTATATTTCCAAGTGATTTTTCTTGAAACATTAAAAAAGTAAAATTCTTTGAGCAATGGAACCTTCTACCTCAGGTATTTTGAAAACGTCAAATGAAATATATTAGCACAAAAAGTGTCTGTTCGTATTTTTAATGTTTTTTCACGTGCTGGCTTATAAATTGTGTGTTTTTAGCTACATATGTAAGCATATAGTTGTGAATACCACTCAATTCAGTGAAAGTCTATTTTTTTTGTTACAACAAATATAAGTGATAAGTAAAAAAAAAAAGTTTGCAAGTTTTCTGCGGTTTTTAAGAAAAACTTTTTTTCATGCCCATGCAATTGAAATACATATATGCAAGTAATAGTCGAAAACTTGAAATGTGTACATGAAGTTAGTGTTACTATTGTTTTTGTTGCTGTTTTTTTATTTGTTTTGTTTTCTTTGTTTTTATAAATTAATAAAGGTTAACAACAAGTGGCGAAGCAACTATTTGTTTATTGGAGGGGTAAAGGTACTCTGTGCTGTGTGTACGTTGCTGTGTTCATGTTGCTTTTGTTAGTGCTTTTTTATGTTTTGTTTTTTATTTAATAATATAATTAACGTCAACAGTTAGTGATGTAGCTTCAGTTTGTTTATTAGAGTGGTAAAAAAACGAAATATTTTGGTTTATATCACTATTCCGTAGAATAGTAATAAAATAGAATAGCAATATTTTTGTATTGCATATGTATTTCATTAATATTGAGGAAAAAAAATAAAGTTCCATAAAGTAAATGGTTTTGTGACGCTTTTTATACTTTCTAATTGTTTGTTAACTAAAAAATATAAATTTCGTTACTAAGAGGCTTGACTCTTAGTATTAGTAATCACACTTTTTGCTATCAATTACCCCAGTTCGTATTTTTAATGTTTTTTCCCGTCTAGGCTTATAAAATGTGTGTTTTATGGTACATACTCGTATGTAAGCATATAGTTGTGAATTCAGTGGAAGTCTATTTTTTTTTTGAAACAACAAATATGAGTGATATGGTACAAAAAAAAACTAAAAGTAAGTAATTTTAAGAGATTTTACGGTTTTCATAAAGTCGTTTTATATGGGAGGTAGGCGTGGTTTTCATCCGATTTGGTTGAATTTCATACTTGAAGCGGATATTAAATATCAAAGCTCATATAAAAAAAAAAAAAAAGTCGAGACATGAAGTTTTGTGGAATTTAAAGAGATATTACCGTTTTGAATAAAGTCACTTTGTATGGGAGGTAGGCGTGGTTTTCATCCGATTTGGTTGAATTTCATACTTGAAGCGGATATTAAATATCAAAGCTTATATACAAAAAAAAAAAATCGATGTATGAAGTTTTGTGGAACTTAAAGAGATATTACCGTTTTTAATAAAGTCACTTTGTATGGGAGGTAGGCGTGGTTTTCATCCGATTTGGTTCATTTTCGATACTAATCTTTATATTTTAGAAACAAGCTTAAATACCAAATTTCATTACAATAGCTTCAAAATTACGGCTTTAATTGTGTCGATAGACAGACAGACGGACAGACGGACGGACGGACAGAATTTTTTCTTCTTTGGACCCATTCTAACTAAAAAAAAGTAAAAAATTCCCTCCGTCTTCTAGGTGATTTGATCACAATTTTCAGGGTTCGATACCCCACTGTGCAGCGCAACAAAAAAAAAATAACTGATGAGCCTCGAACAAGGCATAAAGTGAGATGCATGTTTTCGAATAATCGCGATAGGAGGAAGTTAAAGGAAGTCCAGAAAATCCATTGTCAAAACTGAATGAATAAGTAAGTAAAAATTGATATTATTTTCAAAACAGCTCATTATGACGTTATAATTATGCCTTTGTTATGGTTTTGTTGTCGGAGAGAGCGTATTTCTAGAGCATCTACCTGGTTATTCTGCCATGCGCTGCTTGTGTATCTTTTAGCATTTTAATAAAGCAATGATTTTTGTGTTATGTTTTTTGGTTACTTTATAAACGCAAATTTTTATACCTTTCAAGAGTGTTTTTTAAAAAATGAGCGATGCAAGATTTTAAGCTAAACATGCAGCTTTATATTAGTGCAAGAATTACTAAAATCGGTTGAGTAGTTGTTAAGTTTAGCGTCGTCGCAGAGACGAGAGAAGCCTTTTATATAATAGTATAGATACTACCTTAATATAATCATTTGATGATAATGGTTAATTTTTATGTATAAATTGGTTATATAAGAAAACTGTCATTGTTTCTAAAAGATAATATCGTAAAATAATACGTTTTTAAGGAATTTTAATTTTTTTTGGTTCTATCTGCATATCTGATTCATATATGATTTTAGCATAATTCTAATTTAGGGCCCGGACCCAAATATTTGTTTTATAATTTTTATTAAATATATTCGGGCTTCTTAAACAAATTTTATAACACCTTGTATGAGCATTGCAATTTTCGCATATGGAGCCACGGCTTATCTCTCGTATTGCTTAAAGTGCTCAAAGGATTTCTATTTATAGATACTCATTTATATATTAACATACGTAAACACTTTTGTGTTGCGTATGTATTGAACTACTTTCACATAAAAAAAAAACCATTTCAAAACGTACTTGAAATTACAATTTGTTTGAAACTTTCACGAAGTTTGGGCGCGACAATCATTTAAAAGAGATATTTTTTGAAAGTGGCATTGGATTTAGGGGCTCCTTACACACGTAAAAAAAGGGCTCCATGTACTAAAGTAAAATTATTCCGGTGCTGCTTTATATCAATTTTTTTTTTAGCGACTGTAGCCTTTGTTCTAAGCGGCCGTTTTACAATTAACTTTCTTGATTTTTCGTTTTAAGCCTTTGCTGCTTAGTGATAAATATACGTCCTACTTATTTTTTATCAGCTTTTTATATTTTCCAGGATATTAAATTTTCAACAATTTTTTTTCAGCCATATTGAATTCGCTACCTTGAATTTTGGAATGACATTTTAAGCGAATAATATGAAAAAACGATTAAAATAGGTGGGATGTATACTTCCTTCCCTCCATGCCTCAAAGGGTTAACTGAACTTGTTAACAAATCATTCAATAAAAATTTCACTTACATATTACTATTTAAATCCTACTGCAAAGGCATATTTTGGTTTAAAGCGCATACAACTCAAAGATTTTTTACCTCTTTTCAAAAGCTTATTAAAATTTAACTATTATTTTTGATCCTGCTTTGGTTTTTCCTGCTATTGTGAATGTTTGGAAAGATTTCTTCTTCAGAATTTGCACCAATCTCTTATTTGGCCTCAAGATGAAGTGGAGTTTTTTAATGCAGCTCGGTTAAAAGACGTAACTAATAAAAAATCCCCATATCGTCTGCACAAAAAAGCTTTTATCCTTCAGTTGAGAACTGATGTTAACGTTCGAAAAAACAGCAGTGGTAATTTACATACATTTATTACGTTTTCATGGCGAGTTAACTCTCTGAACGGTATGTTACATTTTATGTCAGCGCAGTGGCAGAAATAAAATAATAAAAAAAGTAATCAATTAATTCAATAAAACCTCGCTCAACAGTTGAACAACTGTTGCACCTTTTGAACGCATACAATCGAACTCAGTTAAATCTAACCAGATTTTCGTGGAGTTTCGTGTATTAAACGAAATTAAACTCAACTCGCGTTTCCATGGAAAGTTAATTCCTATTTATCCCAACTCAACTTGCCATGGAAACGTAGTATGAGTTAGATTGTGTGCGTTTAATCAACTGTTGAGTTTGTAGCTGCTGAAGGCAACTGATCAGTTTCTGATTAAGCGGGATCACGGTTAGCAAGTTTTCTGCAAAAATTTAAATTATTTTAATCAAGTCAAGTGTAGACTAATCAAAATTTAACCTTAATTTATTTCAATCTTCAACTGCTCTCATTTGCGTTTCTGTGTCTCTTTTACACGAATGCGATTCTTAACCAGTGCAAGGAGAGGCTAATGGTAGCAATGCAGCCCTGGTATTAAGCAGCTTATGGCAATAAAAATGACAGCGTGGCAGCTTGAAAACATCTGCGACAGCTTGTCCGATCTGCTAAGAATGTTTTGGTATTCATGGTGAAGGTATTAATAATTTTCGCATGTTGCTATTTAAAATCCTATTAAATAATTTTTATATTACGCAAAGGGTAGAGTTTTATACAAAAGTATTATCACATAAAATCAATCGAGCACTATGTCATAGCGCCAACTGATTGAGAGAACCTCGAGCGTGCGATTGTGTACGTGAAACATCCCTTTTTTAAAGCAATGGAAACAATGAGAAAAACTATAGCAGACGAAAAGAGCAGGAAAGAGAGTAAAAGCCTTGTGTGTCTGACAGTTTAATGAAGCAGTGATTTTTATGTTTGGTTTTTTGGCTTATTTTATAAATTAAATTTTAATAACTTTTAAGAATGCTTTTAAAAAATTAAGGATGCAAGATTATAAGTTAAGCATGATGCTTTATATTAGTGAAAGAATAACTAAACTCGGTTCAGTAGTCTTTCAGTTTAGCGTCCTCTCAGATACGTGAGAAGCCTTTTATATAATAGTATAGATGTACCTTATGTTTCAATTCATCTTTCTTCAACACTCCCGTTCAAACTGCAACTAAGATCATTTTATTTCTTTATGAATATGGAGCTATTAAAGCCAGCGATAAAGTAAAATTTTTTGAAAATCTAATTTTTTAAACATCGATAAATTACTTTAGAACATCTTGAAAATATGCTGTTAAAATATAAAAGCAAAATTCAAAGCCGTTTAAAAGTTGAAAGCTTTGCAAGTTTTAAAGTAGCAGCCGGCTTCCATTAAGCCCAAAACTTTGTATGTGTTTTTCTAAAAACTGCATTTTTATAAATTACGTGCATCACAACTCAAACAAATTTCAACCAATCAATTCGAAATTTCACACAAATATACTTTATAATAGGTCTGTTTCCGTACTGACTTCTAGTAATTGTAATAGAATACACAGTGGTATTTTGTATGTTATTCTTCACTATCGAGCCCCGATTCTCTTTTTTAACTCTCTATTAGCTAAAAAAAATAAATCTTGCATTCAAAATTTAAACATGTTTTTATAAAATCTGATCTATTAATATATCTGACAAAAAAGCATGACTTGATGTTAAAAAGTGAGTGAGATAAGAATTTTTTAGCTTAAAGGTTTTTTCGTTAATTTTATTCAACTAAAACAAAATACAGCTAGTTGCACCACATAATTTTTTTTTAATTTTCAATTTTATATTTTGATATAATCATCTCATTTCCAGTCGGGCTCGGTGAATTTGCGAAAAAGTCGATTTTTTTGAATCAAGCTACCTAGTGTTTCGAAAAATTTGCTTAGAAATGGGATAATTGCAATAGGACAATACTCGGCGTTTAGTAAGATTTTCCAAACGTGAAGAAAGCTAGATGTTTAGTTATTATGTTAAAGATGTGCGTAACTGGGTGTAGTAAGGAAAGGAGGAGTATTTCATTGTAGTCTGGGTGAATGTTAATTCGAAAAAAGTTCGCTTTTTAATATTCACCATTCGTAAATGATATGGTTTTTTTTTAGTTTTAGTTCGTGATAAGTAGTTCGCAATTATTTTTTAGTATTACCGATTTATTAATGAATCTTGACTTTCTCTCAAGAGAAATTCGATAGAAAAAACTATTTATCAAACAAATTGTCCGAGAACGCGAATAGATTTGGCTTATTGGGACTTTATCTTCGAATTTTACAGTCTGAGCATGCATAATAAATTTTGTTATATATAATTCTGTTCTATTTTTGGAACCTCTTCCCGACCCACGTATTCTAGGCTATTGCAAGTAATACTTTAAATTTTTGAGTTTCAGCTGAATTTGCAAAAAAAAAATTCTTAATATGCGAGTATTATAATTAACAATGAATACCTTAATTAAGAAAGCAAGACAAAGGATTAAAACATGTTACTCCTTTAGCATAATTTTTATCAGCAGGAGCAGCTGCAGTTTAAACCCACGCCAAATTTCAACCCAGTTCATGGTAAACATTTGATGCTTGGACATGATAAAAAGAAGACAAAAAAAGTGTACATATTTTTTACAAATTCCGAAAAGGATGCCCATTCTGGGCATTCACACAGCTAATTCTACACCTTTTCATATTTTCGTGCGAATGAACAATGAAACTTAATATGGCAGCAGCTGTTGTTGTTTCCATACCTTTTATAATATTTTTATTTTTTATTTTAAAAAAGGTACACTAGAGCACCAACACCTCGCTGAGGCGCGTCAATCCAACAGAGCCTGAACTAACTGAGCTACTACATTCACCAACACAGACGCATACTATTTGAATTCAATAAAATCTGTAGTAAAAAGGTTGGGTTTGGGAAAATGTATAAGTAGCCTCGAGAAAAGGTAGCGTATGCCCAAAAAAAAAAACAACTCAGTTCTTAGCCGATTAGTGTTGAGAAAATTCTGCTCCATTGTTGGAAAAATTAATGTTTTGACCATTGTTGTTTTTTTAGTAGTTGATGTTCTTGTTGTTGTTGTTGTTATTGCAGTCACTAACTGTGCTGTCAGTGAAGCTCAACAACAAAAGCAAACACATGCTGTGGCATTTATGTGATTTTGCTCCTAAATTTTTTTTTGAGATTGAACATTAAGAGTGCCGTTACTGGAACTGGACAGCAGCAGCAAAAGCAGCAGCGGTACCAACTTGACAGCGACAACAACTTTCACCTTTGTGTCAAAGCCGCTTGACCTCTCTAGCGTCCTTTACTCCTCTAAGACTTGACTTATTGCCTGACTTTCTGCGCAGTTGTGCACAGTTGAAGTTGTTAGTTTTTTTTGGTCCCTGAACGCATATAGAGCTTTGCTCCCTGCTCCTCTTCTTTTTTTATCTATTTCTTGTTCATCTTATTATATAGCTAAGATTTTCGTGATTTTTAACCTTTAAGTTTTTAGAATGTTTTTTTATTATTTTTCATTCGTCCGTCTTCTTTTTTTTGTCAACACTATGTTTTTTATTGTTTTTGGCTTTTTTTTCTTCTACTTTTTTGACACACAATCACATTACGTGCTGCAGATGCTTCAGTGAAATTGTTATTGTTGTCAGAATGGTCATTTTTTATTTAAGTTTTTCTTATTTTTTTTATGTTGCTTTTTCTATTTCGCTCTTTGGTATTTTTTATAACAGTCTCTGGAGTTGTTGTAATTGTTGTTGTCGCGTGAGAAAACACATCAGCACTTTAGCATGAAATCGCTTTTAATGTGCTTGAATAAATATTTTAATAAAGAAATGGACTATTTTATTTAACATCTCCTTCCTCGCCCTCAAACATATTATTTTGTTTATTGTTTGTTTTTCTTAAATCTCCTACTTTTTATTTTGAAGGTTTTACTTCTGAAAATGTTTGCTCATGGAAATCCATTACTTGAGTCTTCTTCTTACGATTGTATGTATATGTATATAAGACCAATAGCACGCCCCTTTAAAACCTACACAACATTCGTCCTGTCCAAACTGTCAATGGTATAGTTTTTTTTTTAAAAAAAAAATACTACATACTAGAGCACCCATATGTGCAAGAGTTTTTTGTCGCTCCCTGCCATTTAGCGTTAGAAAAAAGATAAAAAAAATCATTTAATGTAAAATTCACAGACATTTCAATCATTCATTCATAAATTAAATCTTAAGAAATACTTGGAGTCTTTGATTTTTGCATTTATATATTAATTTCATGGGGAAAGTTACAGTGATGTTTAAAGAATGTGAAGAAACATTTAAATCCTGAACAGTTTTCTAATGAAGCGTGACCAGATAGCAATAATAGTTTTTCCAATTGTTATGTTTCAGCAGCTATCCAACGACATTCAGCTGTAAAAATATTTAGTAGCTTTTGACATTTGCCCACCCTATAAAATATCAGTGAGAGCGTCTACTGTGGTAAATCCGCCTCTGCTATCTGATATATTTCAAAGATCAGCATGGCGTATGAGAGATATTAATTATTCGTTCAATAAGTTAATGTCGCTCATACGCCAAGCTCAACATTTTTTGTATATATGTTTTGTAATTTTTTTTTTGAGTTTTAAGTAACTAGCCGTATTAAAAAATTTGGATTGATTCAATTTTAGCTTATTTCGACTCAGTACACATGTTTAAATGGAAAAATATTTATTTAAAATATGAAAAATATTACGGCCATTGCAAGCCTAATGCAAGTTTTTTTTCGAAAAATGGACCTCATGCCATTTTATTTGTCTGAAATTTTTGTCTGAAATAACTTCGTATTCAAATTATAAGAACCAAAGTTGCCTAATTTTTTTATAAAGTCATTCGTAGTGAAATTATGGAGATGTCAGTTTTGTCCAAAAGCAAAAATCATGAAAATAGGGTAATTTTCAATAAAACGTATTTTCGTTGTTTATTCTTCTATTTTAATAAGTAAGGTACCGTTGAAAAGGTATTTTAGTAAAATTTCTGAAAAATTGTTGATATTCTGGATTTTTTAAGCAGCGTTGCCAATTTCTTCTATACATATTTTATTTATTAATATGCATACATAAAATGTTGTAGTACACTTTTTAACATTTTTTTTAAGTATGAGTAATAAAGCGTACAATGGAGAGACAATTTGGCTAAATGTTTGCCACTTTCATGCATTTTTGATTGCTGTAGAGCAATTTTTCAATATAATGATGCCAAATTTTCAGGTAAGATACTGCACATATTAAAAAACAAAATGTATTAATTCAAGTTTACCAAATATATTTGCCTGTTGCTGAGCCTACAAAAATGGTTATGTGATTTTTCTAAAGTTGTTTTCAATGCATATTTTATTAACACTATATTTTGCTCATATTTTGGCATTTGTCGTTTTTTTTTTATCTAATTTAGTTAAGAAGTGATCAAAACAGTTATGTGCTCGAAGTAGTAGAAATACTTTGAAAAAAATCAATTTTTTTGCTCTCCTTAAAAGTTGTTGAAAACACATAACCATAAGTGGATGTGAAAAAAAATGGATGAAAACTATGTGTTTCAGAAAAATTATGCATCAGTCCATCAATCCATCCGCATCAATAAAAAACTATGTATGTATATAAGGCATCTTTGGAGTGGTTAAGACAGCACTCTTCCTCATAAATTGTAAGCTTGCATTTGACACCTGAACGCTAAAGAAAACCTTTGGAGTAACATAGTTTGCAGGATTTATGATCAAATGTCATAAAATCGAACTTTCCTCATATCCACGGAACTGAAATTCAAGATAAAGAAGGTTTGGTCTGAAATTCAGGCACAAACACTTAAAAATGTTGTGAGTTTAATATATAATTTATGACATAATTTTCTTAAATGGAAAATCCGCAAAATATTTGATATAAATGTTGACTATTTTTTGGTTCTGTGCTTAAACGAATACGCCACATAAATCTTAAGTTAAAAAAAGGTTTATAAAAAAATTTTACGTATTTGTATTTGCATTTATTTGAGAATAAATTACTACTGTAAGATACAAAAAGATCTTAAAGAAGTACAACGGTGGGACATAAGCAATCAACTAAAACAATAATGAATTTAGACTAAAAACAAATCTTGACGAAAACAATAATGAATTTATAGTTTAAAACAAAAGTAAAAATAAAATTAAAAATAGAAAGTACAAAAATACATAATAAATAAATATAATTATTTTGACTCTAGACTTAAACAGTAATAAAGTTATAGTTTAAAACAAAAGTAAAAATAAAAATAGAAATGTAAAGTATATCAATAATCAACTTATAGCATGTCATAAATTTTGTTACTCCATAAATATAATTATTTTGACTGTAGACTTAAACAGTAATGAAGTTATAGTTTAAAACAAAAGTAAAAATAAAAATAGAAATGTAAAGTATATCAATAATCAACTTATAGCATGTCATAAATTTTTTTACTCCAGACTAAAAAAATAAAGAATTTATAGTTCAGAACAAAAATGAAAATTAAAATAAAAATAGAAAGTAGATAATCAACAGATGACACTTGTAAAGTTTTGAAGATAAATAATTGATTACTATTTTTTATTTTTTTATGTAGTAGTAACATATATATTGAAAAGACCTTATGATAAAAATAATAAACAGTTAAATAATTAAGATTTTCATTAGATTGTTTTAGTCGTTTGAGAAATAAAACAAAACAGAAAGCTTGAATTTGTTTGTACTAGCGATTGATTTAATATTAACTGGTAGTGAATTCCATAATTTGATGGCATTGATGAAGAAAACACGTTTAGATTGTAAGAAATTAAATTTCGGTTTGATAAGATTACCGGTTGCAAACAGAGAAGAGCAATTTTTGAAAAAGGTGTGATGGAGTCCTGTAGATAATGAGCTTATGCAGAAAAATACAATTTCTTGCGTACAGATAGTTAATTATACTACAACGCAACTCAATCAATGTTGAGACATTGTCCGACGGGCTCAATCCGTAATCATATCTGGTCGCATTATTAAAGGCAACAAATATTTTGTGCGCTGAATGTGAATCTAAATTACTATATACTTGTGCCGGTGGTTTTATCTAATGGCTGAGGCCAGTTCAGCCGTGCCAGGGTCACATCAAAGGACCACAAACTTTCACAAATAAGAACAACACGGTTTTCCAATTAAATTTAAGTTCTATATTTATAACTTTGCCTTATTATAAACTTATGATACTTATTGCAGAGCAGTGTCGTGAGAGTTGGTGTGAGCGTTCGTCGATGATGGTCGAAGACTACGGATGTATATCGGCAGCCGAGAGAGAGGGTTTTAGCGAATGACAATCGGTATCGGTGAACGGTAATCAGTAATCGCTTTCGGAAATTGGTTTCATTCGTGAACAGGAAGGTTGAAAAGAACTCTAAAAGGAATGCTCTTTAATATGATTAAAAACAAAACCAAGAGAGTAATTTAAACCAGAATTGGTTTGCACCAAAGAAAAGAAGGCACGCAAAAATTAAAAGTGTGCCGCCTCTGGTGGATGCAAATCAGAATTGGTTTGCTCCAGAGGAGAGAAGGCACGCAAAAATTAAAAATGTGCCGCCTCTGGTGGATGCGAACCAGAACTGGTTTGCCCCAGAGGAAAGAAGGCACGCAAAAATTAAAAGTGTGCCGCCTCTGGTGGATACGAACCAGAACTAGTTTGTTCCAGAGGAAAGAAGGCACGCCAAAAATTAAAAGTGCGCCGCCTCTGGTGGATGCGAACCAGAACTGGTTTGCTCCAGAGGACAGAATGCACGCAAAAATTAAAAGTGTGCCTCCTCTGATGGATGCGAATCAGAATTGGTTTGCTCCTGAGGAGAGAAGGCACGCAAAAATTAAAAATGTGCCACCTCTGGTGAATGAGAACCAGAACTGGTTTGCTCCAGAGGAAAGAAGGCACGCAAAAATTAAAAGTGTGTCGCCTCTGGTGGATGCGAATCAGAATTGGTTTGCTCCAGAGGAAAGAAGGCACGCAAAAATTAAAAGTGTGCCGCCTCTGGTGGATACGAACCAGAACTGGTTTGTTCCAGAGGAAAGAGGGCACGTAAAAATAAAACGTATGCCGCCTCTGGTCGATGCGAACCAGAAGTGATTCGCTCCAGAGTTCTGCGCACAGAACCGGAGTCCAACTCCGTGAGCTTACCTAAAAGGAACTCTGACTTGGTTTGTTTTGTGTAACCCTTTTATATTGTGTGGCGTGAAAACCAGTTAGGAATTATGCGTTTGTTGCTTGCAGTGTGTGTATGTCTATATTAATTGCTGGACGAAGCTGTAATATCCCTCCAGGAAATGTGACCATTCCCGGATGTTACCAGGAAACATTCCATGGAATGTAGGAAGCATTCCCCTTTGTTGCACACTCCATTGCTTTTTTAACATAGCATGTCATTAGAAGGAAACATTCCTCCCCGCTGTGTTAAAAAGTCATGTGGAAACATTCCTCTCCGCTGTCCTCAAAAGTGAATTGGAAGCAGTCCTCTCCCCTGTTTTAAGAATTAATGTGGAAACATTCCTCTCCCTTGTTATGAAAATGGATTCGGCCAGGATTCGAACCCGGGACCCCTGAGCGACAGTCGAGCGCGCTACCACTAGACTATCAAATTCTGCAATAAGCGGCTAGAAAACAATGATATTAATATTTTCTATTGTCATTGCTTGACAATAAATAAAAGTTTCCACATGAATTCTTAAAGAAGCGGTTTGCGCACAATATAAATACAAAACTACCCTTAACCTTCCAAAAGATGCGGTGGGGAAACAATATAAATGCAAAACTACCATTAAGCTTTCAAAAGATACGGTGGGGAATGTTTCTTTATCACTTTTAGATAGAAGCCTTCCGATTTTTCCTAGAGGGATGTTTGTTGTCGCTTCTCTTTTGTGTTATTTGGTCATAAGTATAAGTATGCGTGTTTGTGTATATTGTTTAGTGGCATATGTAGTAGTGTGGTTGTGTGTTGTTTATTTGTTTTATGCCCAGTAGTTTCAGTCTTGAAGAAATCTCAAATGAATCATGTACGATTTTTCTTGATCCTTGTCGAAACATGTTGATTTGGCCATACATTTCATTGACGAAAATTTCATATAAATGTTCCAAATTCGTGCAAGACCCAATGCAGAAACGTCGGGATTTATCATGCACGAACCCAACATCGAAATATTGAAGAAGTTTCGTTACAAAAAGTAGACAGGAATATAAAGAAAATTTGTCAAGGAATTAAAATCGAAACGTGTAATAAAATTCGTGAAGCAATATTATACCGAAAAGTTGAAGAAGTGAAAACGCTGTATTGTTGCAGTTTAGCCTCTGAGCGATTCGGCGAATTACAACAGTCATGAATATCTTCAAGTTGTTGTAATAGAGTGGAAGAAGAAGTTAGGCGCTGACAACCGCTGCTTTGAATTATATTTTGTATGAATTTTTTTAAGTCAGCAGCTCATGCAGAAACTTCCTTCAAGAAATCATCACGAAAAGTTTGTCAATGATGCCGCGAACTACTGGGTTCGGTACAATATATATTTGCTCGGGCATGGTTTTTTCACTTACTTTGTTCTTTCTTATATATAAAAATTATGGAAAACTGAAAATTCACAACTAAATTGCGGAAATGTGGAATTAAAGGACAGGAAGAACTAAGGGCTGGAAATGCTTGCCGAGGGTAAAGCATAACACTAGCCTCTGTTGAAAGCAATTCAAATTGTCTATCACAGTTGTTTCGCCTAATCAATAATTCGCGTATGGTTTCAATCAATTCCTCTATATAATCTATTCCTTTCCTTTCAGGTCAAACACTAAACCTTGTTTGTATAAGGCACATGCCTTGGTTCTTTGATCTTTTTAAAAAAAAAAATAAATATCATATACTCAAAACTAGTACCGATAAAATTTATTATTACATTACTCTGTAAACTTATTTAAATAAATTGTATATTATAGCTACAACTATAGCTATAAAATTGTCATTAACCATTATTTATTATAACTGTATAAATAGCATTAAATATTATATTGAAGCTACTGAATATACCGACACACAATACTTACTTATATCAAAATAACAGCGACAACAAATAACCCCACTACTACACCAGTCACTAAAACATGTATATATATTAGGGCGGGTCAATTTGTATGGACGAATTTTTTGGAGGTCTGGCTCAGCGAAATTCGTAAAATACATGTAATTTCAAGACCTTTTCTCCACTACAGCATATACAAATTCTGAAAAAAAGCTGTGCGGACTTTCGTAAATAGATTTTGTTCTCCATTATAAAATATGAATGTATGTGTATGAATCTATTTACGAAAGTTCGCACAGCTTTTTTTCAGAATTTGTATATGCTGTAGTGGAGAAAAAGTCTAGAAATTACATGTATTTTACGAATTTCACTGAGCCAGAATTTGACCCGCCCTAATATATATATATATATATATATTAGGGCGGGTCAATTTGTATGGACGAATTTTTTGGAGGTCTGGCTCAGCGAAATTCGTAAAATACATGTAATTTCAAGACTTTTTCTCCACTACAGCATATACAAATTCTGAAAAAAAGCTGTGCGGACTTTCGTAAATAGATTTTGTTCTCAATTATAAAATATGAATGTATGAATGTATGTGTATGAATCTATTTACGAAAGTCCGCACAGCTTTTTTTCAGAATTTGTATATGCTGTAGTGGAGAAAAAGTCTTGAAATTACATGTATTTTACGAATTTCGCTGAGCCAGAATTTGAGCCGCCCTAATATATATATATATATATATATATATATATATTAAATTGCTGAAATGTGGAATTAAAGGACAGGAAGAATTAAGGGCTGGAAATGCTTACCGAGGGTAAGGCATAACAATAGCCTCTGTTGAA
>OY986437.1:43948062-44143062 GCA_963920525.1 Dichetophora obliterata | reverse complement strand
AAATGTCATTAATGAAGACACTGAATAGCAAGGGCCCAAGAATTGATCCTTGACGCACACCATATGCAGTACCTTTCAATTCGGAAAATCTATTTTTAATCTTTATCCTTTGTTTTCTACCATCAAGACAGTTGGCTATTAAATCAACAGCAGCATTGTTGAAGCCAAAAAGCAGCCTAAGCTTCTGACAAAGAATGAAGTGATTGACACAGTCAAAGGCTTTGAAAAAATTTAATAAACAAAGCAGTCGGATATCGTCAATGACTTTAAGCATAGCTGTCGCACAGCAATGCCCAGCTTTGAAACCAGATTGGCATGGAGATAGAGGGTTATGAGCATCTAATTGATTATTTATTTGCTGAGCCATGCGGGACTCACAAATTTTTGAAAATGAAGACAGAATGCTGATAGGTCTAAACTCTTTCATAGTGCAAGTGTTAGTGACTTTTGCGAACGGAATAACAGTCACAATTTTCCACGATTAGGGAAAACTCGAAGTAGTGAAACAATGATTAACAATATATGTCAAAGGTTTAATTATGTAGGTTAAAGTTAACTTTATAAAGCGTAAGGAAATACCATTATCTCCAACAGCATTCGATTTAATTTTCATAATGGCTTTAGTGACATCATTTATATCTACATTAAAAAAATCATTTATATCTACAAAAAAAAAAACTTTGAAATGTATTATTGCCTAATGAATTATTGGCAAGAAATAAAAAAATTTAGAGTATTAGAGTCCTTGTAACACTGATCATTATTCATTATAATGTGCATATATTTTTTAAGTGCTTTCCTATTTTATTCCGTACCTCATAAGTGAGCTACAAAATAAATGTTAAAAAAGAAATGTTTGCTCTTTTAATTTTTTTAGCAATGTTTAACCAAGTGTATTTGTTTCGCAGCGCACTGTGCTTCGTTCTAATTTACTCATGTTTGGAACCAAAAGTCGAAATTTGTCGGTTTGTTTGATTTTGGAAAATGCAGCGCATTCTTGTTAAACATTAGCACTCAGGTCGATGGTAAATACTGATAAATAAACATTTACATGTAAATGACTCCTTAAATGGATCACTCACATATACCTCAACATATGGTGCTATTTCAGTAACATACACAAGCATACACGCACGCACACTCTATTTTGAAGTTCAGTCTCATGAAATACATGCTGACCATAGCAACAATAATTTATATTCTAACTACATATACATATATCGCCATAAAACAACAAATGTGATAAAAACAACAACAAAATTAACGGCAGCAACAACAAGCAACAGTTCAGCCAAATGTTCAGCTATTAATCAGAATTCAGATCGGAGTTAAAGCTGCTGTAAACAGCAGCTAGCAAAGCACAACTGTGTGTGTGTGTAAACTATATTGTTGACCATTACAAATACATTTATACTTTATATGAATTCATGTTTTGTGTTAACTGTTTAGTACCATTTCTAACCGTCGCACCCCGGTGGTCCAACCTTCTTTGTGACCAACCTCCTTTGTGGCTCATTTCGCCATCTGTACGTCTGTCCGTTCAAACGTCCGCTTGTTGAGTTATCCACAAAGTCAGCGTGACGCTTTATAAAGCAAAACGAATATATTTTGTTACCCACTCCATAAGCTATTGAAATTCCTTACCAGCTCGTCTTTGTTTTTGTTTTACGCCACATAAAAACAATAAAGATTTGAAAATAGCGTGCAAAGGATCTCGTTTGTAGGAAAATCTTTCGTGCAGGCAGGCAGTAGTAGCAATAGATAAGATTTTTTTTTGGAAAAATCCATTTCTATATGTATGAGAGTGTGTGTGCTTGTGTTGGTGTTAAGCACGTATTGAAAAATAGGGCACAAAGTCAAACAGCTATGTTGTTGTTGTTTCATCGTTCTTGTGTATCTCTGTATCGACCTGATTTGAAACATATCTCCTACGTGCATGCATAGCAATACACATACACACACACATACATTGAAAGGCAAAGACATGCATATCATCAGCACAAATTAATTTATTTTGCAGCTATTCAAGTGAAAAAAAACAATAAATGAGCAGAATATAAAAGAGCGTCTGCTGCGCTTAGTCAAAGTGGGCTCAAACTTGGTGTTGCCATATGTCCCGTATTTTTCATAATATATCAAATTTCATGGTTTTACACAAAGATTTTTCCTGTATTTGCAACAAAATTTTCAAAATGTTTTTGTTTTGAAATGCGCCTCCAAATTACATGATGTTTTCAGAAAGTGTAAACAGAAAATAATAAAGTACTTTTACAGTGACCAACAAAAGTCTTTAGACAGCATAGAATCTATGATTTCAGTAAAACTTAAAAATATTTGTAAAAAACAAAGTATACAGTTTCCTTTGAGATAGTTATTACGTATAAGTAGCAAAAATACAACAATTAATTATTTGATTTTACCAGAATAGTAAAAAATTCAAAGTAAAATGAAAAACTTAATGCGACAAAGTATACATACAGGCAGGGTGCGTCAAGCAATTAAAATGCGCTTCCGCTCCTCTGAGTTATCTTTGCTATGAGTTTATCATTTTAAAATATTCAAAGCGTATGCGGATAAAATAATTACTCTTCAACTGCATTCCACATTCGTGAGTTTGTATGCTGAGAAATTTTAAAAGAGTGACGTCGCACAGTATAACGAGCCCATATAGTGATTGGCCAAAAATAGAAGAAGTTGCACAAGAATCATGTAATTTTGTGAGAATGAGTTTTATGGTAGAGGAATTAATCTAACAAAATTTTGTTCGAATTGAATTAATGCTGTGCCCACTTTCCATATAACTGAAATCGGTAATCTAGAATAGCTCCCCAAAAAATTATCCTAGATCAGTGATAATTGGTGCACATAATCCTTTTGCAGCTGTAAAAGGTTAATTTGAAAATCAACGAAATCAGCTGACTTACACGCCCACCTCCCATATAACTGAAATCAGTAATCTGGCATAAATACTCAAAAAATGATCCCAGATCATTAAAAATTGCTGCACATAGCTATTGTGAAATGAATCAAATCGTACGACTGACATCAGTAATCTGGTAAAGTTCCCCAAAAATTATCCCACATCTGTAAAATTTCAAATGTGCAAAATTTGTAAAATATTAGGGCTATGATGTTAAGGAAGTGTTTTATTTGAAAGTTTAAAAAATTTTTTTTTTGTTTTTATTTGAAAGCTTGTGAAAATTGGCTTTACTTTTTCATATAAATGTGCTTATTTTCGCCAAAACATGCTCCACAAAATAGGCGTTAAGTCTTTATAATTAAGTTTCGGCAAAGCAAATTTAGGAAACATGTTGAGAAAATATTGATAATAGATATATTAAACTATAAAAAAAACAAAAATGCTGTTTTTTATTTAGTGTTTTGAACTTTGTGAACATTTTTTTATTTTTTCATATGAAATTACTCAATTTAGCCAAAACATGATCAACAAAAGTAGGCGTTAAGTCTTTATATTTGAGTTTCGGCAAACCAAATTTTGTGAATATGTTGAGAAAGTATTGGTTATAGACATAAAAAAATATAATAAAAGAAATGCTTTTTTCTTATATTGATTTTTTAACTTTGTGAAAAATTTGTTATTTTTTCATATAAAGTTGCTCATTGCGTTCAAAATATGCTCCAGAATAGTAGGCGTGACCAAATTTTGGGAATATGTTGAAAAAGAGTGGTTATAAAACATATTAAAATTAAAAAATTTAACAAAAATTCTGTTTTCTTTTTATTGTTTCTCAAAATTTTCGTTTAATAGATTTCCAAGACCTATCTCTAGTATTTGTATTTTGTATTTGAATTTGTATTAGGAAAAATTAGTACTGTAAGACATTAAAAGATCTTTAAGAAAAACAACGGCGAAACATAAATAATCAATTTATAGCATATAATAATTATATAAAGAATTTATAGTTAAGAACAAAAGTAAAAATAAAAATAGAAAATATGTGATCAAAAGATGACACTTATAGAATTAAAAAGATAAATAATTGATTACTAATTTGTAAAAATTTTTTTTTCAGAGTATTGGTCATACAAAATTTTTTGTATGTTTGCTTTTAACTAAATTTTTTTTTTTACTAAAACATAAAATTAATAGAAGTTAATTTTTCTGCTTAGTTTAATTACTAAAATTTACGTCTTATTTAAAAATATATAGTGTCAAACTGTAAAAACTAAAAATTTATCATATTTTTAATTTAATTTTAGAAGAGTGGCATTCCCGTAGCTGAGAAGATATCGCCAATTACTTTTAAACTTAGTTTAAACAATTCACACATAATAAATTGAAAGGATTTCAATCAATAATATTAAATATTTTTCTTAGTAATATATTTAATTTAAAATATTTAAGAAGTCTTTATATATTATAAAACTATACAAAACTGAAATAAATAAATAAAAAAGAAGCATTTTAAAATTGTACTAATTACTTAAATACTTCATTAAAAAACGCAAAAAAATATAGTTCATCATAAACACGTATTTATTTTTTATTAACAAAATCACTCGTTGAGTCAATAAATGAGCGAATGCAAAATTTCAATGAAATAAGTTTATCTTTGCAAAAACTCGGTAGTGAAAATCAATTAATGAGTAACAAAGAGAAGGCGTTGTTCAACTCAGTTTTTTTGAGGAGCACAATCTACGAACGAATACTATGGAAGAGCGAAGAAAAAGTTTTGATCACGCTGAATATTTAACATCCCAGTATGTCCAGAGTAGCATGCATACACGAAACATGCATGCTGTATGCAAGCAGGAGTATAAAAAAGGCATGCATTATTATAAAATAAACCAAAAATTATCCAAAATCGCTAAAATACTGTATTTTTGCCGGTATCTTATGCTAGCAGTTTGCGTGTTGTTTATACATACTAAAATACGCATGCTGTATTGGTACTAAGGCATGAACCCTGCATGCATAATAGTCTTGCATTAAAGATATAAACTCCCATTGTTCGATAAAACTTTAATGATTGCAGTTGTGCATACTTTATTAAAAAATATAAATTACAAATAAAAAATTTAATATAACAGCAAAATACAATTAAAAACAAAATTAAATAAGATGATGAATTAATGAAAACAGCCTTTTTTATTAAAATTTTAATGGCAATGTATGCTTACAGTATTAGTGGCAATGCATGCATGCAGTATTAATGGCAATGTATGCATAGAGTACTACTAATTTCCCATGCATACAGCATTAGTGATGATGCGGGTACACAGTACACATGCTCTTGTATGACATCGACATGTAAAATGGAAATGAGCTTGCATTTATGCTGGAATCAGGGTTGCCATTTGTAAAAAAAATTTAGTTACCAAAATTTGATCAAAAATTTACCAAAATTAAATAAAAATTATTTAATAAACAAACATTTTTTTAAAGTAAGAAAATCAATAAAATTATAATTTTTGTTAATAAAAAAAATTTATTCAATATTCAAATACTTAAAATTAATAAAAAGAAATAGTGGTAAAATAAATTTAGTTCATATTATTAAGTTTTAAATTTTTCTTATTTAAAATTTCTTATTTTAATAAATAAAAATCAGAAAATAAATGAAATTCATTAACTCATATTTTTTTTAATTAAATAAAAAAAAAATAAAAACATACATAGAAAGAGAAAAATTTTTTTTTGTTAAAAATTTATTTATTATATTAATATAAAAATCACAATAAGTAGGAAATAAAAAATATACTGCATTCATTGGCAATGAATATTGATTTTAAGAAAGTAAATGAATAAATACAAAGGTATGACATTTAATGCTTTAAAAAAATTATCGGTTTCCTCAATTTATATTTTAATCATTTTTTAATAACTAAAAATCAGAAACTACACAGCTCGTTTGTTTTATAGGATATCAATTCTAACTACGGGCACTGATTTTAAATATAAGGAAACCTTTTCACCATCACCTCAAGTTAGGGAGTTATGCAGTTTCAAGGCCATTATCTAAAAAACAAAAGGTGAAAAAGAATTTGTTTACAAAAATGGTAAGACCTTATCAGTCCTATTATGAATAACTTTTCGAGTAGAATCGAAAAAGATCTACTCATTTTTAAGATCAACCTCAAGAACATTTAGGAAACTTAACAAGGAAAAAAACATTCAGAAAAAAATAACTTAAAAATGTCCAAAATATTTTACAGCTTCTTCTTAAAAATTTAAACATCCTTTTCCGATTTCGCGTGAAAAATAAAGCATGATAGGGCTGAATATTTCCTAATCAAGGCTGTCAAATACGATCGAAATCGACTGATGCAATTTAAAGGAACTATTATGTTAGAACATAACAGGTTTTTACATTTTTTACTTTAATTACTAAACTAAATCTTTACCTATAATTCCTAAAAATCTTCTTCTGGTGACCACACATAATGAGGCTTGTCTCTCATTTCGCAGAGTTGCTTTGAAATCATTATGCTATTTATTGTATTAAAACCCAACTTGTTTCGTAGCTTCGTTTTTATAAGAGACTTTTTTGTTAAATTTCAAGATTGAAATATTTCAACATTTTCTTTTGACATGATTCGGAATATTTTCAGATGATGCGTTCGGAAAACTTAGAAATTAAATATAAAATTAAAAACAATTTTTTATATAAATCTTGCAAACAAGCTGATTGCTTTGAATTTTTTGGAAAGAAAAAAATTACCAAAACTATAAAAAAATTACCAAATTACCAAGTCAAAAATTTTGTACCAAATTTGGTAATTAATTACCAAACTGGCAACCCTGGCTGGCATACATACAAAACATAATACGTATGCGTACATCATCAATGCTGTATGAATGAATGTTTTTACTGGAATAAGAACGCTCAAGTTTTTTTCTTCACGAGCAAGGAAAGCAAAGTGAGTTGTTTGTCAATGAGTACAATTTTTCTCTTCAATTGAGAGTTTTTGCGAATCTTGCACAGTGTAATGCACAGTGTACCGATTGAGACCAGAACTAGTTGCCATTTTTTTAAATATTATGACGTTTTATATATAAATCGACAGATAATTCTTCAAGTAAGAGAGTTCTGCTGAAGATTTGGACATGTCCAAGTTTGTGACTTACAGCATGAGCTCGAAGTTTATTATTTTTTCTGGGAGTTTATTAAGTTTTGTTCTAGAATATAAAATGCCATAACTCTATATAGAAGACATGATATAACTCTCGACCAAGTTGTTCAAAAGAAATAAAACTGAATGTTTTTGAAAAATATAAAATTCAATAATTTTATGACGGTATCTTCTGTAAGAAAGCTATGTCAATTAGGCCAGCTATAAAGTTTATTTAAAAAAATGCGATTCTTTAGATGTTACAAAAAAATGTATAAATTTCAGCAGTGAAGAGAAAAAAGGTATTCCTATTCAAAGGTGGGGCAAAAAAGACAGAGATGCGGTTTTGTGTTTTTTGTCTTTAATTCAATTAATAATTAAACAAGCTATTCAAAATAAATAAAACTGTATATTTTTGAAATATATAGAATTCAATAATTTTATGATGGTATCTCCTGTAAGAAAGCTATTTCAATTAGGCCAGCTATAAAGTTTATTTAAAAATTCGAGTTTTTTAGATAATACAAAATAATGCTTAAATTTCAGCAGTGAAGAGAAAAAAGTATTCCTATTCAAAGGTGGGGCAAAAAAGACAGAGGTGTGGTTTTGTGTTTTTTTTTCTTTTATTTAATTATATTTGATGTAATTAGATGGTTTTTTGCCTGAAATAAAAATATGTTTGTAAATTGAGTAAGTTATACATAATTTTGTGAGTATGCTTTGTTTGCAATATGTTTTCAATACAACCTGAATTATTTGAATCCAGATACTATTTTAATAGTTATTAAACATTAAACAGTGTATTTTTAGTGATTTTGGTGACAATAAAAGTTTAGATGCTGAAATGAAAAAACTTTAAATTTTTTTCCTACTTTCAGAGTGAATAGCTACAAAAAGAACATTTTATTTTTTTTTTAAATTTTTGATACGCTATTTATGAACTTATTAAGAAAACATGTTGAAAAGGTAGGGGAGCAACTTTGCGTTGATTTTTTGTTTGTAATATCTTATAAAGGAATTTTTTTTTTGATAATTTAACATAAAAAATCACTTTATTTGATTTTGGGCAAACATTTTGTAAGCCAAAGAGAATAATATTTGTATAAAATAATTTTTTTTTGTATAATTGTCAATTTTAAATTGCTTGGGCGTTGTCTCAAGAAATTTTTTTTTTTGTAAAACCTTCTTTGGAGCATGTCATCTGAAAAGATCTAGTCTGTAATGCATAGTACTATGTTTGCTTGCGTGAAATTCCGCTGACAATATTAATTTATTTGTTGCGCGAAATTTCTGACTTAAAGTTTGTTGCGAGAAGTTCCTATGCAACGTTTCTCAGAGAGTGAGTTGGGAAATTTCGTATCTCTCTCTTTTCACTTAAAAATAAATAGGCAGTACCAGGATTCAATTATAAATAAAGTTAAGTAATCATGAAATTGTTTTCATACAACAACAAAACTTGGATCGCAAAATGTCAAAGTAAAACAAAAAAGACAAGTAGACAATCAAATTAAAATTTCTAACTAGAAGTCAAAATATTGAATTTTAATAATAAATTTGTGTTTAAAATAATTTTCAAACAATTTTCTTGGAGTTTGAGTTTTTGTTACCACTTCAGAATGCCGAAAAAGTAAGCGATTCACCAAAAGTATTGGAAAAAGAAAAATGTTTCCTATTTTAAAGTGCTCAGTGACCTTTTTAAACAAAAACGCTGGATAGATGGAATTCGGATCGGCGAATGTCAAAGTAAAAGATAACAACACCAAACAGCTGTTTTTGACATTCGCCGACAGGTATGTGCTCTGAGTTTACTCAACCTTATATATAATTGAATATATAAATTATATAAATTGTTGTGAAAAAATGTTGCTAAGAAACATGTTGCAGTCATTTTACGCAACGGAACAGAGCACTGCTCTGACCAAAATGTTGTGAAAACTTCCACGCTTGTTTCGCAACTGTCATTTTTTGTATAGAGAATTGAGCGAAATTTATCATGAAACTGAACAGAGTACACGCTTTAGTGTAGAATTATGGAGTTGAGATAATTACATAAAACTTGATAAACATGTCCATATGCACTCAAGGACCTGAACAAATTAATATTAAATTAGCTCATGAACACGCCCATTTCCATAAAACCTATAAAAGCGAAAACACTACAAAATGGCTTTTAAATGAGGTACCTATTGTCTCTTAAAATGCTTGATGGAGTAACAACACTTTTTATGATTTTACAGGAGAAGCAAACCATTTTCTAAATTTCTCAAGTGCTTGCACTGAGGGCTTTTTAACTTTTGTTAATAAAAACGTCGTAATCAAAACAAGATTACAATTTTGCGGGAATATGTATTTTGATACGGTGCATCATAATCAATCGAAAAGTCGATTTTGAATTTTTTGTTGTTAAGCCTTCTTGCATTTTAGGTGACACCACAAACAATTTGGTATGTGTAAATTTTGCATCTAAGCTGCAAAATATGCAAAAATAGGCGTAATGTGTCCACAAATATCCCCACTTTCAATACAACCATTAACGCTTAAATGATGTTAAAAGTGTTATATATGAGTTGTAATAGTTTCTCAGAAAATGACTAATTTTGATAGCCAGGAAGAAGTATGGGTTAACAAAACTCTAACATCTGTATTATATTGCGGACTTATTAAACATTTTTTTTTTGCAGAAAAAGCCTGCATTAGAAAAAATATGAATACATAATTTTTTGTTAATTTTTTTTTAATAAATGATTTCAAAGGTGGTATCCCTAATTCGGGTTAACTAATAAATTCACAGTGTTTTGAAAATTCAGTTAAAATTAAGGTAATACAAAACAAGGTCTTTGTTAGCCTATGGTGTAATGAATCTATATTCGGATAGCTAAATACTTTTTATAAAATGTTAAACAAAATACTTCAATAAAGGAAATAATATATTTATTCTTAAAAATATGGAATTTTAAAAATTTGTGTACCCGAAAAGTGGTCTTATTATAACTACTTATTATAAAGAAGGTGCGATGCAGTTTTAATGCCGCAAAGCGCAACGGAGAATGGCACAACTACACGGCGACTCTGACGGAGTACAATAAAGAAATCAGAAAAGCCAAAAGACAAAGCTTTAGAACTTTCTGCGAAGACATTTCTTCCACGCCAGCCGCAGCCAGGATACACAAAGCAATGGCTAAAGGCAAAGTGGAGACAAGAATGTCACTTCAATTGCCAGACGGAAGCTATACGCTTAGAGAAGAGCAACGAGCCAGTCACCTTCTAGAAACTCATTTCCCGGGCAGCACACCGGTAACTGAGTATGAGATAGCAGACAGGCAGATTACTCCAAATCAAGAAGAATGGAAACTCGCAACGAGCATTTGTACTAAGGCTCGTCTAGATTGGGCACTCAGAACCTTTCAACGATTCAAATCAGCAGGTGTAGACGGCATCTTTCCTGCACTTCTACAAAAAGGTGCAGAAACTATATTGCCTCACCTAGTCAAAATAACTAGAATCAGCCTTGCGCTGGGCTATATCTCAAGGAAATGGAGAAGGGCGATAGTCACCTTCATACCAAAAGTAGGGAAAATAGACTACACGCTATCAAAGTCGTTTAGACCCATTAGCTTTACCTCATTTGTACTTAAAACAATGGAAAAGGTAATAGATAACTATTTAAGAACTGAGATTCTGGAGATGGCACCAATGCACCCATGTCAACACGCGTATAGGGCGGGTAGATCTACAGAATCTGCTCTATACCAGTTGGCTAGTAACATCCAGTCAGCTTTCAAAAACAAAGAAACCGTACTCTGTGCCTTTCTAGACATAGAGGGAGCCTTTGATAATACTTCTCACGAGGCTGTGAAGAAGTCTTTACACAAAAAAGGAGTAAATGATATGCTCAGCAGATGGATATGCCAAATGCTTAGCACTAGAACTGCAGAAACAAAAGTGGGCAACACCACTATAAGAATCAAAACAACAAAAGGCTGCCCACAAGGCTTAGTTCTTTCTCCACTGCTGTGGAGTCTTGTTGTGGACGAATTATTAACGATGCTAACCGAGAATGGCATAAAATGTCAGGGTTATGCAGACGACATCGCCTTAATAGCGAGAGGGAAGTTCTAGGATACACTCTGTAACCTGATACAGAGAAGACTGTCAGTCACAAAGGAGTGGTGCAACACGGTGGGATTAAGTATCAACCCAGCCAAAACCACCATAGTACCTTTTACTAACAAAAGAAGCCTGCCAAACCTCCGAACAATGAGAATGGATGGCACTGAAATTCCCTTCAAAGGTGAAGTAAAGTATCTGGAACTTACACTAGATTCAAAGCTTCTCTGGAGAAGACATGCAGAGGTAACTATAAACAAAGCAACGCGCGCACTCATGGTATGTAGGAGCCTGGCGGGGAAAAGCTGTGGTTGTAACCCAACAATTCTCCGCTGGATGTATACCATGATGGTGAGACCCATCCTCACCTATGGTGCAATAGCATGGGCTGAGAGAACCAAGCTAACCACAATGAGGAATATGCTAACAAAGGTGCAGAGACTGGCCTGTGTATGCATCACAGGGGCCATGAGTACATGCCCTACAGCAGCACTAGAAGTAATTCTGGACCTAACACCCTTACACCTTGTCATAGAGGGAGTAGCCAAGCGAACTCTGTTGGGCATTGCAAAAGAGGGGACAGGTCTAGGTAAAACTATCAGCAGTAGAGAGAAGGAGGATATTGCAAAGCACACTCCCTACATTGATCTACCAAGAGACGATATAGTAAAAAGGTATAACTTCGAAAAACACTTCGGAATTAGGCTTAGTACCAAGAAAGAGTGGGACAGCGAGATGATATCGCAAGTTAAGAAACCACATAGTATAGCATGGTATACAGATGGGTCCAAGACGTTGGAAGGTATAGGCGGAGGGGTATACGGGCCAAGAATCAAGCACTTTGAACCTATGGGGACAACACCCAGTATCTTCCAAGCGGAAATCCTAGCAATACAGCTGTGTGCACAATTCAATCTGGACCGTAAATACAAAGGTCAGGATATAGTTGTGATGTCCGACAGCCAAGAAGCAATCAAAGCATTAGTTTCCTGTGAGATATTATCGAGAATAGCATGGGAATGCCTAACAAAACTCAACGAGCTAGGCAAGAATAGCACTGTTACTATACTTTGGGTCCCAGGACACAAAGAAAAACAGGGCAACGAAGAAGCCGATGGTCTAGCGCGACAGGGTGCAGCCACAAAATTTATAGGACCGGAACCATTCTGCGGATTGGGCACACATTCTATAAAAGAAGAACTAAGAAGGGAGGAGAGGCATAAACGTTCAAATCCTTGGAAAAGCCTCCCAAAGCAAAGACAATCCAAATTGCTCCTCAGAGATTTTAACACTCGGAGAGCAAAATTGTGCATAAGCTTAGGCAAACCGAATCTTAGGATTCTAACGGGGTTCCTGACAGGACACTGTAAACTGAAATACCACCTGATGAAATTGGGCATAGAGACCTATAGTAACTGCCGTTTCTGTGAAGAAGCAGAGGAGACTCCAATACACCTACTTACAAACTGCGACGCCGTGGCTCGCAGACGTAAACTAGCACTGGGGAATTATGAGCTGAGTCTAGAGCAGGTTTCATCCCTTGAACCTAAGAATATTCTCAAATTCATTAGAGAAATAGGGCTGGATGAAATTCTGTAATCCGCAAACCCAGCGGAGCTTTGAGAAGGAGGTACAATAGATCTCATTTAGGTCGCAGTACGCATCTCCACCACACAACATTAACACTAACATTAACTACTTGTGGTTTGAAAGCAATGTTATACCAAATATGAAATTTTAACTTTTAACTTTTTCTGGTATGGGAGGTAAGCATGGTCAATGTCCACTTTTTTTAATCTATGGAAAATTTTTTAATATTTGAAATATTAAAAATCATGTAGTATAATACATCACACCAATTATTGCCACTCTGTGACAACTGTAAATAGTTTTGGCTAGAGCTTGTATGAAACCGGTGCACTGTTCGATTTGCTTAAATTTTTTAAGCAAGTTTGATAAAAAGAAGCAATAAATTTAATCTTTTTTCTTGCTTTGCATTAAATTACGTATAACTCACCAGTTTAAACCAGTCCAGAGGAAAGTTTATAAAGAAACCTTATACCATATTGCGAAATAAAAAGAATTCAGTTTTGCTGAAGTCAAGACAACTATAACGATTAAAGCAAAATTAAATCGAATCTTAATCTACTAAAATCGTACTGTGAGGTGGTCTGCCAAGCAAAAAAAAAAAAAACAAAAATCAAAGTCCGGGAATAATGAATTCAATTCAAATCAATTTCGATTTTAAATGTTTTGAGTTTTTTTTAGTTTCATCAAGACATTATTAAAAATTGTACTTCATTATGAAGCAACAAGTATATCTTTTTAAAAACTCAAGTTTTCAATAAGTATTCCAAAAATTTTTTTTATATAAACGCCATGACGCTTATTCCGCTATGATGTCGGAATTAGTTACTTAGTAACAACTTCATGTTCAATTGCATAAAATAAACTATTTTCGTAAGTCACAATATAAGGTTTCTTAGTCACACAATAAAATAATACTATGTTTCTATCTACTCGAAATCTTGAGATTTTGTGATATTTCGTAAAAACCATATTGAAATCAACAGAGATTTCTATACAAGTTAAAGATTTTAAAATCTCGTGATTTCAACAAAATCTAATACAAAATCTCATAAAATGCAATGCGGTATCCTTAAAAAGTTATATCAGTATTCAGCACTATTCAGGTTATGTCAAATTTTTCATATCGACAATTGGGCAATGTCATCTAATTAATTATTTTAAAAAACAATAACAATAACAATAATAATGAAAAATACCTTTGTTTTGACAAAGGAAATATGATAATAAATAGGCTAGGAGCTTCAGTGAGGAGCAATTGTTGGTGGCAATTTTGGAGAAAAAAAAATTAAATTTCAAAATTTCCAAAGATGGCAAAAGAAATGCAACAACGCAATTGCTCCTTTACGATTTGCTCATTCTTAAATTTATCAAATGAAGACTTAATTGTCAAATCAAATCTAGCTGTCATGACATGCCAGATAGAAACACTTTGAAATCACTATTTCAAAATCTCATGATTTCGAGCAGATGGAAACATAGTATAAAGTAGCAGTTTTTTTTTAAGTTTATCATATAAAATGAAAACTCATATATAACCAAACAAAATATTGTGCAAAACGCCCAAAATTTAAGTAAAACTTAAAACTTAATATAAAACGTATGTTTTTTTAGTAATATGTACGCGAAGTAACATTTCTATGCAAGTGAAAATGTATTGAGTTATCTGAAAATATTCTTATATAATAAAAAAATTAATCTAAAGCTCAAAGCGCATTCCTACAACTTGTTAAGTCCCTTGTTTTTATCAAATAACAGCCGCATGAACCAAAACAATTTTTAGTTTTGTTTTCCATATGAGAAATTGTCTTTATCGGCATTGTTCTTAATAATATAAATTTAAAAATAAGTCCTTACGCTGACTTGTAAAATATTTCAAAATACCGTTTTATGAATCCAACTTGAAAAACAATCTGGCAACACGAGTACACAACCCACAATTTAAGTATTTCAGATTTTTACTCACTTTAATTTCAACACAAGTCAGGTGGAACTTTTCACATTAGAATATAAAAATAGGGGAAATTAATTTTGGGCTTTTTGTCTGTGTGTCTTTTGCTTAACCTATTTTTAAGTACGCATTTCCCGGGCACATTTCTAATATAATCTGCTTACATAGGCTATACATGTCCTTTGTTCAATCTTAAAAGTCAATCAAATTTTTTTTTGCAAAAACTCTGTTATGTTTTAAGAAATAATTAACAGTGCTTTTAACCAGCTTAGCTTTTGTACTGCCGTTCGTCCCACTTTATAATATAATAATTATACAATTCAATTAGCTATTTACATTTTTTTTATTTTAAAACAAAAACTCTATTATTGAGCGTACAAAAAGATTTATCGGACAGTAGAAAAGCTTAGATCCTAAGTCAACAATAATTTAAATTCTATGCTATTATGAAATTAAAAATTTTCAGTATCAATATAAATAAATGAGAAGAGGATTTTTGTGAAAGTATGTTGGGCACATAATACTCTTGGTTTTGTGCCTAAATGACGGCAAGGATGCAAACAGACTTAAGTTGTAGGTTAAATTAAAATAACAAAAATTCAGAATGTGCGATAAGATTTAATTCATTATATTTGTTTGTACTATTCTATTCTTTTAACCCTTGTGTTGACACTTGGCTCACCGGTGAGTCATCATGTGTTTATTTATTTATTTATTCAACCAATTATTAACATTTATTGTCATACAGTTATTGTAAGTATATAATTTAATCGTAGGTTACAAAATTAATTCAGGTGCATAAAATTTGAAAAGAGATAGAAGTGGTGCACAATCAATATGATTCATCACTACATCTCGAGCAAATAAGGCGAAAAAATACTTTCGCCGGAACTCCAAAGACTTTAGTCCATGAAGAGCACTCGCGCTTCATAGGAAGGCATAAAATCTCTGTGGAGCTTGCGAATTGCTAACCTAGTGAAACGCCTTTGAATATTTTCAATTCTTTTAATATGTATAGAATATTGAGGGTCCCGGATAACACAATTATACTCTAAAACCGATCTAACAATTTTTTTTATTTATTTTTTTTTTGTATATTTGCAATCTGTCCTAGTAACAATAAGCAAATCTTATAAGGATACACTATAACTAACATTATTTCTGGATCACAAACGACTCAGCAAATAGAAATATATACAGCTATCAGACCAACATATCGATAACATAATATATAAATGTAATATTAACAATGTGAATATATCTTAATTTAATTGTAATATAGTGCTTATACTTATTTTATTATTATTATTATTATTATTAATTAATTAATTAAGTACAATAAGACTTAGTCTTTTATAGTACATCAATGAACATATTATAACAACATTAAAAAACTTAAATTAAAAATGAAAAAATTACAATAAAAATTATATTACAATAATAAAATATGCAAATAAATAAACATTATAGTTAATTTAAATCAAATCAAATAAAATGAAAGCTGAATTAAGTTATTAATTAAAAATTTAAAAACTAAAATGTAAGAAAAGATAGGGTACGGGAAAGAAATAGTAGAACGGAACATCAGAATAGAATATAAATTATAAATAGGAAAGAAAAGAAGAAAAAGAGATTTAATTCAAGAAACGAAATATTTAAAAATGGCTCGTTTGAAGTCGTTGCTCGAAGTTAATTGCTTAATATTAATTGGCAAGGAGTTCCAAATTCTAATTATGCTAATAAAAAAGTACCTACTTGTATTAAGATAATTATGCCTAGGGACAATAAAATTAATACATCTGACGGACTGAAAAAAATTAAGTTTATCATAAAGATATTCTGGACGTTTTATATATATTAGTCGATGCAAAAAAATGAGGTTACGAATTTTAAGATAGTCTAATAAATCACATCCCAATATATTTTTACTTTTCGCAGAAATGTGATCATACCGATGTACACCATAGACATATCTTGCTGCGCTGTTAAACGCTACTACAAGTTTGTGTAGTGACTGTGAGTCAAGTTGACAAAAAACAGTTTCAGAAAAAGATATAAGAGGCATTATAAGTTGCACAACAAGTCTGCGGCGAGTTTCAATTGGGGTATAGGCAAAGGAGAGTCGTAAATTTCTAAGGGTTCCATATATTTTTCCTACAGTATTATTTATATGGTCAGTACAAGTTAGATTAGAGTTCATTATAAAGCCCAGATTTTTAGTCTTTTCAACAATTTCTAATTGGTCAAAACCAATAAATAATGGCGGAATGTCGACAAAGCTAGAGCAATTTCTAGCAACTGCCATAACTTTGGATTTTAAAGGGTTTATTACCAGCGAGTTAGCTACAGCCCAATTATTAATAAATAATAAGTCTGAGTTAAGTCTGAAGCTTAAATCTTCTAAGAGGCCAACAGGACGAGACAGGTACAGCTGAATGTCATCAGCATATGCATGAATAGAAGCATATTTACTTACTTCAAAAATGTCATTTAGAAAAATTGAAAATAAAAGAGGACCTAAGATGGATCCCTGTGGAACACCAGTGTTAATGGTTTTGAAAGATGAAAAATTGTTTCCTACTTTAACTCTTTGTGTTCTTCCGTTTAAATAATGTCTTATTAGACTAGTTGCATTATGACTAAAATTGAAGTACATAGCTAGTTTCTGACAAAGCAAAGTATGATTAACAGTATCAAAGGCTTTCGAAAAATCAATAAGACACAGCAGTGTTATACAATTTTGGTCATACGCTATCCTGATATCGTCAGTAATTTTTAATATCGCTGTCGAGCAGCTATGTCCAGATCGAAAACCTGACTGAAAAGGCGATAGGAGTTTGTTTTCATTTAAAAATTGAGAAATTTGGTCCGCCATGATCTTTTCGAGCACCTTTCCTAATGCAGGCAGTATGCTTATTGGTCTGTAGTCTTTATAGTCTGATGCGTTTCCAGTTTTAGGTATCGGAGTCACTGTGGCAGTTTTCCACATGTTTGGGTACTGCGAGCTAGATAAACTACAATTAATAATGTGGGTCAAAGGTCCAATTATAAAAGAAAGAACAATTTTAATAAATTTAATTGGCATCCCATCAACTCCAACAGCGTTGGATTTTATCTGCATTATACTTTTCGTAACAAAGTTTACGTCGACAGGAGTGAATGCAAACGAAGGAAAAATAAAATTCCTTTGTATCAAAGATGAGTTTTCGTAGTTATTACTTAATATTTTTTTTTTATTTATTTATTACTATTTTTTTAATTTTTTTTCTATTTTTTTATTTTTTAATTTAATTTTGCTTACGGTTTACTATTGTTTTAGTTTTAATATTATATCTTTAAAATGAAAACATCCTAATGTCTCAGTGGAAGGTCTAGGACGTGAAGTCGTTTAAGTCTGCGTATTTCTTCGCTGTTATCTAATAGATTATTTGCCAATGGAGTGGTGTCCTAGTCGTCCTAATGTCTCAGTGGAAGGTCTAGGACGTGAAGTCGTTTAAGTCTGCGTATTTCTTCGCTGTTATCTAATAGATTATTTGCCAATGGATTAGGGTGTGGTGTCCTAGTCGTTCAATGTATATTTCACACAATCTCTTGCCAAGAAGCCAATACATTTTATTAACTTTTATATCTAAATGTGTACGCTTGGCTTTAATATGATTTTTCCAGGTTAGTCTTTTATCAAGATAAAGGCCTAAATACTTCACACAGCTGCCCATTGGAATAACATCTTGATTTAAAGTGAGTCTTGGACATTCCTGTTTTCTTAGTGTGAAAGTTATATGCATTGATTTACTGGTGTTAACTTTTATGTTCCATGTGCATAGCCAGTCTTCCAGCCGATTTAATTGTTGCTGCACCAAATTTGATGCTATGTCAGGTGACTTCGAAGAAGCCAGTATAGCTGTGTCATCTGCATATGTTGCAATAAGTACCTCGTTGTTTGTAGGCATATCTGCTGTATAAAGTGTGAAGAGTATAGGGCCGAGTACACTGCCTTGTGGTACGCCTGCTCGAGCCTCGTAAATCTGTGAGCTCTCATCTTTCACTTTGACATAAAAATATCTCTGAGTTAAATACGACTTCAAGGTGTGGTAGTATGGAGTAGCAAGAAGACGTTTAATTTTGTACAGTAGCCCTACATGCCAGACGCGATCAAACGCTTGTTGAACATCTAGGAATTCTGCTGAGCAATTTTGTTTATTTTCCATTGAATTAATTATAGTATTTACAATACGATGGCACTGCTCTGGAGTTCCATGCTCTTGTCTGAAACCAAACTGGTGATTAGGGATGACATTATGCTCTTCTACTATCGGCTGCATTCGTTTCAAAAATATTCTTTCAAATATTTTGGAGAAAACAGTGAGGAGACTAATTGGCCTATAGGACGACACAATGTTTTTTGGCTTACTTGGTTTCTGAAGCATAATTACTTCTGCGCATTTCCATTGTGTGGGAAAGTAGTTTAACCGAAGAATTGCATTAAAAATTAGTGTGAGAAATTGAATTCCTTTTTTTGGCAACAGCTTGGCCGTTCTGCCGTCTATATTATTTATTGAAAAGAAAATGGGCCTCACGGTAAAGGGATCGGAGAACTCTTTAGTATTACACGATAAAAATCCCATCATCGCATTCGCTTTTGATATAATAGCATCAAAATGTTTGACAAAGCTTAACTTTTGCTCAAATAAAACCCCTAAGTCTTTCTTTAAGTCGACTCTCTCGATCAATACCGTATTAATACCATAAGAACCTTCGAAAAGTTGATTCTTCATAGAAAAAGACATTACATTACATTTAGACACATTAAGATGATATTTTTTGGTCTCGTGCCAAAATTGGGGACTTTCCATGTCACGTTGAAGCAATAGGGAGTCTTCGTGAGAGTCCGTCCACACATCTAAAGATCTTAACATCATCAGCATACTTCAGGCACTCAGAAAAGCAAACATAATTCGGAAGATCATTGATAAACAGAACAAACAACAGAGGACCTAGGTGGCTACCTTGGGGTACCCCAGAATAATTGTCAATGTATTAAGATAAATTATTACCAATTTGAAAATATTGTTGACGACAAACAAGGTAGCTCTCTAACCATAGAAGTAGCGAGGAATGGAATCCGAGGCTACTTAGCTTATTAATCAAAACAAAGTGTTGAACTCTATCGAAAGCCTTTGCGAAATCCGTGAATATAACGTCTAGTTGATGACCTTTTTCCATATTATTGGAAAGAAAGTGTGTAAAAGGAGTTAGATTAGTAGAGGTAGATTTACTTGACACAAATCCATGCTGCATCTCAGATAATCTAGTCTTAATGGAGTTATACATTTTATTTTTTACCAAAGATTCAAAAATTTTAGGAATAAGTGGTAATTTAGCTTACTTACTTACTTAGTTGGCGCTACAACCGTATGTCGGTCTTGGCCTCATCTAAGAATTTGCGCCAGCCATTTCTGTCTTTCGCTTGCTGGCGCCAGTTGGAAATTCCAAGCTTCGTCAGGTTGTCCTCCACTTGGTCTTTCCAACGAAGATGCGGTCGTCCTCTTCTGCGTTGACCGCCGCTGGGTACCGAATCGAATGTTTTCTTCACTGGAGCATCGTCTTTCATGCGCTGAACATGACCAAGCCAGCGAAGCCACTCGATTTTAATGCGCTTGACTATGTCGATGTCAGCGTACAGCTCATACAGTTCATCATTCCACCGTATTCGGTACTCGCCATTGACGCAGATTGGTCCGTAGATCTTACGAAGAATCTTTCTTTCGAATGCTCCTAAAGTCTTTTCATCTAAACTGCTCAGCGTCCAGGTTTGTGATGCGTAAAGTAGGACGGGCATGATGAGCGATTTATAGAGCGTGATTTTCGTTCGTCGAGAAAAGGCTCTGCTTCTCAATTGCCTACTGAGCCCAAAGTAACACCTGTTGGCAAAAGTTATTCTTCGTTTGATCTCAATGCTGATGTCGTTGGTTGAGTTAAGGCTGGATCCCAGATAAATGAAGTTCTTCACAACCTCGAAGGAGGTATTGTCAACGGTAACGTGGGTTCCAAGACGCTGGGACTGTTTGTTTGTTGACACTAAGTATTTCGTCTTATCTGCATTCACTGACAGACCCATTCGACTTGACTCTCTTTCTAATCTGGAAAATGCTGCACTGACTTCGCGCGTATTATGGCCAATGATATCTATGTCATCAGCATACGCAAGCAGCATAACACTCTTGTAGAATATTGTGCCACTACGTCTCAGATCAGCAGCTCGGATGATCTTTTTCATCATTAGATTGAAAAAGTCGCACGATAACGAATCACCTTGTCTGAAACCTCGTTTGGTAATAAATGGTGGGGAGAGGTCTTTGCCGATTTTAACTGCGCTGCTGGTGTTGCTCAGTGTCATCCTGCAAAGTCGTATTAGTTTTGCAGGAATACCAAATTCAGACATGGTGGAGTACAGGTGCTTCCTTATTGGGCTGTCGAAGGCGGCTTTGTAGTCGACAAAAAGATGGTGGGTGTCGACTTGTTTTTCTTGAGTCTTCTCCAAAATTTGTCGTAGCGTGAAAATCTGGTCGATGGTGGACTTTCCAGGTCTGAAGCCACACTGATAAGGTCCGATCAGTTCGTTTACAATGGGCTTCAATCTTTCACATAAACGCTCGACAGGACGTTATATGCGATATTAAGAAGGCTTATCCCACGGTAATTGGCACAGATAGTGGGACCGCCGTTCTTGTGGATTGGGCAGAGTACACTGATATTCCAATCGTTCGTAATGCATTCTTCCGACCATATTCTGCATAGAAGCTCGTGAATGCATTTAAGTAGAGCTTCGCCTCCATTCTTAAACAGCTCAGCAGGTAAGCCATCAGCTCCCGCGGCTTTGTTATTTTAAAGCCGAGCTATAGTTGTCAGAACTTCATCATAGTCGGGCAGCGGAACCTCAACGCTGTCATCCAAAATTGGGGTTTCCGGAATATCATCTCTATTGGCGGGATTGTTGTCAGCGTCGCCATTTAGAAGCTTAGAGAAGTGTTCCCTCCATAACGTCAGTGTACTCTAGACATCTGTCACTAGATTCCCGTTTTCATCCTTGCAGGAAGAGGCCCCGGTTTTAAAACCATCGGCAAGGCGTCTTATTTTTTCGAAAAATTTTCGGGCCTCATTCCTGTCACCATACATCTCAATCTTCTCCTGCTCGCGCTTTTCTGCCTCTCTTTTTTTCCGCCTGAAAATATGTCTCTCTTCCCTCCTCTTTTCTTTGTATCGCTCCTTAGCAGCGCGCGTTACAACCGACTGCAGGGTGGCTTTGTAGGCGGCGTCTTTCTCTGCAGTGGCGTCGCGACACTCCTGGTCGTACCACTGGTTTCGGCGAGGGCGTTGGTAGCCAATCACCTCTTCAGCAGCCGCACGCATGGAGTTGGAAATGTGTGTCCACTGCGCGCATATATCATCGATTGGAGGAGTGCTTTGAAGCAGGAGTGAGAGTCGAGTGGCGAAAGCATCGGCTGTCTGTTTCGATTGCAGCTTGTCGACGTCTAGCTTTCTCTGTGTAGGGTTGCGTGTATTCTTAGCTGCGCACAGACGTGTACGGATCTTGGCTGCAACAAGATAGTGATCCGAGTCAATGTTTGCACCACGGATCGTGCGTACATCCAATACACTGGAAGAGTGCCTTCCGTCGATCAAAACGTGATCAATTTGATTTTTTGTTTTTTGATCAGGGGACATCCAGGTGGCTTTATGAATATTGAGATGCTTGAATCTAGTGCTACTTACGACCATGTTTCGTGCTGCGGCGAAGTCAATCAGCCTCATTCCGTTATCGGAGGTGTTGTCGAGGAGGCTGAACTTTCCGACTGTTGGACCAAAAATATTTTCCTTGCCCACCTTAGCGTTGAAGTCACCAAGCACGATTTTAACGTCGTGGTGGGGGCAGCGCTCGTAAGCATTTTCAAGGCGCTCGTAGAAAATTTTCTTGATCTCATCGTCCTTGTCTTCTGTCGGAGCGTGCGCACATATTAGGCTTATATTGAAAAATCTAACCTTGATGCGGATTATGGCAAGTCGTTCGTTCACAGGTGTGAATCGCAGGACGTGGGGCCGTAGTCTCTTGCCAACTACAAATCCGCATCCAAACTCGTGCTTCTCCGCATGGCCGCTGTAGTAGATATAACAGGGTGCATGCCAAATGCAACCCTGCCCCTTCCATCGCATTTCTTGGATAGCAGTGATATCAGCTTTGTATCTTTCCAAGACATCAGTCAGTTGGATAGAGGCACCTTCCCAATTAAGGGTTCGGACATTCCAGGTGCATATCCGTAAATCATTATCAGTTTTTCGTTTGCGGTAGTCGTCATCAGATTTGGGGATCATTTTTCTTCTTTTCTTATATGTTTTCATTGAAATTGGTTTTTACGGGTGGGCTTCAAACCCGACGCACAACCTATTTTAAGCCTAGGGAGGCCCGCCGCTCAGATTAGCCGCCAAACTAACGGTTGTCAGTTTTGACGTTGCCCAGGAAACACCACGTGGAGGTTTGAGTCGACTTGAGGCGATTTCACAAAGATTATGCTGGCCTCGCCAGGTTGAGACAGTCAGACATGTTACATTGTTCCATCGCCCCCAGTTTCCGGTAATTTAGCTATCGGTTGATAATTTGCAATATTTTGCCTTGATCCCGATTTAAAAATTAGAGTAATTGCTGATATCTTCCAGATGTCTAAAAATTCCTTCCCTTCACGGAGTGATGTATTGTAAATATGAGTTAACGGCTTACACAAGGCAAAAGCACAGTTTTTAAAAAATATGGGCGGATATTTAATTTGGCTTTGTAGCCATATTTTTGAAGTTATTGGGTTAGAGCTCGGTAACATCTCTCAAACATATATTTTGAGATTTGTAGCCAAAGTAAACCTAATAAGTGCATTTTAAATTACTTAAAAGTCGGCCGTGAACTGCCTAAACCCTTCCAGTCAGCCACCTATTTTGTATGGGTTATGAAGCATTTTCATACATTTAGTCCGGGCAATTAAGTTCGTTCGTGATTCTATTGATTCATTTCCTCAGTTTTTGTATGAGTACCAGAGATGGTTTTTAGTCCCATGAAGGAAAATAAGCCGTACCTGCCGGAACAAGAGCTAGCCATAACCTACGTAATGCGTCAAGTAATGGGCACAAAATTAAAAAGTCTAAAGGGGTAACTTTAGCAATTGGCTTGCAAAGTATGCTCGGATAAAAATTAGGCACATTCGAAGTCAAAGATGCTTGTTAAGCTTCGAGAAGTAATGCCCAGGGATGACTCAAAGAATTGGGCATTATTGAATATTGCATAGGAAAACATCGGTAAGCCCGTAAGCAATGCTATGTCATCAAAAAACTCATTTGTGCGGCTCATACTTCAGCTAAAATCGGTTTCTACATGAACTTTTCAATCTAAAATGGCACATATGTACAATGTACATACACTTATATATTTTAGACATTTTTCTGTTCAGAAAATTTAATTCAGAACATTTGATTTGTACAAAAACTACAATTTGTTGCCATTAAAAAATATTTTTTTTTTACCTTACAATAAGATTTCTATACAGACCCACCCCCAAGAGAAATTTTGGGTTTGGAACCCCTAATGGGGAAAATAATTGCGTAGTAAAGTCCTCTTTGATAAAAAAAAGTTATACCTAAAGCCTCCACCCCCTCCTCCTCATATACATCCTGCGGTCCATAATGTACCTAATAAGATACCTAATGTAAGGTATAATTGACTTCCGCGTAAGAAATGTATGGAAGGCTTGGTGGCTCACCGGTGGGCCTGGTGTCCATCAAAGGAGTGAAGACATGCTGTTAACACAAAGGGTAAAATTATCTTAAATGTGAATGGAAGTGACTATATGTCTCTAAGAACCTGAGCAAAAAATTCAATTTTTAAACTAAGGATGAACTGTGACTGAGTAAGGGTCAAAAATCTGCCGTGCAGCGGCCAAACCAGGGTCAAACAGTGGCTGTTTTGAAGTAGTAACTATATAACTTTGAGAACTCGAGGAAAAACATAACTTTTTAACTTAGGATGAACAGCGAATGAACAATGTTCAGAATTGGTTAAACATGTGCCAAACAGTAGCCGTTTTGAAGTAATATTGCCCAAAAAAAAGGATCAAACTGCAGCCTTACGACGGGTGTTATCAGGAATTTTTTCCGAATGATTTATATATACTAGTATCGCCTGTGGCCGAAATTCGAAAAAATTTCTGAAATTTCAATAATTTTTTTCTCATTCTGAGGCGATGGATGACCTTGCTTTAAGAATATGTGTTGTACTATAAAAATCTGATGTTTCAAATAATCGCAATAATTTTGATATCAAAATAGACGAAATTTTTTAAAAATATTATCTGTAAAAACAGTACTAAAAAAAAAAAATATTTGCATACCGTTATTTTTCTCAACCAGGTCTTTTCATACAAAAATACGTTGTACTGAGAAAAACTATAGTTATTGAGATATCGTCATAATTTTGATGTCAAAATAAAGGGAATTTTTTAGAATTTACTATTTGTGAAAAATTTCACCATCACAATATATACTGACACATGTTACATAAAAAAATGCTTATTATAGGGTATCCGTAAGAGATGGCGAAAAATCCCAGCTAGCACAAAAAGGTTGTAAAAGTGTAGCAAAAGAGTCGCCAATACAGATACAAATCGTAATTTTAATTAGGCGAAAAATGTGTTATAATAATGTTGTAAATGTGTTGTTGGTAAAAACTTGAGTTGCACGCCACAAGATGAAACATACTTGAAACATCCAAGAAAAGTTTTTATTGTGTTAGTTTTACGTTACAACTCAGGTAAAATAACTTCAATGTAACAAATATTTTGTTTTATTGAAGTTAATTTTTGTTATAATGACAGATTTTTTAACAAGGAAGTCAAAGAAGGAAGTTAAGAAAATAATAAGTTCTTAAAAAGTTTTAAAATGTTTTGCATACACAATTCCTTAATATTATTTCCATTAAACCAGTGATAATTTTTTAGAGTGTATTTTAAAAGTCAAAGACAAATTAAGACAAAATAAGAAGATGTGAAATTAAATTGAAATATGAAGAGTTATACACTAAAAATTTTACAACAAAGGCCATTTTGTCTATGAATATTTGTGCTTTACCTCTAGAAAATTCAGTCACCATTAAAAAAATAAAAATAATTTGGAAATGAGATATATTTCGAGTTTTTAATTTCCGCGTAATTATCTTTGATATACAGCTAAATACATTTTTTTAAATTCCTAGCGTCACATTGGACTGAAAATTCTAAAAAAAAATAATAAATACTAAAGAAAATTGTATTTAAATTTATTCCGATCAAAATTCATAGTGTAAAAAAAAATTAAATAGGGTGAGTATGAAGTTTTAAGACACTTTCTTCCAAAGTTCTTGCAACTGAATAATAATCTCAATACATAGTTCCTGCAACTAACTAAATATCAAAAGTTACAAATATTTTTTTAAAGTTGTTGCAACTAAATAATAACCTTAATGCAACCTTAACTTATAACAATTTTATTCAAAACTTCTTGCAACTGAATTATAACTCCAATACAACGTTCTTGTAACTCATTACATTATATAAGTTGTAATGGTTTTTTCTGAAGTTCTTGCAATAGAATAATATCTTCAATACATCGTTCTTATATCAAGAAAAATTTTATAAGTTACAATTATGTTTTTTAAACTTGCATCAACTGAATAATAACCTTGATACAGCACAAGTTTGCAAATATGGTTTTTAATGTTTATATTTTGCTTATGACATTTAGTTGTAGTGACTTCCCTAAAACTTGATAAAAATATCTTCAGCGAAGTTTTGAACATTTAGTTGTTGTGACATTGCATAACTTTATATCAACATAAAGCAACTTAGTCGCATCTAGGTTGCTAACTCGTTGCTGTATTTGTTACAATCACACAACACACACAATGCACAAACATTTTTAATAGGTGCTACAAAAAGATATGTTGTAATAATGTTAATTTAACGTACAAATTACATATTTTTTCTAAAACTTTATGAAACATTTTTACAACAAGTGCATTTATTCGTAACATAATTAACATCAAAGTTTATCTTATTTGCAACAAAACGAATGATTTGTTACAAATTACTTATTTGAAACTTTAATACAACCCATTTGTGACTAAATTTGTTTAAAAAAACTGGAATACCACCGAATTAAAACATATTTTGTTACAAATCGAAATTTGTGCTAGCTGGAATGTCTCCAGTACTTGCTGCACATATTAACAATGTCTTAAATTCGATCTGACATAAAGTTTTTCCATCTCTTACAATTTAGCTTTTATAAAATAATGCTCTTTTTACGCTCATATTTCAGGTCGAAGTTCAAAAATGCAATTATACTGTGAGTCAGACCTTTCATATGATACCTCATTCACTATTATACTTCTTCCTAGCCCTGAGATTCCTGACTAAAATTTATATAAACTTTCAATGTTAATATTTCGGGTGAGAGGTTATCAATTAAAAATCTAACATGATTTGGTACACCTATGGCGCAGTACCTGTCGAATGATATACTTTTCATTGACCTTATTCTAAAATAAATATCAAAAAAGTGTACGACAACATTTGATGTTTGCGTATTAATATATAAGATATATTATATATATATATTTGACCCTTTAAAGTCCTAAAAGTTTTTTATCGCGAATTTTTCTATGATGTTGAAATAAATGTAGGTACGTTTTTGTGTACCTTGGACCACGGCAACTCTTGGCGAATTGCATCGAAACTTTACGGTAGGTACTTGGTGATGTGTTTTAGCAAAAGTGCTAATTTTTCCAAAAATCGAACTACTATTTAATAAGAGTAAATTAACAAAAACATGAACAGAGTTGGGGGTTTTTACTTTTTGAAAAAAATCTAATTTTTGTTCTTGTTGTATTAAAAAAAGCAAAAATACAATTAAAAAAAAAATTAATTAAGTACAGCACTTTAACCAGAAATCCAGTTGAACATTTCCAGTTAAAGAACTGAAAAATGAAGAAGAGATGTGAAATATTCAAAGAGATATTAAATCATGACAAATTAATATATGTCAAATGTTAATAAGTCAATTTTTAAGAGAAATAGTCAAGAATAAGCAATAAAAAAAAAAATGATTACTACGATTGTTTTGGTTAAATTATATACCACTAATCCTATTGCTTGCTAAAGCAACATACGTCAAGAACAGTTTTTCAGGTTTTTTTAATTATTATTTTTTTTAATAAACTGAGAAGGTTATTTGATATTTAAATTTTTTACAACACAAATAATAAATTAAGTATAAAAAATTCTTTAAAACTCGTTTGTTTGTGCATGAAAAAATTTTTATTGATTCCTCAAAAACTCTAATTGTGTGACTTATGAGATTTTTTAAATGACTGAATTATTTTTAGTGTCAGTCTTATCTTCAAGTTAATGCTAAAAGAAAAACATGTACATAAAAAAACAGTACAATCAAAACTTGATGTCTACATGCGGAATAACAATACCGATCACATTCGTTATTCTCGAATTTTTTAAAGAGCATAAACTTATATCATATAAAAAAATTAATAGGTATTTATATGTATATATTAAAGTGTACCTTAAAAGTTGAAGTGAAGCAGTTGAGGTGAAGCAGTTGAGGTGAAGCAGTTGAGGTGAAGCAGATACGATCATGTTTTCAAAATATTTTCCTATGACTCCAGAATCGCGCTCATGTTTTTCCACAAGGGCATGCTCGCACTTTAAAAACGATGCCATGCAGAAACCACTTAAGTAACTTGACTTATGTTGTTTTAGCAATAAGCGAAGATTACGAGGTATTGCTTAAAGAAGATCTTATGGGTCTACCTTTAAGAAAGCGTTTGCAACAAAAAAATTATGTGCGAAATAAAATTGGCTAATGCTGTTTTTAAAATGACCGATTCAAATAGATTGTATATGCCCATTGTTAAACCCTGCTCGTAGAGGTGAGCATTTTTTATAATTTTAATTACATTTTTGACCCCTGTTTGTCCGTGGGGCATTTGTCCGATCAGTGTTTGGCCAATTAAATTCTTCCTTCGAAAGGAATTAAAATTAATAATTTGCTTAAGAATTGACAAGAAAACACTTGTTCGGAATTTTCTTGTATAAAATCTATTATATTTATTAATTAAGATAAACTTTACTTTATACATTTTAAAATAAATGAAAAATTGTACATTAAATAAAGAAATTTTGTAATAAAAATACCTTACACACTGTAAAAAAAATCTTAAATTTTAATTGGATTCTTTTAGTTAAGATTTTTGCTGGATCGTAGACCTAACTTTTTCATTTTATTTTCATTTGCATTGTTTTATAAATTTTTCTCTGGAAATGTCAAACAAATTCATTATGAAAAAAATTATTAACACAATTAAAAATAAAAAAAAGTCTACCAAAAGGCCTAAGGAATATAATCCTATTTGAACTTTTCATTTTCTATTACAGGTTGTTCACAAAATGCTGCACCTGGTTAGGTTTTGAAAGTAAATGCGTCCCTTAAGTGACTGAAGTCTCCACGAGAATACTTAATGAGCCACTCTGCCACTTATCTAAAGGATTCATTGTTATTTAGTCCAGGAATAGCGCAAAGATATCAACAATTGCTTAAAGATTATGTGCACATGCTATCAGACAGGAATAAAATTCAGTATCCTGAAACATTAGCCATTTCATACCAGTACATATAATCCTATACCTATTCCCAGTGAAACATTTATAAACAGGTTGTATTTTTATCTCACCAAAACAATCTCGTATATTTGAATAACAATGCGATCACTTGTATGGTAGCTACTTTAACGTGACAGCAACAAAAACATGTTGCTGCAACACATGATAAACGTTGTGCAACCAAAAGAGCTAAACATGCAATATATACCTACACTTGGACAGACAGCCGACAACCAGCAAAGTGCCAAGATAAGAAAACGGAAGACGAAAGAAACGAACGAACGAACAACTACAGCTGCACGAATATCAAAGCAACAGCAACATAGAAATAAAACATAAACTAAAAATTAACTACACACAAAGAGGGTAAATTTTAAAAAAACTGAAACTTAGCGTTGAATATTTTTCACTTGGCTTTTTGGCTTCCGCTGGGTCAAACAGGTGGGCCAAATGTGGGCATTAAAACAGTCACTCAGGTCACGCTGGACAGCTTGCTTTCACATGTTGCTTTCTTATTTATTGTTGTTCTTAAATGGTTTGTTGCTGCTATTGCTTTTGTGATTCAGTGGCACACACATTCACACCTGCCGTCAGTTGCCTTTATGGTCGTGGTGCTTTTATTAACTTGACTTTCTTATCTACTCTGCATGACCACATATATATTTGCCTCTTCTTTTTGTTAATAAATGTGCATACATTAAAGCAAACACACATACTCACATATGCACGTATATATTACGCGCTAGTTTCTTTAGAACTGTTAGTGGTTTTTATCTTTTGCAACAAGCTGTCAGGATTAGAATGGCTTTGAAAGGAAAGGCAGCGTGTCGAGTTAGGCCCTAGCTTAAATTCATCGTTAAGACGTTGTTCCTGAATGGAGTTTGAGCTCAATGCACAGAAAAAAAATCTTAAAATAGATCTTTATAAATCTCAATAACTAAAAAGATGTATGCAAAATTCAATTACCTTTACTTTACCACCTAAGGCGAGAGTTTAGTGGAATTTGTGGTTATTTTTTAGCATTAACAAAAAAGTAAAAGTAGGTATATACTATATAAAAAATTATAAATCTATAATATAAAAATTGCACTGAAAATTATTTGTTATATTAATATCAAAATATGGATTATTAAATGCTATTACAAAGAATCGCTCTAGGGATCACACCATTCTTCACTAGTTGAACTGATAAGAAGCATATTCAACAAATCCTAATTTGTATTTATTCTTGAGCTTTTACGTGTGTTTGTCAAACGAAAATTTCTACAGTATTTTTTTTTAAACAATCGTAATAAAATTTAATGTTTAGGTTCTATTTAAGAATTGAAGACCAAGTTTGAAAATGAGTCAACTTGAATGAAAACCACGCATACCTCCAATAAAAAGTGACTTTATGAAAATGGTAAAATCTTTTCGAATTCCACAAAAAAAAATTAAATAACTTGAACTCGCACTTTAAGTTTGAAAATTAGCTAAATCAGATGAAAACCACGCCTACCTCCCATACAAATAAACTTCATGAAAATGGTAAAATTCCACAAATATGTATTTAATTACTTAAATCACTGGTAAAATTATTACCGCATTAGAGCTTACATACCTCAGATTGGCTCAATGTCAATCTCTCAATATAAAAACAATAAAAAACATTCCAAAACTGGTTTTGATATTAAAAAAACAGCATTTTTAGGTCCATCAAACAGGTTAAAAAACAAAACAACTGGAAGTTTGCGCACACTAGCACTCTTAGACATCATAGTGATTAAATAAAAAACTTAGGGTGAAAATTTTGTGGTGGCCATTTTATTTATTTTTTCAAGTATTTTGCCAAATTTTTTCACAATTTGGCATCTTTATCCCAAAAATCGTTTTTTTTTTTAGTTATGATGGTCTTTAAGTAAATGAGCGATATTTTTTTTATTATTTTAAACATATTGAAATTTTTTTCAGTGTAAAAATATTGTGTGACATGTTGAGGATATTCAAGCCCCGCTTACAAAATGGTCAGCGCTTAGCTTTTACAAGCATTTTTAACACCAAGATATAGATTAAAAAAACAATTTAATATAAAAAAAAACATGCGCACTTCCAAGGCTTAAAGAAGACATAATTGTTATTAAATAAAAAAAATTGCAAATATGAGATAGCCCTTATTTTTTGTTTTTCCAAAATGTTTTACCAAATTTTCCTTTTGTACGCATATAGATATCCTTAAAAACCGTTTACAGTACCAGCATTTTAATAGACACTCAAAAAATAGGCATCTCAAACGAATGTGTGGGGAACACTTTTCGAAATCATTTCCCAGTAGTTCCAAGTTGAACCTTAAACCTACTACTTAGTATGAGAATTCATATACTCCTGTGCTACGGGCATGCCATTCGCCGCTTATCTTGTACGTCCTTTTAATACATCGATATCATTGACAGGGACCCAAGGTGCACTACCATGGGCCTTACAATTCTCCTGTCCCATTAGGCCGTACCTGTAAAGGTTTGAGAAACGGCATAACCAAAGGGATATGCTGCCACCAGCCAAACTACAAGGTTGAATATGAAAAAATTATCCGCAAGATGGGTGCCGCGTCTGCTCACTCTCAAAGGCGTGTTTGCTGATGATGTTGAACATCCATCACTATACATCAGAGACAAAGGAACAGTCGAAACAGTAGACTTCACTGGCCGAACGTGCTCAGAAGAAGGCAAAGATCATCGAAGATCATGCTATCGGCGGGAAAGGTTATGGCGACAGTATTTTGGAATAAGCACGGTAAAATTTACATCGATTACCTTCCACCGAAAAGAACGACCAATAGCGAATACTATGAAGCCGAATAGGACCGTTTCAGTGACGCTTTGAAAGTGACACATCCCCATTTGGTGGGAAAAAAGTGCTTTCCATAAAGACAATGGGCACGTTCACACATTTGCACGTTCGCAAACTTCCATGAATTCAAGTACGAATTGCTTCCTCATCCAGCATATTCTCCAGATTTGGCCCCTCCAACGATTTTATGTTTCCAAACCTAAAGAAATGGCTCAGCGGAAAGAGATTCACTATAAGAGAGGAGCTCATAGCCTATTTTGGGGAACGTATTTTTCGGATGGGATCAAAAAATTGGAGGAACGTTGCACGAAGTGTATCGAGCTAAAAGAAGACTGTATTGAGAAATAAAACTTTTTTTTTGCCGTAAAAATCATTCATTGTTTAATTTTTCACGGAATTATCAAATTGCCCTTTTAGCACCAACATTTTACAAGACACGTTATTGAATTTATTTATAAGGAACATATTTTAGTAATATAAACGCAATTTAATATGCCAATTTTCAACTCTTTTTGATATTTGCAAATATTTCAAAAACATAGCTTAGTGTAACTTGAAAACTCAAAAACAAAAATTTCAAATATATCTCATTTTGGGCCATCATTCTAGACATGAGTAACGCTGGCTGCGCTGCGCTATTGAGTTGAAGCACTTAAATGCGTTATTGCGCTGATTCACAAAAAAAGTAACGCAATAGCGCAGTAATGCCAATGACCCAAAATACACTGTAGTGCAATAATTAGTCTGCGATAAACCGGGTTTCTTAGGCAAGGAAGGTGAGTTAGGTGACGTGAGTTGCGCGAAATTTCACTCACCAAAAATGCTGTAGTGTAGACATGGGTAACGCATCAAAAAATGCTGCGCTGATACACCAACCATAGTGCATTTTACTGTATCAACGTAATGCGTTAACGCAATTGCGTCATGACGTAGTTTAAAATGCAATGAGTTCTAAATTAACTCGATGTTGATCAGCACAGGATGTTTTTTTAGTTCGATAATGCATTGCTTCATGTGGCCAATTTGTTGAATGCGGTAAGTTTTGTGGTGTCTTGTCCTAAGCGCAAGTTGTCTTCACTTAGGAAAAATAAATTAAATAATTTAAGAAACCCTGAAAGAATATATCTGATTTAAAGAACTCATATTGCTCATAAATTGATTTAAAATTACTTAAACAATCAATTATTAATTAATATCAAATTTTACTTAACAAAGACCATATTTTTAGCATTCATTAAAAATTAACCAGTTTTATAATTCAAGCATGCAGGTAACTGTATTCCGTTCAAGGTTAATGTAAGCAATCATACAGATACACAAACACATTTCTGGACCGCAAGAAAAGTTGGATGCTACCTTAATTCCATATAGAAAGCATGTAAATCTAAAGAAAAAATTTATTTATTTGAAAAAAGCAAATTTATTTTGATGCGGTTTTAGGTTACTGCGTGACTTTTAACTCTTAACGCAATATTCATCTTCAACGCAAAACAAACGTAGCAGCTTACGTTTGCTTAAACGCTTACGATTACGTTTAAATATTGTTGTACATATTGAAAAACCATTCCGTGAATGGCAAGGCATCATATTAATCAAACGCTCTTATCATATCAAGCATCTTTCCCGCAACCCCTTTTCCATATATAAATAAGCTAACAAAGCTCGCTTCGCTATGTTTGAAGCGTCGTAAACTTGTGCAATGTTTGCTCTCTGAATAAATATTTCCTCATTTTTTTATAAGCGTGTTATTTGCATTAATGCGCTATTGCGTTACTTTTCTAAAACAAGTGTGTTAGCGCAGTAGCGCATTTAAGTGCTTCAACTCAAAAGCGCAACGCAGCGCAGCGTTACCCATGTCTACTGTAGTGGCGATGGACTGACACGCACACATAAACGAAGTCATCATATTTTAATTAGGGGATTCCTACACCAATACAATCAAACACAGTTCATGTACACAAAACAAAACAAAACTGGTTTTACGCACACTGACCAGTCAGTGTGTTTTTGAATAACTGACTAGATTTTCAATATTTATAACAATATTTAAACGTGTTTGATTTTGAAGGTACAAGCAAAAATGCTTTGCTTAATGTTAAGCAGCGCTACTGTTTGTTTTTGCGTTGAAGATAAATATTGCGTCAATAGTTAAAAGTAACGCAGTAACGCATAACCGCAGCAATATATTTCATGCTTATGTTTTTCTTTAGATTTGCATATTTTCTAGATAAATGAAATCAAAGTAGCATCCAACTTGTCCTGCGTACCAGAAATGTGTTTGTATTCCTTACATTTACCTTGAACAAAATACAGTTTGACTGCATACTTAAAGTATAAAATTTTTTTTTTTTTTTTTTTTAAAAAGATCAAAGAACCAAGGCATGCGCCTTATACAAACAAGGTTTGGTCTTTGACCTGAAAGGAAAGGGATAGATTATTTAGAGGAATTGATTGGAAACTATACGTGAATTATTGATTAGGGGAAACAACTGCGAAAGACAATTTGAATTGCTTTTTAACCGAGGCTAGTGTTATGCCTTAACCTCGGCAAGCATTTCAAGCCCTTAGTTGTTCCATTCCTTCACATTTTCCACAATTTAGTTGTGGATTTTTAGTTTTCCATAATTCTTAAATGTAGAACAAAGAAAGAACAAAGAAAGTGAAAAGAACCATGCCCGAGCCCGGATTCGAACCAGGGACCTCTGGGTTGAGAGTCTAGCGCACTCTCCACTAGACTACAAAGGCCGACAAATTGGTTAATTTTAAATGAATTCTTATAAGTTCTGCAGTAATTTTTTAGCAATGTTTCATATTAACTAATAACTTATTGCTGGAGAAATTTAAAATAAATTTATGAGCAATATGAGTTTTTTAAATTAGATATTTTGTTTGCACGATATTTTGTTAAGCTCCATTTATATTTTCTAAATGAATACAACTTGATATAGGTGTCACAGCATTTAAACATATTTCTTAACGCAATTGCGTTAACTCATTACGCTAATACAGTAAACTGCGCTTGGGTTGGTGTATCAGCGTGTCTACAACATTCAAGTGGTTTTGTATTTTTTGAAGAAAGCGGAGATAAGTAAAAAAATGGGTGTGTCGTTGGACAGAAGATAAAAGCGAAGCCTTTTCCTAATTTCAGAGATTTGATAGTTTAAAGGTTTTTTAAAACAAACAATTTTTAAATTCAAAGATTTAAAATAACATAAAGTTAATAAAAAAACACACGTTTATATTCACTATAGTAAATTTTATAACGCATTTACATCAACAAAAAAAAAACCTACTTAACGATGCTGATGACAACGTGCAGTAGCAGAAGCAACATTTTAATTATTTTTTGCTACTTTTGGGGTTTGAATAGCTGTTAAATATTAAGGATATGTAGGACAGCCAAAACACAATCCTTTAAATAGATTATTGTGATTTGCTGCAACATAGCTGCAGTTAATATATAATATTGAATGAACCACTTTACGTAACAAAGGGATTTAGATTGGTAGGAAGAGTGTGCAAAGAAATATTTTTAATATTATATTTTCTTGTTATGGTAAATGCAAGGAAAAAGCAACAACAATTCTAAAACAGTTGTCAAAAAAAAAAAACGACGGAAAACGGTGTCGGGAAAAAGTGTCATATCTGAAATTTCATCCAAGCAAATCAAAAACCCAGGCGTTTCAAATATTCGCTTAAAAAATTATTTCTGAGATCAGTGGATATTTCCTAAAAGTTCTACATGCTAAAAAAGTAAAAATTCGATTTCGAATATTTTCCATCCAGCATGATCTTTCACATAACTGTGCGCCACTTACTTCTTTCATATTAAGTTTAATGAATCCAATCACATAAAAAATTTATTCAAAATCGCGGTGTCTTTTAATAAACATTTTTCTAAAATTTCTCCTTCTCCTTTTTTCATATATTTTATGAAATTAATAACTAAGAAAATACTTAGCTATGCTTCATCATCCTTATTTATAAAAGGGACTACATTTCTTCTACAAACAATAGTTTACATAAGAATAACTGTTCTAAATAATACACTTCATAATTTTATTTAAGTTTGACAGAAATATCATATTAAAGAACGGCTTGCTTAATAAATTTTTTTTGCTTAAAACCAGGAATTATCTTTCGTTTTTCTTGATGACCTGAAAGGTATTTATCTATTGATACCTATCTCATTGGAAATATCCCGTTTTAACCTTATAAGCAAACATTTTTCTTAGAACAACTTTCACATTAAAAAATATGAACATATTCATATATTTTAAATGGTAATTTATTGAAACGTTCCCAAATTTTATCTCCTCAACCATTTGAGAGCGTCATTTTTGGAGAGCGGCATTGGATTTAAGGGCTCCAAATACAAGTTTTGGAAAAAAAATTAAAAAAGTAAAATTATTCCAAAGCTTAAAACAATTTTTTGCGTTTAAAGTAAGTTTAATCTTATTTTCGAATTCAATGAAACACGGAATTAACAATTTAAGCTAAGTTTAAACAATATACGGAGTTACTGAAAAGTTGTACTCTTAAAACTAAACTGTTCTGTATGAATAGTTCTAAAAATATCGAAGGTCTTTGAACCCAAAAAAAAAAAACTCCTCTTAATAACTAGCCTCTCACACAGTTATATCAAAGAAATTGAGAGCAGGTTTTTTTAGAAAATGTAACACAATAATTTATAGCTTTGTTTGTAGTACTCGAATTTCCTGTTGAAAGTATATCGCGTGAATGCTGAATATAGAACAAAAATAGCGAGAGAATAAAACAAAAATAAGCAAAAAAAAAAAACCACAAAAAATGCAAGAATGTCAACAGGTTTCCGTGCATGTTTGATGGAAAATAAAAACAGCACATCCTTAAAAAAAAAGAAAAGAGAGAAAAATATTTATAAAACAACGGTATCATCATTAGAAGAATTCAAAGAATAAAGAGCTTAAAATAACATTTTTGCTGGTTGTCACGTTTCTTGTTTATGTTTTTTTTCTCACATTATTTAACGTATCTGTGATACTTTTATATGCAATATTTTTCTAAAGATTTTCTGCTGAATTCTTGGCTAAGGCTTGAAGCCAAGAAACTGCTCCCAAAATAAGAGAAGAGGAACAAAAGAACAAGTATAACAAAAAAAAAGAAAAAAAAAAGAAAAAAAAAAGAAAAGAATGAGAATAACAACGTTGCATGGATGAAGCGATGAAGTGAGGGATGGCTGCGGGGTAATACAGGCAAGAAAGGATGTATGGATGGTTGCACAAGCAGCAGTCAGACTGTCGCACAGACAACGAGACAAACGATGACAAAAAGATGCAGGAGCTGCCAGCCTGCGCAACGCTGTAGTTTTGCCAACTATAAAACGATGGCCGCGACGAAATGCCGGCCGTAATTGTTGCCGTCTTTTGTGTCCGTGTGTGTGTTTTTCAATGTTCGTGGATATTGCTTTGTATGTCATTTTGTTTCTATATGTTTGTTCATTTATTATAGAAGCTGCGGGGACAACGAGCCCAACGTCACGCTAACAACAACAACAGGGAAAGTTTAGAGAAAACCTTGAAATCGTGAGAACATGCGTTCAAAGGAAATGCAAAATTTTCGAAGTCTACACTTTCGATTATCGAAAACAGTGTAAAGAAAGCGTGAAGGCGCAACAGTTTCGAAAGAGGCTTGCTCTCACTCTCTCATACTCTATTTGATATTCTCGGAAAACTAAAGCTTTTCAGAAAGCTTACGTCGAAGATTGGTGCTACTCGTAGTTTGCTACATGTACGTCACACCCGTATGTATAAATTTATGCATGTGTGTGTGTTTGTTTGTATTTGGGTGAGTGTGTTTGAGTGAGTGTTTGTGTGTGTGTTTGTGTGTGTGTGAACATGAATGCTTTTGACTCTTTGTAACAACTGTTAAATACAATTTTTTCTGTCTTACTCAACAGGACTAAAAATCAAGTGCAAATGTCAAATTCTCTGATAAACACGGTGATAGTCTGCAGTATAATACGACGTTCTCATGCCTGGATAAGCCTTTTGTAGTGTTCTTATCGGTGGTACACTTGAATGTGAGTTGTTTTTGTTTTCGCTTAGGATTCAGAAGGGCGAGATTGAGCGAGAGAAAGAGGCAAAAAAATGTGTAAGCCAATTAAGTAATTAAAAGCTGGTTTTGAACACTCATACGCACCAAACATACTATACAATGGTTTTTTCAAACATGTCGTCACTGTTTGCTCTATTAATGTTTTGAGTAACTTTTAATAATTTTGGCTGGTGTTGGACTCAATTGAAAAAAATGTGTTTTTATGACCTGCTGACTGAAAAAAATTAAATAAACAAATGTGTTGCCAAAACTGCTGTGCTACCACCATTTAAGTTAGTTGCAAAATTAATGTTAAGATATTGTATGGTAAAAAGTCGGTTAAAGTTTGTTATGTACGACAGTATCGTTTCAAAATATTTGCATATAAAAGTTATTTTAGTTAAAACACCGAGGCACAGAGGGGCCTCTCTATATTAGCAAGTGCTTGGAACTTAATTTTTTAAAAATAGGTCTAAGAAAAATAAATAAAAAATAAACTTTAAAAAAATTGCCAATGCATTTTTCGATAATAGACAAATTTATTGATTCTAGTAGCTGATACAACACTGGAAATGAGACAAGTAATTCTAAGCGCAAGCATACACTGAGCTAGGTCAAGAAATAATATTTTTTGATATTTTGCTTGAGCAAGGAAAGTGTGAAATTGCTTGATTCAAGCGTTTTTACTTAATATGGGCATCAATTTCTGCAGTAGCCATTATGGAAGAACTCTACAAGTGTTGTCACGTATAAAAGATTCCGTCGTTGGGTTGATGTGCTGCACATCCGTAAAAGTGAAAATGATGTATTAATTTGTGAAAAAATTAAATAACTTAGCATTGAAATGGGCCCAATAAACTACATCTCATACTAAAAACCAATTAATAACCAACACCGTTATCATGTTTTAATGTAAAGTGTGCATGCGAAATCACTAAAAGTTGTCAAGCAGTAAAAATTACTCCATTTTAAAATGGAGTAAATTTTTTTTATGTTGATCCAAATGTGTTGTTTTTTTTTGAGAAAACGATTTACATGTACTACGTTTTCATAGCGAGTTGAGCCTGAGATGGTTTTTCGTCAAGCTGCAAAATGGCGTTTCTAGCTCGAAAGTGTTTCCATGCACAACATTGAGTCGAGTTGGACTTCGGCCATTCTATTCGCTATTAGTATAAATGTGTTTGTTTAGAAGGTGCAACATTTACTAAACATGTTGAGCCTTTAATCAGTATCAGTTTCTGCTACTTTGTTTGCCTGCTAAACATTTGCTTTGTTTGCTGTTTGTTACATTTTATATCAGCGCAGTGCCAGAAATAATATAAAATAACAAGTAGTCAATTAATTCAATAAAAACTCGCTCAACAGTTGAGCAACTGTTTTATCTCCTGAACGCTTCCAATCTAACTTAGTTAAATCTAACAAGCTTCTTGGAGCTAAGTGAATTTAACGAAATTCAACTCAACTCGCGTTTCCATGGGGAGTTAATCCCTAGTCAACCCCGACTCAACTCGCCCTGGAAACGTAGTAATGGATCAGAAAATTTTTCTCTTTTCAAGAAAAATTTTTCATCTTGTTAACATTTTTTTTTATAATTGAAGGGCTTATAACAGAAACATGATAAGCCACAAAATAAAAATTTTGAAATAATCGCATTTGAATCTTTAAAAAAATATATAAAATAGACGTTCCATGTAATCGTACTTTTAATACTTGTAATTATTCGTAATGGAAGCCTTCTAAAACATGTCCAAAAATTTACGAAGAAAGGATAGTGGAAATTAATCATTTAAAAAAAAATGCGGCTTATCATGTTTTTGCATAAAATTTATTTTTAAAAATGAATAAAAAAACAAAAAATTTGTAACAAAAACAAAACAATATAAACTAATTATTTATAATCATTTAACAATTTCTGGAATTTCCTTTTCGTTTTCTATGTTTGTTGATTTTAATGTTTTATAAAAGGAATGGTATATTGGTGGAAAATAGGGTAATAAATATTTCACGTTTTGAATTTTCTTCACTTCTATTTTAACGCATTCACGCGGTCTTACTTTTTAAAGTATATTGACTAGTAAAGGGTGTTTTTTATAAAGTGATACAAGTTAAAATCATAATATAACATAATAATATATTTCTAATATCAATAAAATGAGTTTTTTTAGATAGAAAATTTTATGACATTAATGCTTAAATATGATTTTGGCCATGTGGCCAACACGGCTGGCGCGCAATCTGGAACACCAATTTTAATAACTTTTCGCAGCATTTGGGCCCGTATCTCGCCGATAACTCTTCGAATGTTGATTTCCAGGTGTTCAATTGTCTGTGGTTTATCGACGAAGACAAGTGACTTTACATAACCCTAAAGAAAAAAATCCAATGGGGTTAAATCACACGACCTTGGGGGCCAATTAATTGGGCCATTTCGTGAAATTATTTTTTCGTCAAAAGTTTCCTTGAGGAAATCAATTGTAGCGCCCGCTGTGTGGCATGTGGCTCCGTCCTGTTGGAACCACATATCAGCAAAATTAATGCCAGCTATTTAGGGACGAAAAAACCCCGAATCATGCTCCTATACCATTCACAATTGACAGTAACATTCTGACCATCATCGTTTTTGAAGACATATGGGCCAATGACTCCCATGGGCCAGCCCATAAAGCGCACCAAACAGTAATTTGCTGTGGATGTAATGGTGTTTCGACAAAAGCTTGTGGATTCTCCTCACTTCAAATATGACAATTCTGTTTATTTGCGTACCCATTCAACCAAAAATGGGCTTCATCGGAAAATAAAATTTTCCATGGAAATTCAAAATCAATATCAATTTGTGCTTCAGCCCATTCGCCAAATTGGCGGCGCATACGATGGTCATTTGGCTTTAATTCCTACACAAGTTGAGTCGTGAAAGGTTTTAAGCCAAGATCTTTTCGTAAAATCTTCCATAAAGTGGAAGGACACAACCCCAGTTGCTGAGAACGGCTACGAATTGATTGATTAGGATCATCTTCAATGCGTTCATGTACAGCGGCTACAGATTCTTCAGTGCGCACTGTTCGGCGTCTCACGGAATGCACATTATCAGTAACAGTAAATGTGGTCCGAAAACCATCTATTGTTCTTCGAATTAGCAGCTCTGAAGGACGATTATGTACGCCATAATATAGACGAAGTGCACGATAAGTTTGATGAACAGAACCATTATTTTGATTAAAAATTTCCACAATTTGCACTCGTTGCTCTGGTGTACGTCGATTTATAATAAAATGTCAAAGCAAACTTAATAAAAACAACTATCAGCTGTTAAATGGGTGGTCAAATAAAGCAGTGCTGTCAACTCAAAGTTGTATCACTCTATAAAAACCACCCTTTATAACCTCTTGATTTACTTTATTAGTATTAAGTTATATATAGATTTAAAAATCGAAATAATTATCTGATTTAGGATAATTCGCAAAAGTTTTGATTTTAGATGCCACCACAGCAAACTACTGCACTACAAAGCCGTGATAAGGAACTACAAATTTTAAAGTAAAAATTATTTCTGTAAAAACCTGACAAGCCATACAAATATGAAACCAAGTTTTCTTAGAAACAACATGATTATCAACAGAAATAAGAAAAAGGAAATATGCGTCGCTGGTTTCTCAAAGCACTTCATCAGTATTTATAGGTTATTTATAGTTACAAGCTTCCAAAACATGATAAGCCACTAGAAATTCGAAAGTAAAAATTATTTGCTTATAAACATGATAAGCCACATAAATTAAAAGAAATATTACTCAATGTTTTTTTATATATTTCTTTTAGCAGTTAATAATAAATCTTCGTCTATCATACCGTCATCGCTTTAGTCAACAAAATCTACAATTTTGATATAACTCGCAGTTAAATTCACAGTAACTATTTGATTGGTAGCTTTTGTATGTGGCTTATCGAGTTTTTGAGTAGAAAATTTAATAAAAATATTTAATTGCAAAATGATACTAATTTATATAAAACAGCAATTTATTGAAAATAAGCCCCAATCTCTTCAGCAGGGTTACCTTGGTAAAATGTACTAGAAATAACTCAAAATACCAGTTTTTGATATTATGTGGCTTATCATGTTTCTGCAATAAGCCTTTCAATTTTAAAAATATTTTACTTTAAAACATATTATTTTAAAAATTTAAAAAAAAAATCTTGCATTCTCACGGCCGATTTTTGCACAGAGTTTTAATGCAGGACCGAGTAGAAGACCTCTTTTCAGCTCTCTCCTGAGTTCTTCATCATTTCTTTACGGAGATATAAGTCGCAAATACTTCGATTTGAAACTCGGATTCAGCTGGTATTGAGTTTCAGAAGTCATGCAATGCAAAACTTGATCTTGAGCTCTTTTATTTTAAAAAAAATAAAACTAGGTTTTGAAAAAATTAAACATAATGGCTCTTAGTAATATAAACGTAAAAACTCACTTTTGAACTTACATTTAGTTAGGTGATTTTAAGTTTCTTTTAAAGTTTCGTAGCAATAAAACAAATCTTAAAAAGTCTGCTTCAGTGTAGATGCACTGAACTGGTCTTTGATTATACCTTTTGAACGTATCCTTTGTTTAGTTTGGTTTTGACAGCTGACTTTATTATTATTTAGAGCTGATTTTATTTTATTTCTATAAAATTGGCTTATTGTTTGGAACACTCAAAACAAATGGAAGCCGCTATACAAATAAACTTCTTCTTTTTTCTGCTCAAGCTATTGTTTGGTTACTTTCTTGTATTTTTAGAATCGTGGCAGATTGGAGTTGGACTTAGGAGGAATAGAAAGTCCTCAAGGAAATAATTACTCAATTCATCCATGATTTTCAGTTTGGAGTATTTAAGTTAACAAAAGAAATAAAATTAAAAAAATTAGAATTGATAAATATTAGAATAAAAAAAAAAAATTAAACAACTAAAAATAAAGCTCTAACCTTTAAGAGGCGCCGTGAACTTTTTTGCACTACCAGTGACGTGGGGTTTCACAGGTTCCTTTACTTCATTGCTTGATTATTCAGTAAACACTAATCACTCTTTTTAAAAAAACTGTAAACGTTGGTTCACAGAAGTGAAGTATTAAAAATAGTCTCTTCTTTTCATTTTAAAATTTTAATCAATAATAAACATTTTCGGAACTTTGCATGTGTTTCTCGGAAATCGCGATTCGGGAGGGCCTGTGAGACTCCATGTCACCACTTAAAAGTTAAAAAAAAATAGTATTTAAATAAAAAACTGTTTATTGTTTGATAAAGTTAATAGGAATAACATAATAAATATGAAAAAAAAAATAAAAAAAATATAATTTATAAAAATGCCTTTTATCATTTAATAAGCATAAGTAAAATGTGTGACTATAAACCTACTTTCTTATTTCCTTCCTCTTTGCTTGTAGTGTTTAATTTTTCCTTTTGTTGGTTCTTGAGCTGCTATTTTTAATATTCATTAAACAAATGAAGCTTTTTGTACAAAAATAGCGGGCCCAACAGACATTGTCCTGCCCTAATTCAACTAATTTTTTTGTGATCATTTTCATTTTGTGAATTTTTTAAAAGTTTGGAAGTGTTCAAACAACGTGCCATTATTCGAGCCACACATGCCACACGTTCCTTTTTGAAGCTTCAATTCGTGACAATCAAAACCGTCTTAAATAAAACAGTTTTATTTAATTGTGGGTGGTAAAAGGGGGTGTGGCTATGTTTTTTTTTAAACCGAGATATTAAAGATATTGGGGGTTGGAATTAGTTTTAAAGGTTTTCTAAGAGATGGCGTAACTATCAATAGATCGCATCGGGCACACCTGTGACTATATTCATTTCAAAGCACATTCTCTAAGCTTCATTTTTTAGTATGTGTCATTCCACTGAAGTGTAAACAACATATATTTTTTTCTCTGTGAACATGTCGACTTTCGTTCCAACAAAACGCAATTTGCGGGAAGGTTTACTTTTGTGCTTCCATTTGAAGAAAAAAGCGGTTGAAGCACAACGCACGCTTACTGAGGCTTACGGGGACTATGCTCCATCGATTTCTACTTGTGAGTACTGGTTCCGTCGGTTTAAAAGTGGTGATTTTGATACGGAAGACAAAGAGCGTCCGGGCCAGCCGAAAAAGTTTGAAGATGAGGAATTGGAGGCTTTGCTCGATGAAGACCCGTGTCAAACCCTTCAAGAATTGTCAGAATCATTGGGAGTCGACTTATCAACGGTCGGCAAACGCTTGAAGGCCATGGGAATAATTCAAAAGCAAGGAAATTGGGTGCCGTACCAGTTGAAGCCGAGAGACGTTGAACGGCGATTTTGCATGTGCGAACAACTGCTTCAACGGCATAAAAGGAAGAGTTTTTTGCATCGTATTGTCACTGGCGATGAAAAGTGGATCCATTACGATAATCCTAAGCGAAAAAAATCGTGGGGACCACCCGGCCATGCATCAACATCGAGGGCCAAGCCGAATATTCATGGCGCCAAGCTTATGCTGTGTATTTGGTGGGATCAGAAGGGTTTCGTGTACTATGAGCTGCTAAAACCTAACGAAACCATCACTGGGGAACGCTACCAACAACAATTGATGCAATTGAGCCGAGCATTAAAGGTTAAACGGCCGGAATATGCCAAAAGACACGACAAAGTGGTTTTTCAACATGACAACGCACGGCCACATGTTGCAAGAACCGTCAAGGAAACGTTGGAGGCGCTGAATTGGGATGTGCTACCCCACCCGCCTTATAGCCCAGACATAGCCCCTTCCGACTACCACCTATTCAGATCGATGACGCATGGCTTGGCTGAGCAGCGCTTCACTTCTTACGAGGATACCAAAAAATGGGTCGATTCGTGGATTGCCTCAAAAGACGAATCGTTCTTCCGGCGCGGAATCCATATGCTGCCAGAAAGATGGGAAAATGTTGTAGCTAACGATGGACAATACTTTGAATAATATACATTGTACCGTTGTTTCTAAATAAATGCTCAAAAACCGAAAAAAACCTTTAAAATTAATTCCAACCCCCAATATGTTGTACATTCGGTGGCCCAAGGTGTTTCCGTTCCTGAGATGTTAAGAGACACAGCATGAACGATTGATTTGAGCTTATTTTATTCAAGCAACAGTTTTGGTCCTTGGGTTTGTCGATTTTTCCGATTTACCTAAATTTTTAAAGGCTTTGATGTTGTGACATACACTTTTAAGTGAGATTTTTCAAACGTAAATTTCTTAGTTTTTTTTTTTAAAGTTTATCTTTAGTATATCAGGTGTAAGCAAGCCCAAACAAAGAAGGAAATCCACTCCTGTGGGTATAATAGCATTGCCACCAACAATATCAGAGACTACGTGTGCGAACAGTTTTAGCGAAAAGAAGGGTGAGTTTTAAAATTATTTCTCTATAAAAACATAGTCCAACACTCATAAAATAAGCAGATTTCCTAAACGAAATTTGGCAGAGAAATTTTTGTACCGTATAATCAGTTAAAGTTTTTAATTAAGATAATGAATTTTCTGGTCACTCATCCTTTTCTGGATAGTGAAGATCCAATTGCTGGAAAAGATGGATTTATTCTAGGATCTCCGATATCAACATCTGAAGTCTTCACCTCAATTCTAGCATACGTTTTACGACACAAACTAAGCGATTCTGCATTAAGCAGTTTGTTGGAATTGATTGATTCCATCCATATGCCCTTAAACGCCCATCTCCACTTATGTCTTCAAAAAACATTTCATAAAAATAAGTTCCGCTATTGAGTGTACGGCACACTGCAACAACTATTACAAACCAGTAAAAGGAAATGCGAGGAATATAATAGCACAGATGAATTCGGATATCTGCTCACCTTTTCAATTGGGGCACAGCTACAAGCAATTATTTCTCGCCCAGATTTCTGCAAACAAGTGCTCACCATTTTAGCAGAAAAAAGAAAATGTTGACAATCTAGAAGACATTTACGATGGCGAACTGTATCGCAATCAATGCGAAAATAGATTCATGAATGACCCCAGGAACTTATCATTCATGTGGTATTTTGACGGAGCAGCACTTTATTTAACTTATACTATAAACTAGATTTTTATGTAGTAATTAATGTAGTTCCACTAAATATGATTGAATGCGAATAAACCGACTTTATACATTTTTAAATAACGTTTATTTATGCAAACTTTCGGCAAAAAAAAATTAATTGTAACTCTCAAGTTCGCATGTTAAATGTGAAAAGGTTTTCAACAATATCAAGATAAAGCCAGTAAAAAGTTAGAGCTCAGAAGAGTTAGACAGAATAAAAGCGTCTTCCAGTATAAGACGAGATAGTTCTGTTGTCTAGAAAGCAAAACAGTTTTAAGCTGCTAGACCATTTCAATTGGATGCAAATACAATGCTTGTTTTTTATAGAATTCATGTGCCTGCCAGTATAGGGCGAAAGTATTCTGTTCTGTAGAAAACAAAACTTTTAAGCCTGCCCAAATATTTCAGCAGAGAGAATATTTAAAGGAGAGCAGTCATAGACACATTAACAGAACGTTAACATAAATCCAACGATCCGATTATTAATACGGTTCGAACAATTGGTTGCAAGCGTGCGCTGCCAGCAACATAGACTCTGCCGGCAGAAGAAAAAAAATCACAACCAAATGCGAGACAAGCAACAACGAAAAAACACTATTTGTGCTACTACTTATTGGTATGTTTGTGTGTTTATGCAGAATTTGTTTTGTTCTTTGCTTGGCGTTGTTGTTATGCTTTATTTTATGCTTTTGATCGTGTTTCAGATATTTTTCTTGTTTGGCTGACCTGAAATAAAAGAACTTGGAAAATTTGTTTTGTTTCTTAACTTAGCCAAATATGAAACAAGTGAATATGGTTATGGCTCAACAAATTATTTCAATGAGCGAAATAGCGAATATTTATTTTATTTATCTATACTTATGTTATATATTTTATCTTTCTATGTACATATATATTTTAATATTTTACCTATATATATTTTATCCATGTTTTGTAAAATTCTAATTTATCCATGCATTTGTATGAAAAATTAAAAATTTTCAAAATTAAATGATGACTTTTTAAAAACGTGACGTTTACAATAAAAACCAGCATGTATTCATATGAGTTCGATAGGAGTGCGCTAAATTACCGCGAGTTGATCTTTTTGTTGTAAATTGAAAAACATATGAAAATTTTTGGACTTTTTATATATTTCTCTATTTTTTGCACATAAAGCCTTATTTTGTGCATAAAACTGGTATGCACTTCGTTTGTTATTGCCCCTAAAGATAAGCTATATAACATAAAAATCGGATAAAAATTATCAGAGTTTTGATATTTTAATTTTTGAAATAATTTAATTTTTTCTTATTTAGTAAAAATAAATGTAAAAAATTCAAATTTGAAAGAATTGCAATAAACTGCTATTGAAATGTTTTCTGAAACAGCATTCAATAAAAAAACAAACAAATTATGTGATTACGTTGAATAACTTGGTCGTTATTAAATTTTTTACTATAAGTGTAACATTTTGTAAATTTCGAGTTGAAGTATTTTTACCAAAAAAAATTTCAAAAATGCAAAATTTAAAAATTCACGGTTGGCTAAAGCATAGTCTTAAGCTTTTTCAAGCAAAAATTACAAAAACCAAAATTCGAATAAAAAAGTTATAGCTGTTGAAACTTGCTGTTTTTTTTAAATGCTCAAAGTTCTGGGCATTTCGAACACAAAAAAATTCATAAAAAATTGATATAAATATGTTTCTTATTGAAAATGGCTTCAACATTATAAAAATAAATTTTCTGATTTTAGTTAGAAGAAATTTTAGAGTTCCAGGGCTGCCAACATATCAGACCTGGTTCAAGGGTAAAAAATATTAACAATACCCCAAAAACCAACCAATTTTATTTTATGTTTGTGTGTCTATGCAGAATTTGTTTTGTTCTTTGCTTGACGTCGTTGTTATGCTCTATTTTTATCTTTTGATCGTGTTTCAAATCATTCTTGTTTGGATACGCAGAGCTGAAATAAAATAAATTTGCGATAAGTGAGTGCCGTTTTGGCTAAACAAATTAATTCAATATGAAAAATATTTTATTTTATAGTTATATAGATTCTATATACTCTATATTTACTTCTAAATTCTCTTTATATATCTGTGAATTATAATAATGTAAAATCAAAGAATAGATCATAATTAATTACAAAAATTTACTAAAATTAATTCAATTCTAATTCCATTTTTAATTTTAAGCAAAAAATGCAAAAAAAGCTACCACATATGTGTTGTTATATATTATATATATTTATATTATATTTATTTATGTACCTATTACGCCTTCTTATTTGTTTGAAAAAATTAGATTTGGGCACTCAACAAGAAGTTACATGCTGACCCCCACCGAGTTTTAACTACCTCAACTCCACAACATTATTTTTTATTAATGCCACTCGTCTTTGGAATTCCTTACCGAGCCATGTAAGAGCTTTAAGGGAAATAACAAGATTTAGACTTGCCGTATTTCAACATTTCGCTTTTAATTAATGATTAATAAATTCGCCAGTTTTCTTCAAATCTATACTTTCTTATTGTTACTTCTTTTTTCTTCTCTCTTAATTACTTCAATTTTATACTCTTTCTTGATTTCTCTATTTCTACTTAATATTAAGATTAACTTTATAATAAGTATACTTGTTTAAATTAGGTTTAAGAAAATCTTTAATTTGTCTATTCCTAAAAATATTATTCCAACTTGTACATTAAAAGAATTAAGTTCTTATCGTACTATAAATAAATAAATAAATAAATAAATAAATAAATAAATAAATAAAATATTAAAACTATCTTAAAACATTTTTGTATGCATTTTGTTTTCAATAAACAATTTCATATCTTTGGTTTATTTTTTTTATTACATACATTTTATAAATACAACATAATAGTATGTATATATTAAATTGATAACATCTTAAACTGGAAATATTTTTAGTAAAATTTAATTAAATTAATCTTATAAATTAAATATTTTATATTGGTAGTTTTGTGCTTATGTATATATATATATTTGGGCATTTTAATTGTTTTGCAACAGCTGAAGTAAGGAATAGATCGATTTATTAATAACCAATATTATCTAATTAAATAATAATTAAATTATACCTTCATTACACATCATCTTTACACACTAATAAGGTCTCCAATCCGGGTTCTCGGACTTTTTTCAGTCCCGATAATCCCAGGATTATAAGGCCTAAAATTCCGGAATTTTCGGGATCCCGGGATTGCCTTCAAATTGCAAAAATGCAGCACTTTAATTTAACATTCGACTAAAAACTTTTAAAAAATTTAAATTTACCTAAAGTGTTCAAAAAAGAAATAAAAATATATTTAAATGGTGGCACTCGCAGTAATATGCTTCAAAAAGCATTTGATATGATTGATAAAAATTCCACCAACTAGTGTTGAGTTCGAGAGATGTTTCTCTTCGGCTAGAAATTTTGCTACCAAAGAGTTCGCCTTTCAAAGACTTAAGTTATCTCAAAAAATGTACCGTTCTTATGTTAGTATTATTATGCCAGAAAATATGAATTTTATGAATTATACAATAGATATATATCAAAAATAATATATTTTCGTCTTTTATATATATAAAGAAATAAAATAAATTTACTTTGTATAAAAAAATTAAGTAAACTGTTTATTTTGTAATTCCATGAAACAATTTTTTATTAAAAAAATATCCTAACTTTCATACCTTGCACACGATTTCTTTTTTTGTTAAATAAAATACTTTTTAACTGTTTTTCAAATCCCGGTACTTTTTCCAGGATCCCCGGATTCTTAATTAGTAATTCCGAAATTGCTTTTGAGTACCGAAATTGGAATACAACATAATTTATATTATATTATAATACAGGCAACAATGATATGAGGCGAGAATATGAGGTTTACTTTGCAACTGGCGCACAGACGTCAGGTACCGCGCGAGTTTATTTTATTTTTTTGTAATAGTAATAATCATTTTTCCATCGATAAAAATCGTTTTCTATGTAAAATTTGACGAAAAATACGATATTTATGTTTAAAACACGCTAATTGGTATGTAAGATTGGTTAAAATTTATTTAAACATTGAAATTGTGTGTAATAATATGAAATTTTTTATACATATTTTTGAAACTATTTTTTTCTTAAAATGCAAAAAAGTTGTCTCTTGCTTAAACAGAACCGAAGTTATGAATTTTTGAAAATTAGTCTCCAAGGCAAAAGTCACGAAAACCTCAAACTTTTAACGCCCTCTATTTAAAAAAAAAATCCTCGAACACGTGTCTCTTTTATAGAGCCCGTAAAAAAAATTTCATTCAAATCAAAAATGTGGCGGTCAGAATGGTGTTCGGTTTTTTAAAGAATGACCCAAAAGAATGATGAATAAGCACAAAACAACCAATATGAAATATTTAATTTATAAGATTAATGAATTAAGTTTTACTAAACAACATTTTCAGTTTAAGATATTATCAATTTGAATATATACGTACTTATTAAATATATACGTACTTAAATATAATATAGAATTAGAAAAACCTTTTATTGTGTGTAATGAGTGTGAATCACTTTGCAAAGTGTTAGAAGAATTGCAACATCGGGAAGTAAGCTACGTATTTAAAAATGGTCAGATGTTCTGACTTAGGAAATAAATTTTTTTTTGTGGTGTAGGCAATCGTGATCGAAACTAACAATTGCTTACGATTATCGTACAACTATTTTTACATCTAGCATAGAATCAGAACGGTGCTTTTCATAAGCGGGCTATATTTGTAATAATATCCGAACAAAACTCTCCAATATAAAATTAAACACGTGGATCAGCTTAATGATTACTTAAAAAATAATTAAAACAATAAATTTTATTTTGAAAAGTCTTTTCCAAAATTAATATGTCTTAAACACAAAAAATCATGAAGACGATGTCAAAAAAAAAAAGTGTTACATATAGTTATAAATTAAACTGTTCTGTATTTAATTTTTTTATATTTTTTATTTTTATATTTTTATTTTTTCTGCGTAACCAAACAAGAAAAATTTTTAACACGATCAAAAGCATAAAATAGAGCATAACAACAACGTCAAGCAAAAAACAAAACAAATTCTGAATAGACACACTAACATAAAATAAAATTGGTAGGTTTTTGGGGTAGTTCTAATATTTCTTACCTTAAAACCAGACTCTGATATGTTGGCAGCCCTGGAACTCTAAAATTTCTTCTAACTATTTTAGATTTAACTATAGCCATTTTCAATAAGAAACATATTTATATCAATTTTTTTATGCATTTTTTTGTGTTCGAAATGCCAAAAAAGGCACTTCGAGCATTTTTGAAAAAAAAAAATCAAGTTTGAACAGCTATAACTTTTTTATTTGAATTTTGGTTTTTATAATTTTTTGCCTGAAATAACATAAGACTATGCTTAAGCCAACCGCGAATTTTTTAAATTTTGCATTTTTGAAATTTTTTTGGTAAAAATACTCTAACTCGAAATTTACAAAATGTTACACTTATAGTAAAAAATTTAATAACGACCAAGTTATTCAACGTAATCACATAATTTGTTTGTTTTTTTATTGAATGCTGTTTCAGAAAACATTTCAATAGCAGTTTATTGCAATTTTTTCAAATTTGAATTTTTTAAGATTTTTTTTACTAAATAAGAAAAAAATGAAATTATTTCAAAAATTATAATATCAAAACTCTGATAACTTTTATCCGATTTTTATGTTGTATAGCTCATCTTTTGGGACAATTCAATAACAAACGAAGTGCATACCAGTTTTATGCACAAAATAAGGCTTTATGTGCAAAAAATAGAGAAATATATAAAAAGTCCAAAAATTTTCATATGTTTTTCAATTTACAACAAAAAGATCAACTCGCGGTAATTTAGCGCACTCCTATCGAACTTATATGAATACATGCTGATTTTTATTGTAAACGTCACGTTTTTAAAAAGTCATAATTTTAATTTTCGAAAAAATTTAATTTTTCATACAAATGCATGGCCAGAAGATTGTAGATAAATTAGAATTTTACAAAACATGGATAAAATATACATATATAGATAAAATATTAAAATATATACATTGAAAGATAAAATATATAACATAAGTATAGATAAATAAAATATATATTCGCTATTTCGCGCATTGAAATAATTTGTTAAGCCATAACGACATTCACTTGTTTCATATTTGGCTTAGTTAAGAAACAGCACAAACTGGCCAATTTCTTTTGTTTCCGCTCAGCCAAACAAGAAAAATATCGGAAACACGATCAAAAGCATAAAATAGAGCATAACAACAACGTCAAGCAAAGAACAAAACAAATTCTGCATAAACACACAAACATACCAATAAGTAGCAGTACAAATAGTGTTTATTAATTTGTTTCCATTTCATTCATAAAATTCAATTGGAGTATTTGTTTTGTTTTTCGTTGTTGCTTGTCTCGCATTTGGTGGTGATTTTTTTTCTTCTGCCGGCAGAGTCTGTGTTGCTGGCAGCGCACGCTGGCAAACAATTGTTCGAACCGTATTAATAATCGGATCGTTGGATTTATGTTAACGTTCTGTTAATGTTTCGATGTCTGCTCTCCTTTATATATTCTCTCTGATTTCAGTTCAATGCCAAAATAATGGTTTTATTCAACAGACTTCATATGCCTGCCGTTATAGTGCGTAGTAAACCTCTGTACGAATGCACTCGTTTTTTCTACAACAGTAAAGCCAACAGCAGAGAGAATATGTAAACGAGAGAAGTCATCGAAACATTAACAGAACGTTAACATAAATCCAACGATCCGAATATTAATACGGTTCGAACAATTGGTTGCCAGCGTGTGCTGCCAGCAACACAGACTCTGCCAGCAGAAGAAAAAAACCACCACCAAATGCGAGACAAGCAACAACGAAAAACAAAACAAATACTCCAATTGAATTTTATGAATAAACTTACTTTACTTATTACTATTACTTATTGGTATGTTTGTGTGTTTATGCAGAATTTGTTTTGTTCTTTGCTTGGCGTTGTTGTTATGCTTTATTATATGCTTTTGATCGTGTTTCAGATATTTTTCTTGTTTGGCTGAGCTGAAATAAAAGAAATTGGCCAATTTGTTCTGTTTCTTAACTTAGCCAAATATGAGACAAGTGAATGTCGTTATGGCTCAACAAATTATTTCAATGAGAAATAGCGAATATATATTTTATTTGTCTATAATAATGTTATATATTTTATCTTTCTATGTATATATTTTAATATTTTACCTTTATATATTTTATCCATGTTTTGTAAAATTCTAATTTATGCATGCATTTGTATGAAAACTTAAAATTTTTCGAAAATTAAAATGATGACTTTTTAAAAACGTGACGTTTGCAATAAAAACCAGCATGTATTCATATGAGTTCGATAGGAGTGCGCTAAATTACCGCGAGTTGATCTTTTTAATGTAAATTGAAAAACATATGAAAAGTTTTGGACTTTTTACACATTTCTCTATTTATTGCACATAAAGCCTTATTTTGTGCATAAAATTGGTACGCACTTCGTTTGTTATCGAATTGTCCCTAAAGATAAGCTATAAAACATACAAATCGGATAAAAAAATACCAGAGTTTTGATATTTTAATTTTTGAAATAATTTCATTTTTTTTCTTATTTAAAAATCTAAAAAATTCAAATTTGAAAAAATTGCAATAAACTGCTATTGAAATGTTTTCTGAAACGGCATTTAATGAAAAAACAAACAAATTATGTGATTACGTTGAATAACTTGGTCGTTGTTAAATTTTTTACTAGAAGTGTAACACTTTGTAAATTTCGAGTTAGAGTATTTTTACCATAAAAATTTCAAAAATGCAAAATTTAAAAAATTCACGGTTGGCTAAAGCATAGTCCAAAACTTTTTTAAGCAAAAAATTACAAAAACAAAAATTCAAATAAAAAGTTATAGCTGTTGAAACTTGCTGTTTTTTTCAAAAATGCTCGAGGTGAATTTTTTTGGCATTTCGAACACAAAAAATTCATAAAAAATTGATATAACTGTTTTTTATTTAAAATGGCTTCAACAATAAAAAAATAAATTCTCTGATTTTAGTTAGAAGTAAAAGCAGTTTATTGCAATTTTTTCAAAATTGTTTTTTTTAGATTTATTTTTACTAAATAAGAAAAAAATGAAATTATTTCAAAAATTATTACATCAAAACTCTGATAATTTTTATCCGATAAAGCTCATTTTTAGGGACAATTTAATAACAAACGAAGTGCATACCAACTTTATGCACAAAATAAGGCGTTATGTACAAAAAATAGAGAAATGTGTAAAAAGTACAAAAATTTTCATATGTTTTTCAATTTACAACAAAAAGATCAACTCGCAGTAATTTAGCGCACTCCTATCGAAATCATATGAATACATGCTGGTTTTTATTGTAAACGTCACGTTTTAAAAAGTCATCATTTTAATTTTCGAAAAAATTTAATTTTTCATACAAATGCCAGAAGATTGTAGATAAATTAGAATTTTACAAAACAAAGATAAAATATATATAGATAAAATATTAAAATATATACATTGAAAGATAAAATAAATAACATAAATAAAATATATATTCGCTATTTCTCATTGAAATAATTTGTTAAGCCATAGCGACATTCACTTGTTTCATATTTGGCTTAGTTAAGAAACAGCACAAATTGGCCAATTTCTTTTATTTTAGCTCAGCCAAACAAGCAAAATATCGGAAACACGATCAAAAGCATAAAATAGAGCATAAAAACAACATCAAGCAAAGAACAAAACAAATTCTGCATAAACACACAAACATACCAATAAGTAATAGTAATAAGTAAAGTAAGTTTATTCATAAAATTCAATTGGAGTATTTGTTTTGTTTTTCGTTGTTGCTTGTCTCGCATTTGGTGGTGGTTTTTTTCTTCTGCTGGCAGAGTCTGTGTTGCTGGCAGCACACGCTGGCAACCAATTGTTCGAACCGTATTAATATTCGGATCGTTGGATTTATGTTAACGTTCTGTTAATGTTTCTATGACTTCTCTCGTTTATATATTCTCTCTGCCAACAGTGCCGCGTTCAGAACATAACATAACTCTGTTAAGTCAAGCAGAACATAACCAATTCATTAAACGAGAAGAACCGAGCAGTGCAGAGCACTCGTCGGCCATGAAACAAAGATATACAGATAGCGCTCTCCGTGCGCAAAGAATGAAATCTTCTGCGCACTACGTCACTCGAGCTTGTCAGCTGTAATACGTGGTGCATACATACAAAAGAAAATGTGAAAAAGCAAAAAGTAAACACAAGCAGCCAGCAGCACAATTGCAAGCATTTAAGAAATATTGCATTCATTTAATTCAATTTCTAATATTGTTCACTTATAGTACGCGTAAATTATAATTTTCAATTATTTTTTGTGTAATTAAAATTAGTACTAAAGATTTAGATGCTTTTGATGAGAATAACAACGATTTTAATTCGGGCCATAAAATGAATTTACAATTTTTTCAACAAACGAAACAACAAACGAAAAGAACAAGAAAATGAAAACAAAGCAATCAAAGTGCTGTCTAACACATCAAGTAACGTAGCTATTTTTTTTGTGTAGGAGAACAAATGGGAGAAAACACCCCTATTGTGTATGCATTTCTTTTCAATAATAGTACTGAAAAATAAATTTGCTGAAATTTATTTAAAAATATATTTATAATGTAATTTATTTCATTTTCATAAACCAAGTTTCAATTAGAAAATGTCGATATTTTTTCATCGCTATAAATAAATTATCCCCTTTAAATATATTGTGACTACGTTTTTATTTAGCCACTTTGACAAGCTCGAACTACGTCACAACAAAGATGGCGGACATGCGCAATACTTTATCTGTAGTTCTTTGTATCATGCTCGTCGGCTACAAAACAGAACTTGTTCGCCGCTTACTTTACCAGAACACGATGTTATTCGTTCTATAAAACAAAATTGATTGATAACAGCGAGAAAAGCATCGATCACACCTAACGCAGCAGAACATTGGTTTCGTTTTACATAAACATGCAGTAAGGGCTATTAATTTCATGCAAATGCAAGTTTTTACTGGGCATTTTACAGAGCAAATTGTTAAGTTATCTTTGCGAATCATGAAAATTCCTTCTAAATGGCATTCAATAGTTAGTGCATATTTTTAATAATTTTGTAATAAATGCATGGTTTTGCATATTTTACAAAAAATGCTTATTTTTGCATATTAATTGCGTATATTTTTTATACAATATATTCATGTGGTTTTTGCATATTTTGTTTTTTTGATTTGCAACCATTAAAATTCAATATGAAATATTTTGGAAAAAAGATAACTTTGAATTATTAGGTACTTTTAAATGCACTTAATTTTTTTTTATAAATTAATTTTATATGTATTTAAAAATTAATTGTTTTTTTTTTAACTAAATGCAATATATATTTTTTAACCGATAATAAAAAATAAGAAAAATATTTTTAATTGCATATTTTTCCTTTTTTCAGCGAATATTTAAGAGTTTTAAGTGCATATTATATGCGCATATTTTCGATTTTTATGGTCAAATCGTGATATTTTGCAAATTTAAGTTTTATTTTATGTGATTTCGGAGGGTATTTTCTCCATAATTTTAACTCGAATTTTTTAGAAATATTTAAGGTACTAGAAAAATAACGCCAGTATTTTATGCCAGGGCCGAAGTCAGGATTTACCCATGGGAGGGGATCTTGATGAAATTTTTTTTCAAAATTAATATATAGGTACAATTATTTGTTTCATTTAATTTTTACTTTAAGTTTGCAAAAACTATTACACCAGCCAGTATATTTACGAAAAACATGAATTTAAGAGGTTTTTGCAAAATGACTTAGCTCACTGGCGATTGCTCCGCTACCGCACATGACACGATAATTTTGATATATGGATTGAAGAGCTGATATTTTTTCTAAAATACAAAATGATATTTTTAATTTTATGATGAGTAGTTCAGATTCTAGATCAATAATAATAAACACGTGCCAAAATCGTTAAACACCCTGTAAATTGAAAATGTTACAATATAGGAGGAAACTGAGTACAGATTTGAAACCAGGGTTAAACGGACATATACGAATAAGAATGGGAAATTTGATACGAAATTTGTAGACTAGCATTATATATCCAAACATATCTGAATATAAGACGAATGCTATTATTTTCTTCTCAACTGTATATAAAATATAAAAAACTAAACGTAAAATTGAAATGAAACAAATAATTGTCCCTATATTTTAATTTTGAAAAATTTTACTGACTAAGGCCCTGGCATAAAATACTGGCAATATTTTTCAATTACCTTAAATATTTGTACAAAATTAGATTTGAAATGATTGAAGAAATACACTCCGAAATCACATTTTTCTAGTAGATCATTCAGTTTTACTAAGATATATCACAAAATAATAACAATGAAAAGCATACACATAATCGCAATAGACCAACAACAACACCAATACTACCATAAACAAAAACAAACGTAATCACATCATTACTAGTAATCATATTTATAAATTAGTAATCATTATAATCATCAGCAGAAAAAACAACAATGACAACAATGCAGCAATCCAACGTCATAAGAATGCAAGAAACAATAATCAACAAAACTACCACCAATAGTAAAAGTAAAAACAACAAGAAAATATCCCCATAAGCAACACAATAAAATTTAATTAATTTTTTTGTTGTTACTTAAAAATAATTTTATTTTTAATTCTTTAATAACTTTTATTGAATTAAATATTGTCAAAATTAAAAAAAGCTTCGCTTCAAAAAAGTAATATTTATGATAAATAAAAAAGTCTCTTATTATAATTTCAATAAATAATAAGAAAATCCCTTTTTTTGGCATTTTAGATAATTTTTACTGCAGAAGGAAATGCAGAAACTAGGAAACCTAAACAACACATCATAACTCCAAGTGTTCTGCTGTTCATCACATAACTTTCAAGTCATTTCGTTCTGCTGCGCTCTTCTCTGTTGACTCAAGCATAACATTGATTCGGTTTTCTTTTGTTTTTGTTCTGCTCACGCTCTCTCTGTGTGCTCTCTGTAGTGTTACGTTTGTTCTAACTAATGAAAGCCGAACATAACCAACGCTTGCTCCACAAATCAGTGTTCTGAAATGCATTTCAAGCGCACTCGTGCAGAGGTTTAGTGCGTAGGAAGGCTGCTGCTGAAAAAAACAAAAATGTTTGAGCTGCTTGAACATTTCAGTTGCCGTCCAATACAATGCCGAATTTCGACACACTGCCTTCTACTGACTTTTCCATGTCTTCATGCCGCTACTTTCGGGCAGCCTTTTTTGATAAAAAATAAGCTGGCCGAAACCACATTTCAGCATACTGCCAGAACTCTGCTCATTTACCACAATTATGCTGGTACAATGCCATTTCCCTGTCGAATATTTTGTCTGGGGAACATCATAAAAATTTAAGATTATTTTATGTTTATACATTTTGTGTATTCAATTGTTTTTTTTCATAACGGTAATTTTTTTACAAATTGCAAATCTACCAGAACTTGGTGTTTTAGAATCGGCCAGAAATTTTCTCTAATCTCGGATGGTGCTATTCCGATTTAGTTCGTTTTGAGCCCGTTAGATAGACAATTTGTTGTTTTTTAATCCTACACAAATTGTTCATGCTCTTAACTCAGGTAAATGACATTTTTGATAGCACCAATCAGGACGCTATTAATTTTTACAAAGAACAAAATTTTAAAAAGAATGTAGCGATTTTATATACATTTTTGTTTGCAGCGCGTTTTATGTGTATACAACCACATTAGAGAGATATTGCTATTAAAAAAACACAAATCACATTGCCAAAATGTTGGCATTTTTCACAATTTGGACCTAAAAATTTTTCCGAGAAAAATCCCGCTACACGTAAATGATTATTTTAGGTAAAAAGTTTTAAAAAACTGTTCAGATGATTTAAAAATTTCAATTTTAATTTTTTTGCAAAATTCGTGCGATTTGTAAAAGAATGACCCATATATTTACAAAAGTGCGTAGCTTAAATCTAAAAAAAAATTTATCTTAAAAATTGTCTTTATTCCTCTTTTCATTACAAATGCTAAAAGAGCTCTTATATTTAAAAAAATGAAAACAAAATCCTCAAAATAATAAGAGTTCTCATCTAAGCATGTAAACATGTAAACATGTAAAGCATTTAAACTTTTGATGAGCGATAAAGTGTAAATAGCGTAAATGTGGACAAAATGGCGGCTGCGGCAGCGACAACATTATGACTTTTTTAAATTTTAAACCTTTAAAAAACCTTCATTAACATAGAAAAACAAATAAAACGTGTTCATATTTACTTCAACTACTTTAAATATTTAATGATTAGCGCCAAAGACAACCCTCATTCACACACATGCTAGTTTACACTACAAAATAGGCTCGGAAATGATGTAAACTCACGCCCATACAAATTTTGACAGATCGTTTACGCGCATGTAAGTTCACAAGGCTTACAATGTTTACGGGTCAGTTACATGCTTAGATGAGAAGCCTTAATATTTGTCAAAAATAAATTATCGAGTACAGATCACACTTATCTCAGTTACTTTTTAATAAAAGTCTAATTTTTTTTTTTCATTTAAAGTTTCGTCAATAAACAAAATGCAACTCCTTTATTTAGGTTTCAAATGAGGAGATAATTATTTTGCTTGACTCAAACAAATGTTTTGCTAAAAAGCAAATCAGCAAAACTTTGCTCAACCACTGTGTGACTTTAGAAAAAGATTGCAAAATTGAAATCACTCTCCATGTATTAAAAAAAAAAAAGCAAAATTTTGATTAAATTCAAACAAAATTTTGCTAAGTTATTTTAAATTGCAAATGTAAGTTTCTTCTTAATTCAAGCTAATATTTACTAAGTTATTATAAGCTTAAATAGTAAATTTTTGCTTAACCCATGCAAATATATGCTAAATTATTATAAGCTCAAACTTGAAAATTTTACTTAATTCAAGCAAATTTCTTCTAAAGACACGAGCACACGTTCATTCTAATTGCAAAAAAATTAGGCGACGATTGGTTAACAACTGTGATGGTCGAATGGATAAGCCCATGCACTTATACTCTCACGCGGCCGAGGTTCAAATCTCCAGATAGTGATAATTTTTCAATTAAATTTAATAGATTTCAGCAGAAACTAATCAAATTTGCTATTCCAATTGATAATAACTTGGCAAATAGTTGCTTGAATTAAGTCGAAATTTGCTTTTGCAGTATATAAATAACTTAGCAAAATTTTGCTTGAATTTAATCAAAAATTTGCTTAGTTATTATAAGCTGGAATAGCAAATATTGATTAGTTTTTCCTGAAATCTAGCATCATTTTGAAGTGGCTGAGAATCAAGCGCAATTTTTGCCTAACCACAACACAAACTTAACAAACAGTTTTCTCCTTATACTCCTTAAGACAGATTGCATTAGTTAATAGCATTAAAATTCTATAAGTGCGTGTGTGAGTGTAGGTGTGTATAAACATATGTTACAGTTACATTTCTAGGTTTTAAACTTTGTGCTTTATTTTGATTTTTAAAACTTTTCCTTTTCTAAGCCATCAAACTTTTTACATTTCCTATTCATTCAGTTGAATCTCTGCCTTTCATTACAGCGTCCTTGCGGCTTGGTCATATCCTTGTTTGCAAGTCATGCGCATAGACATGAAATAAAATACTACAAACAGGTGCATGTTTCTAGATGCAGCTGCAAGTAATTGAAAGGCATTGCAAAATATTGGCCATGAGACCACAAGAGGCTAAAAAACAGAGATGAATAATTTTGAAAAGCATTCTTTAGAAATTTACAGTAAAACAGTGGCTCACTTTGGCGAATTTAATGCCACACATAAATAATACACGAATCCTTGATTTTAAGTTTATAGTAAAAATTTTCATTTTTGACTACAGGTGCTTTGCATTCTATTTGTTTCTAGTTATGTTCAGGTGTAGAGACAAAATTGTAAATCTGTATTTATCTTAAAAGTTTTCTCTTTAAAAAGCAACAACTACAAATTGGATAATATTGCTGCCTGTGTCAAAATAATATTTAACCCTTAAAAGTTGATTGCTCATTTTAGGCATTGTCCATTTGAAGTATTCAATTAAATAAATGACTACAAATTGCTATCATTTGCAGCAAGAATAGCTTTTAGCATTCAAGAAAGACAATTATTGATTGAAGCAGCTTAAAAGAACTTATTGACCCAAAAACCAACACCATGTCACGACTACTGTAACGACTTACAACTGTTTAGTTTGACTCTATGACATTCCATTCACGATGGTCAGTCCATTTCAGTCAACACCTTTCGAAGGTAAAATTATTTTACCATAATATTGACCTCTTTCAACGACCTTTTAGGATATCCGCAATCAGCCTACCAAAACTTTAACTACGATCAAAGTGTGTTCAACTCAAGGATAACAACTAGAACTACTACCCACGCACACTTACACCCACCTAGGCACATACATCATCATCATGAGTCCTCATTTGCAGAAGGTAAACTTAAATTATATCCTTACGTTATTTTGTTGGATCTGGAATACGAATGAGCTGAACTTATTGCGTTGTGGGACAAGCTAGCACCAGTTGTGAAGCACACGCATAAATAATGTTATAACTGAACAATAACAACAAAAACATGCTGCTTTTAGCCACAACAACTTTGCCATCGTCCTACACAATAAAAGCAGCAGTAACAATATGATGCTCTAGCGATATTAGCAATTTCCTAGGCAGTAGTACTTTTTTGTTGTGCATTATTTTGCTGCTGTTTTTTTTGCTGTGCATACAACGCCATGTAAAGAATTCTTGTGTTTCATTTTAATTTAATTTTCTCGCTTTTACTTCAATGTTTTGCCAATATTTTTGGACATCATTGCTCAAGCACACAGGAGAACAGAGCACTGGGCACAAACATTGTGCGTCAACATGGCAGCTAAACAACATCAGCTCCGGTTTACACTGAAGCTGCAGATCTAAACTGCAACAGAGGTAAACAGAAGCAGCCTCTAGAGAAGCGCACGCAGTAAATCATTGACGCATACATATAGCCAGCTAGCCAGCCAACCAACCAGCCAGACATCGAGGCACGCATAACGTACCATGCCACCATATTTTGTGTCTACAAGCTCTTTACAATCTGCAGTTTCAGCACAAGGTACACGTTGAATTCATTCACTATAACTAATGTTGAGTGGTGTGTGTGATTTTTCTTAATGTTAGAAATATTTATGTTTCATAATTAATATCCAACTTTGCTGCAGGCAATCCTTGAGCTTACTTAAAAATATTAATAATAATATTTTTTGCTCTAAGCCAGTCTGATATAAGCAGCATACTAGCAGCATACTATTTTGCAATTATGTATTTCCTAAAATTATGATCTTTTGTTAGCATAAAACGGGAATATGAATTAAAGACAAAGGTTTGAGTTGAATTGATGTATCGTGTAAATAAATTTATTTAAATTACTAGCTGATACACTCGGTGTTACTCGAGAGTCATTCATATAAAAATTTTAATATACACTTTTCGATTTAATGTTTTTGTAAATTTTGGAATTTTGTAAAAACGTTTGAATTTAAGTTTGACACCACTATAAAAATATTAGTTAAAAAATTTACCAAGCTTTTTTAACGAAGAAATAATTTATCACTGTTTTTTCACAATCAAAAACTGTTTTTTAGTTCTAAACTGAATTTACTGGTTACTGGTAAGCATGTCACTTGCACTTCAAATCAAATTTATAAAAATCTTTCAAAAACTTTTTAGTAGTTTTTACAGTTGGAAAATAACAATTGGATTGTCTCAAAATTAAAAATTAATATAAATTGAGTCTGATAGTTGACGCAATTTCTTAAATCTTCTGAATTCTTATATTATACGAAAAATTATACAGTCGTTTTTTAATGTAAATTAGCAAAAAGGTGTAAGTTAAGAAAGCAGTCGCTTTTAAATTTTTATTATAGTATATATAGCAACCTGTATCAATATTATCGGCGTTAACAGTTGATCGACATAAATCCAGCTGAAAAATCTGCAAGAACAGTGAAAGAAGTGTCATTATGTTATTTGCTGCAAATTTACGCTGTGTGCGAAAAGAAATAAATTGAGTAACAGTTACCGACTTTTCTAAAATATTGGAATCGTGTCGGTAATGCAGTACTTATTTCTAATTTATAATATTTTCCAGCATACTTTCGGTAGGTACGCAATTGAACCGAAAAATTTGTTCAATGCAGCCAAGCTTACAACCATGATTGGAGAGTTAAAATGTCAAAATTTTGCTGTCTTTTATATGTCGGTACATTTAACTGGAGTGGAAATTTGACTTTCAACAATATTGTTCAAATAACACATTAAACATGAAAAAATTAACTTTTACAGCATTCTTATTCACAGTCATGTTTTCGATGATATAGTGATATATATAGAACACTTTAAGTACCATTGATAAAGAACTGAGTGACAACGGAGAAACAATAGTGACAAATCACAACAAAACAAATTTAACAGAACAAATTTAACAGAAGGAAGGGGGGGGGGTGGGGAGGCCAAAAGTAAGTAGATTTAATATAAGGAAGATTTTAAATAAACCAAAATGTTTATAATTACTCTAAACACACAACTTTATTCTTAAAGATAAATGAGGACGCTCAAATTATATAGTGAATTTTAAAACAAAACTCAGTTTTACTAAAAGCCTCACCCAAAAAATATTTAGCATAAAATTACGAATAAAATCTTTGTAGAAATACAAACAGAGGCTATTCGTAGAATATACAAATATTTTGTACATAGTACAAACGTTTGTATTGTTGGCCGTATGAAAAAAATTTGATTTCGTAACTTTGTACATTCTACAAACGCTAGTTTGTAAAAATCTATAATGTATAAATTATAAATAAAAACTGAACGAACAATGTTTGATAATATACAAAGCGGTGGCAGCAGCGTTCGTATATATGTTCGTATCTTTTGTAGATGAAACGAATGCGTTGTAAAATATACAAATATTTCTTTGTACAATGTACAAACGGTCATTTGTATTATTCACAAAGTCGTTCGTAGGCTGAAAAGAACAAACAGCTTTGTAGACTATACCCAGTAGCGGATGGAATACATTCCGAATATATGAAGCATCAATTACCTTGTAATGACCACTACTTCCGACTATATTACCTTACTATGCATAAAAGGCCTTACATTTAACATTGAATGAGACAGGAGGTAAGTTATCGCCTCCCTTCAGCATTACCTAGAAGTTATGGAGTAACATACTACTTGTATTAAGTTATAAAAATCACTGCATTACTTTTCCTTGTATGCTACATTACAGGTAATGAGGTATGAGTTAATTACTTCTGCTATATGCAGACGCATTCTTTTTGAAAAAAGTAATGCTTCCTTACCTGGTAATTTATTCTGTATTAGTTCTATGGTAGCCACTGGCAAATCCGCTGCTGGGTAATAATTGTTTTGTACATGCTTTGTACAAGCTTTTTTTTGGGTGCTGGTATGAAAAAAGTAGATTTTTAGCCATAAATTTTGATTGGAAAGAGATATTGGGGTAATTTTTTCACATAAATTATTTTTAAGACTTGACTTTTCTGTAAAAATATATAAAAACAACGTGTCTTGTTGTTTTGATGACAAAAACAGTAAAATAATTTTTGCGCTTAGCTGGAAGAATTTTTGCAAATAAATGCTATGTCATATGAAAGGTAGCCAGATGTGCAATTTTTAATTGATTTCATTTTTACAACAACAACAATTTTTGAGTAAAAAGTCAATATTTTGGACCTTTTTTGACATAATCATAAAACATATATACACTGACTTAACGGTACAGATCAACCTGTTTTTGTAAAGTGATTTTATTGAACTTTTGAACAAAAAAAATTTGAATAAAATATATTAATGTACAGCAGAGATATTTGCATCGAAAAACCAAACTTTGATTTTCATGTCGTTTTTTTCTCATTCTTAGGTAGCGATGTTTTATGAAAAAGTCATTGTACTGATAATTTCTCCAATTTTGAAGATATGTGAATGTTTTTGATGTCAAAATAACAAAAAATTTTTAAAATTAAATACACAAAAATCTCCGATACTAAAAAGTTTTATAATAACAAAATTACCGTTAGTTGAAAAATTTCAGAGGGGCCGTGGCAAAAACTAAGTATGTATTGTAACATTTTAAGTGCACTTAATGCACTTAATATGTATACCTAGTTTGAGCAAAACCCGTTGAGCTGTTTAGATTTGTATAAAGGCCAAACAAACAAACAAACAAACAAGAAATGAGTTTTATTAATATAGATAATGAACATTTGGGAACAGAAAAATTCACGTAGTTATAAATCAGGCAAATACGAAGGATGTTTGAGAAACATTAGGGCGGGTCGATTTCAGGGAGTGAAAAATTCACCAATTTCCCTATGATTTCCGTATTCTATGGGTTATTCCATGAAAATTTGCCGAAGGAACCATACCTCTATCGTTAAAATCGAGTCCCCTACTTTTTGTTGGTACATTTTTTCCCAAATTGACGTTCGTATGAAATATTACCTACACGTTCACATCGTGTCGCGCCAGTAGGCGCGTTAGAAAGGTGAGCTCATTTTGATCAATTTACAAAAAAAATCTCCAACATTAGTCCAACGGTTCAAAAGTTACGGGCATTTTTGTCCAAATTTTGGACCATTTTTCCATTTTTTTCATGATATTGTCCAATATATTACTTTCATGGCCATTTTTTTGGCTCAATCCATTATTTAATTCAATTTACAATTCAAAACGAAGAGTTTAAGCCCAAATTTATCGAATTCGATTGATTAATTCATGCGATATTGCTAAAACAAAATAACACATAAAACCAACTTTTTGATTTTTTTTCCCTTTTTATTTTTTTTTCTACAAAAATTCAAATTAAGAGATAATAAAGTATCTATCAACCTATTATCAAAAAAAAATATTCAATTTGAGTGTAGTAAAAGACAAAATCTTGGACAAAATCATGAAAAAAATGGAAAAATGGTCCAAAATTTGGACAAAAATGCCTGTAACTTTTGAACCGTTGGACCAATGTTGGAGATTATTTTTATGTAAATTGATCAAAATGAGCTCACCTTTCCAACGCGCCTACTGGCGATTAAACCCAATCAATAGTTTTTTAGTTATGGATGTGAACGTGTAGGTAATATTTCATACGAACGTTAATTTTTGAAAAAATCTACCAACAAAAAGTAGGGGACTCGATTTTAACGATAGATGTATGGTTCCTTTGGCAAATTTTCATGGAATAACCCATAGAATACGGAAATCATAGGGAAAATGTCAAAAAATAAATCGACCCGCCCTAAGAAACATACTTGTTTTTTGCCAAAAATTCACAAACAGCGTCGAATTTTTTGATTATAATTGAATTTGTGAGGAACAACTGAGCGCAGCTCATTAAAATCGTTGGCAAAATTTACGAAATCATGTTTTTGACTTTACTTTATTTGACCACCTTTCATCTGGTAGTTGAATTCGCATCGCATTATGGATTGGTTATAATCATAAAATATATTAAATCACTAAGCTGAGTCTATTCATTTTACAAAAAAACGCATTGCAAGGATGTAAACTACAAAAAATTCTAATAAAATTTTGCAAAGAAACTAAACGCATTTGCACTTTTAGATTTATATAGATTTTTTTCTCAAGCAATGTAGCTTTCTTCGAAAACACTATCGTGTCACAAAAAAAAAAATGTTTACATAATTATTTCGTTTGGTTTAGAATTGTGTATAAACCAGCCAACACGTATATCAAAAACATCATATTCTTGTATTGACCATATCTTTGCAAGGTTGTGTGCTAACTTGTTCTCAATATGTAGTTCTGTGACTGATCTCCATGTTTCGGATCACTGCATGACTTGCCTCTGTGTTGATGATCTACCTAAAGCAAATAATGGGTTGGATGTGCTTGATTTTTTTTTCACCAAAACTGATTTTATAGTGTAAAACAATGTCCATCGGTTTGAGTTTTGGGATCTGTTTATTCTGAGCCTGATCCTTCCGAGTCCTATGTTAAGCTTATTTAATATTGTCAAACCATGTAAATCCATGTCAGAGGAGGTAAACTTTGCTCTGCTCCAGCAGAGGAGGATGCATCAGCAGCATCTCCGGTTGGTTTCGGAATTGTTAGTGGAAGCATTGCGACATCGTGAAGTGGTGGTGGCAGCGTATTTTGGCTGGATTGGGTTGGTTTGATCTGGTTTTCATGACGTTTGAAATATCCGCAATCAGTTTGGACAACATAAATCATTTTTCCTAAATGGTGCTTTATTGAACCTTTTATCCACTCTGCCCCACGAGAGTAGTTTCGTACAAAGACAGGTTGTGCGAGTTGAAACTTAGGCATTCTCAGTGCTGCGATGTTTTTATTGGTGACATTAGTTTTACGTTCCTGGGTAAACACAGACATTTGTGTAAGCAATGTACGAACTGCGCGACCATGAAGGAGCTCTGCTGGTGATTTTCCTGAGTTATTCGGCATGAAACCATACGTGGATAAATATTTTACAACAGCTGCATTGACTAATAAGCCGTCCTCAATACTTTTATGGACCGCTGTCTTAAAGGTTCCAACAAAACGTTCTGCGAGCCCATTGGATGCTGGGTGGAACGGAGCGATAGTTACGTGCTTGATTCCATTTTTAGCACAATATTTTTTAAAATCTTGGGAGGTAAGCTGGGGGCCATTGTCACTAACGATGGTTTCGGGAAGGCCTTCCATTGAAAATATGACAGAAAGTGCTAAAATTGTGGCAGCTGTCGTAGTACTCACAAGCTGGCTAATGAATGGAAATTGTGAGTAGGCGTCCACACATATGAGCCACATACTGTTGAAAATAGGCCCAGCAAAGTCTATGTGTGTCCTCTCCCAAGGATGTTGAGCATCTGGCTAACTACAAAATTTTTTAACAGGGCTTGACCCAGCGATTTTGCATACATCACAAGTAGCTGCAAGCTTTTCGATATCCTTATCGATATTTTCCCACCAGCAATGATTCCGCGCCAGCTACTTCATTTTGACTATGCCCTAGTGGCCATCGTGAAGGAGTAGTAGAACGTCTTTTCTTAAAGATGAAGGAATAACTACTCTATTTACATTTGTCTTTAAGTAAATTAATTGATCGTAAACAACTAAAGATAATTTTCTATTAAAATATGGTTTAACATTATTGTTGTGATGGCTTAAATATGTTGGCCAGCCATTTTTAATGAAAGTACGAACTTTCTTCAAGGTAATATCCTTTTCAATATTTTTGCGTATCAAATCTGCATTAATTCAAAACTGTCAACAGTATAGCAAGCTTCTTCTCGATCAAACTCTGCATCAGGACCGATGGGTAGTCGCGATAAGGCGTCTGCATTCCCGTGCTCGGACGTACGTCTATATTTTATGTCAAACTGATAGGCCATCAATACGATTGCCCACCTTTGAAGCCTGTGGGCGGTCATAGTTGGTAAATGCTTCTCTGGGCTAAAATGCTGACCAAAGGCTTATGGTCGGTTATCAGCGTAAATTTATGACCATAAAGATACTGATGAAATTTCTGTATTCCGAATACAATAGCCAGACCTTCCTTCCCAATCTGGCTATATTTAACTTGATGCTGGTCTAAGGTTTTGGAAGCGAAGGCAATTGGCCTCTCCGTACCATCGGGATATAAATGAGAAATTACGGCACCAATGCCGTAAGAGGATGCTTCCATTGCTAGGAGAATGTGTAATGGTTCCTTTAGGGAATCGTTGCACTGCATCAACAATACGTCGAGCTTGTTTCAGCGGTCAGCACGTACTGGCGGTTCGGCTAGAACTCGTCGGATGGGGAGGGGTTTTTGGCTGAACAAAACTTGACAAACCACACAAGAATAAATTTACGTGCTTAGAGAAAAAAACTTATAGCAAAAGACTGAAGAGAAAGGTAAACGAAGACAGACGGACAGTGAACAAACAGCAAAACAAATTAGAGAGTGAGAGAGAGAAATAGCTTTTCCCTTTTGTAATTTGTTTCGTTGACATCGGCTTAACTGAGATACAGGGGATCAGATGTTATGATCCTCCATGCCCTGTAACCCAACCGTGTTAACAAAATAATTCCCAAAAAAAAAAAAATTGTATTAAGTTAACCCAACAATCATCTTGGACTTGGTCAACAGGCACCTATTTTAAAAGAAATCAAAACATTTTATAATTTAACACGCATTAAGTTTATTTATTCAATTTAACATTATAACGTAAGTAACTTTAAAGAAGAAAAATTTTGTAAATTAATATTTGAAAATGTTTGGCAACCCTTCCTTATTTGACCTAGTTTTACTTTTAAAACTAATGAGAGAGCGAAAGAATCGGAGATCAATTAAAACTTACAACAAAAAAAACTTTTAAAGAAAAATACCATTGCGAGTAACATTAGTGGAATGTTATGAAATTGGAATTCAATTAAGCATATTAAAAAAAAGTATTTTTCTATTTTAACATATTAGCGGCATATTTTGTTTTAATATTCTTAGTTGTTTTTTTTTTGTGTTTTTTTTTTATAAGAACTTACATGATAACTGCAGCAGTGCGACGTTGAGCTCAGCGGCGAACACTAGAGTTGTTGTTGTGGTAAAAAGGTAGTTTATGTTTTAGTAGTAGAATTGTTTATTGATTTAATGTATGCATGAGTAAGATATGCTGATCATGTTAGCATACATATTTTACTCCACTATTTAAGGTTTTATTTTAATTTTAAGAAACAAAAATAATTTATTATAGATTTAGAAAATTAAATTAAATTAAAATTTTAGTTTTAAGTAATTCAAATCCATAATTTTGGTTGACGTTAAAATTATTTTATAGTACAATGAACGAATTAGAAATTTATCGCCAAATTTATGATGAATTTAAGTTTTGATAAAAAAAAAATATAATTATTTAAAGAGTTAAAGTTTTGTTTTCTTTCTCCGCAATTTTAAGTCTTTTAAAAGTAAACTAAGCTTACAATTATTTTACGAATTATTTTATAAGGTATTCATTCTTTTTAACTTAGTTTAATTAAAAGGTTATCTTAACATAGCAATTAAGTTTTAGTTTTAAGTTAAGTAAGTTTAAAGAAACTAGAAGTAAATTAAGCAGCTTAAGTAGCTTCAGTAATATTAAAAGTATTATTGACAGTTTTATTGAAACTGCAATAATTCTTATAGTTGTTGTACTTACTTTAGATTATGTTATATGCTAAATTGGTTGTTTAGTTTTTAGACAAACTAGATTTTAAACTTAGTTTCGTATTTATGCAATTTTTAGCTTTAGATTAATTGACTATTATTTGTTTTTTTTGTGTGTGTTTTCAATGAAAAGTACTGAAGCTTCGTGGGTCTTTGGTTAACCTTGGGTTTCTGGTCACCTTGAGTTGACCTTCACACAAAAAAAATGTACTTGCGCCCGATGAATATTGATTGTATGTTTATTCGAATTATGATCCTTGCTGAAAATCCTTGCGTTTTTCTTTGGACGCAGTGTTGGTTTAATATGATGTTTAAGGGAATGGTGCACAAAGCTTAAAGCTGGAGTAAGTGGGGCCTCTGTGATCGAGGTCACAGGCGCATCAACCATGTGTTGGATGACCGATCCTATTTCATAGGGAAAAAACTTTGCATTGAACTAAATGTCTGTAACTATTTTAAATGCGGTTGGAGTCACCAAATCCTTCAAACGTTATCGAAAAATCGGTAAATTGTACTGTATTGCACTGTATTGAAATGTAGCAATATTATAAGCTAAGCAATCACTTGTTATAAGCCTTTATAAATTGCTTCACAATGCTTCTTGCAGCTTAACTTTTCTTTAACTGACTGATCTCAAGTTCGGTATACTAATTTTAGGTAGAAAAATCATAAGCTGAGCTAGAACGGTACCGTGAGAGAAGTTAGTCTCGAAACGGTAGAACAGTTTTAGAGTTAAAGATTGCCGAAAAATTGCCAGGAGTGGGCAAGAAAAATACTGCGCGCCAGCATGTTTGCACAAACATGTTTGTCATGATGCAACTTAATATAAACATATTGCCAAGTATTCGCTAACCGTCACAAATGGGTAAACTTTCATGGGAATGACCAAGCGCAGTGGCTTTGATAATATGGTTTTTTAATGCGGAAAAGGAATACTTCTGCTTAGGACCCCATTGAAAGACAACGTTCTTGCGGCGGAGCATATTTATAGGGGCTGCAAGCTGAGAAAAATTATGTATAAAGTTATGGTAATAGTTTACCTTACCCATAAAAGCTTCTAGTTCTTTCAGATTACCTGGTCGGGGAAGCGAACGGACTGCTCTGACGCTAATGCCTTTGGCACTTATTTGATGACCCAAATATTCAATTTTTTCTTGGAGAAATATGCCTTCTCCCTTTTACACTTTATACCTTTTTCCTTTAAAATCTCTAGAACGGTTTACAAGCGATGAATGTGCTCATCTAAGGTCTCAGCAGTTACGATAATATCATCGATATAGTTACCGCATCCTTCGATTCCTTGCAACAGTTGTTCCAAGTATTTTTGAAAAATTGCTGGGGCACTTGCTATGCCATATGGTAACCGTTGATACTGAAATAACCCCATAGGGGTGCTTACTACCAAAATTTTTTTGGATTCTTAATTTAACTCCATTTGTGATATGCGTCTCGAAGATCGATTTTTGAAAAAAGTTGTCCATGGCGAACTATGTGAAAAAGGCTTTCACGTATTGGTAAGGAAAACTGCTGAATGTCTATCTGATTATTTACAGTTTTTTTAAAATCTCCACAGATTCTAATGGAGCCATCAGGCTTTGGTGCTAATACGATAGGAGATGCCCAGTCACTGTACTCTATCGGCTTCCATATTCCAGATTCCACTAGTCTTTCCGCTTCTTTTTTGAATTTTGGTGATAGTGCGAATGGAATTTGTCTGCTTTTATAGAATTTTGGCTTAGCATCGGTTTTCAAAATGATACTTGCTTCACTATACTTCTCGCACAGCTTATCCGCTTCTCGTAGCTCGACGTGTGACACAGCTCCGATTTGATGGATCTCATAACCGAACTCCTTGAAATAATCCCTTTCAAAGAGATTGTTACCACCTCGCACACTCGCAACTATCAGCGGAACTACTCTTTCTTTATGACCGCACTGAATTTTGGTACAGAATTCACTAAGAATTTTAATAGGTTTTTGACCAAATCCTACGATAGTTCTTTTACATGGACTCAAGGATGGACATTGTAATTTTTCATACGTGTCCAGCGTTATAATAAAAATTGAGGCACCAGAGTCCATATTAAAAGTAATGAGCTGATTGAAGATTAATAATTCAATGAAATTTTTGTTTTTTTTTTCGTGTTTTATAATACCACTTATAGAAAAAATTGTTTCAATTACATCAACATTATTATAGTTCATATGTCTATTGTTTTTCTTTTTGTTTTGTGTATAATTTCTTTTGTGGCTTTTCCCAGTTTTTGATAAGCAGACTGGCGCTATATGCCCTATTTTGCCACATTTGACACAAACGGCTCTCTTAAACTTACAATTTTCTCGAGTATGAGATGTACCACAACCTGAGCAAGATTTATACTCCAACGATTTGTTCTGTATTTTTGAGAACTTGGAGTTGACGTTCGAACGCGATTTGTTATTGTGTTGAACTTCATTAACAAGTGGAGAGTTTTCAATCGGAATTCGTTCTCTGATTGCCTCCACCGTGTTGGTGAGGGAATTACAATTGCAATTATCCTCGTCGCCAGTGTTATGTCCTTGATAAGTAAATAGAACGCAGGCTAATGTGAGACTAACTTTATTATTATTCTTAATACTATTGTCGGTTAAGACATCTAAGCATATACATAGCGGCACTATGAGGTGATGATAATAAGTATATAGTTACATTGTTATAATCGAGTTGTTACAAACCAGTATTTCATTTATGTGCATTGGAGCTTTACGTTACAATCTTACTTCATAAAATAACAAGAATTAAACGCAATGTACTATTTAAGTTTTCATATTCGTAAGAATATATATATCACATACGATTTTTTTTTGGCATTAGAATTGTTTCTATTTCTATCAGAGAAGCCAGATAAAAATGTTGTTTCTTAATTTCGAAGACTGCTCCATAAAGCTCTTGTGTTTCATTCCTTTTTTTAAACGCTTAACCATTACTATTTAAACCATTATTGGGCTTAAGATTAGTCATTTTCTTTTACCAGTATCCATTTATTGTTCTGTGTATCAATTTTCTCTGATAGTGCAAATATATTTATTAGAAAATGCTGTGAGCTGTCAGATGATTTGAGAACTCTGACGAAAAAAGCATACAAAAAGTTATATGATTTCTCTGATAGTCTGAAGCAGCCTTTAAACATGTTTAATATCAATCTCTTGTTGGTTTGTCTTTTGAACTCAAATACATTGCTTAATCTTTTCAAATACCTGCACTGATTAATGTTATATAGTGACAAGCAAACAAATGCGTGAGCCTTACAATCAGTATCTGTTCCTATGGCAAATATATCCACCAGCTGCTCAGCCACATGTTTAACAGAATTTTGAAAGAATAGCAAGGGTGTGCCACTAAATTAAAAAAAAAGTTTCATTGAATTTATGCTCCTTTCAACGCAATTAAGTGAATGCCTAATTTAAATATCATCTTTAAGGCAGCTGTGGCATCGAGTATCTGGTTGCGAGGAGGAGTGTCGAGCTTAAGCAGATGCTAACAGGCATAAATAGATAGATCCAAGCGCCAGCTATTGAGATTCTCGCTATTAAAATAACAGCAGGTAGATCCGAAGAAACCGAAATACATTTGCATAAAATTAAATTCTTTACTGTTGCCGTGTTCAAAAGTTAACAAAGTAATTTTATGCCTTCAGTTAGGAAGCAGTTTTTGGTTACAAGGTGTTAAAAATCATTATGAAAAATTAAAAAACCATTTTTCAAATTTGTTACGAGCTGTCGAAACTTAAAAGATTATAATTTCATTTTCCTTAAGTTACTTTAATGAGCTTGTTAAGTAAATTTTTAACAATGTGTGGTTAATTAAGCTTTAATGGACTTGTGTTATGTTTTGTTTTGTTCTTACTTAAAGACAGAGTATATAGTTATAGACTGTTATTGATTGCAGAGGATTTATAAATGTTTGTTTTTTGTTTACAGGTTTTTTAACTGGGCACTTTAAGTACTATGTTGAAAGAGATCAAATGAGTGAAATAAGAAAAAAAAAATGCATAAAAAAGCTCAACACCAAAATGAAAGCCAGTTATTCTCCAGTATACGAATTGATTTAAATTTATAAAGATCATAGATTTTAGATCTGTTGGAGCAAACTAGTTTAGGCTCGGAGTTAATTAAAATGCAAGACACTGAAACTTTTAGTTGCTTTTTAATGCAACGTTTCGTGCATTATTCATGCACCTCATCAGGCAAAAATACAAATATTTACGGAACACATTTAGTACCAAACAATATATGTATATATAAAATTAACAAATACCCTTAACCCTGGATAACCTGGATAAGTCGAAACGACTAACACTGCTCACTTTTTGAAGCGAAGCTTTTTACGCCTCGTTTTGTGATTTGCTTGAGTGAAATCTGAAAAACGACACTTTTTTCCATACACCTTTTTCCTAGAATTGTAGAATTTTTCACTTTTCTATTATAACTTGTCTATTATAACAAGAGGATATAAAATTAAAAAGATTTTTCTGCAAGCATGAGTGATCAAACTCGCGCCTTCCGATCAAGAGATCTACACACTAACCACTACTCCAAACCAACCATTTCTAATTTGGTGTGATTCATTCAATATTAACTGAAGCTATGTTGCAGTAGATGACAGGAATTTATTAAAGGGATTGTTCATCATGAAACAAAGATATACAGATGGCATACTCCGTGCGCAAAAATTGAAATATTCTGAGCATTACGTCACTCAAACTTGTCAGTTGTAACACGTGGTGCATCATACAAAAGAAAATGTGAAAAAGCAAAAAGTAAACACAAGCAGCAAGCAGCACAATAGCAAGCATTTAAGAAATGTTGCATTCATTTAGTTTAATTTCTAATATTGTGCACTTATAGTACGTGTAAAATATAATTTTCAATTATATTTTATGTTATTAAAATTAGAACTAAAGTTTTAGATGGTTTTGATGAGAGTAACAACGATTTTAATTCGGGCCATATATGAATTCACATTTTTTTTTCAACAAACGAAACAACAAACGAGAAGAACAACAAAATGAAAACAAAGAAGCAATCGAAGTGCTGTCAAACACATCAAGTGACGTAGCTATTTTTTTGTGTAGGAGAATGTTACAGATTTTGTGATCTTTATATGTAAACTTAAAAAAAAGATAAAACATCTGTATTTTTAATATTTAACAATTAAAACATATAAAGAAGCAACACTGACGTCAGATGGAATTCCCACCGATTACCACGCATAACTTATCATTGTACTCTTTTTTTTAATCGATTTCAAATGCACAATTTCCGGTTCGCTCTCTGCATAGGTCAGCAGCAGCATGACATATTTGCACATTTTCTTTTTTCGTGTAACCCTCAACCAGCAAACATACAAAACAAAAGTGTTCAAGCTAAACTAAAGTTTAAACAAAATTAATAAGCTAGAAGTTGTAAAATAGACGGCAAAAGTAAAATCATAACGAATCCTGCAATCTACTTCATTGGAATCGCATTTAACCAAAGGTATAAACTTTAATATTCTCTTCAAGTGTTTTCTTATAGTTATTTTTTTTTTAAAGTTTTACACGGATATTAAATGCAATTGTAAGGTATCTTTGGAAGCACAAATTGTTGATGTTATTTTATAAAAGAAACGCTGCAGCAGCAAAAAAAAACCATACAGCAACAACGTCTCTAATACGTGTCTTAAAACCGGGATAGCAGCGGAGCAGCAGAATTTTTGCAGTCATCGATTGCTTTTGTTACATTGCTGTTGAAATTTAAAGGCATACAAAAAAAAATTTAAAACTAAAGCAGTTTTAAACAAAAACGAACACCTGCAAGAAGGCAAGCAAACAAGAAGACAAAACAACAAAAATCGACAGACTTGCATTAAGACTAAGAATTATCAACATGGATTCTATTGATTAGTTATGCTAAGAAAAAAACAAAAAAAGAAAAGATTAACGTACATCAACATTTATTAAATTCTATAAAATATTATAAAATTTCAGCAGATCGGCTTGAAACGATTCCTGACAAGTGCGCACTTTTCAAAGGATCTACAAAGCTACCTCAATGAATATTCACCTAAAATGTAAAAATTCGAAACGTAAATTTTCAATTGCACCAAAATTGTAAGTAATTAAAACTACAACAAACTTATTTAACTCTCTTAAAATTTCAACAACAACACAACGAAAACGAACGAATAATATAGTATAAGATAAAAAAATTAACAACAACAATACCTACCTTTTTTTTAACGTTGTTTTTCTGAAACTATTTTCTTTAACTAATACTTTAAGATTTAACGAACTCATAATTTTTAATTTAATATATCTTTTGCATATTATACCTAATTATATCTTAACATAGTTTAAATGCTATTCTAAAAGTAGTAATTTAATTCTAATTTGATTTCATACATTACTAAAGTAACCATGTAAATTTCGATTCCATTAAGGCTAAGGTGCCATTTCTTTTCTTTAATGATTTCTTTTGGTTAGTATATTTTAAGTAAAATGAATTATTAATTTTGATTCAGATAAGAGGAATGTTAATAAAAATGATATGTAGAGTTGTCTAAGAAGCGAAAGATTTTTTTGTTTAAGGGGCAGTCATATAGAAGGTCGAGTGTGTCAGATTGCCATAGGTGTATGGATAGAATATATCCAACGGGTGGGAAAAATGCACTCAGGGTGACAATCCATCGGGTCACACTATAAGGCGAGAAATGAGAACTTAAGTATATTCTGTTTTTTTAATGAAATTTTAATTTCGTATGTTGCTACTTGAATTCTTTGAAGTGGTTTCCAGTATGGCATGAAGAATTTTTCTAAGGTTATGCGTTATCGTGCAAATAAGTGCAAGAACCGCGCCACATCCGGCAGAGCTAGCCGATGAACATCTACCATGCCACCGCGCACTTGTTTGCAAGAATTTTACGTCTTGTCTATTTAAGACTAAATCATTTATGCTACGCGCATAACAAGAACAGATGGGAGAAAACACCCCTATTATAAATAAATTTCTTTTCGAAAATAGTACTGAAAAATATATTTGCTTAAATTTATTTATGAATATATTTATAATGTAATTTATTTCATGTCAATAAACCAATTTTCAATAATAAAAAGTCGATATTTTTCATCGCTATAAATAAATTATCCCCTTTAAATATATTGTGACTACGTTTTTATTTAGCCACTTTGACAAGCTCGAACTACGTCACAACAAGGATGGCGGACATGCGCAATACTTTATCTGTAGTTCTTTGTATCATGATTGTTCATAAGCTGCTAATATGTAGATATTCTATTGTGAATGCGTGAAGCTATAATGCAGCAGATCACAATTATCGATCAAATACTACGTTTCTGTGGCGAGTTAAGTCGGGGTTGACTCGGGATTAACTTACCATGGAAACGCGAGTTGAGTTGAATTTCGTCAAATCCACAAAACTCCACGAAACTTCTTAGATTTAACTGAGTTAGATTCGATACGTTCATAATATGAAACAGTTGCTCAGCTGTTGAACGAGGTTTTATTGATTATTTGTTATTTTATTTTATTTCTGTCACTGCGCTGACATAAAATGTAACAAACCATTCAGCAGGCACACAAAGTAGCGGAAACTAATACTGATCAAAGACTCAATATGTTTAGTAAATTTTGCACCTTCTGAACGCACACATTTATACTAAAAAAATTGCGAATAGAATGGCCGAAGTCCAACTCGACTCAATGTTGTGCATAGAAACACTTTCGAGCTAGAAACGCCATTATGTCAACTTGAAGAAAAACCAACCTAGGATCAACTTGCCATGGAAACGTAGTAAAAAGCATTTTGCATTAGCTATCCAAACAACAAGATAAGCAAGGCTCCATTGAACGGGTGGATTTTAATTGCGAATTCAGACATGAATGTTGATAGGAGTAGATAAGCTATGAGGCTTCTGGACCAAAAACGCGTGTATTTTCTTATGTGCCTCCAAATTCACAAAATTGTGAGGTGCAGCGCAGTCGGCGTCGTACGATCGGTCAAGTTGGCCGATAGTAGGGTGGCTGAAGCGTGTTGTTGTTGTTGCAAATTGGAGATAAGCATGCAAGATGTACGGACGGAGGGATAGCTAGGGGGTATGATTGGTCTAACTAGCTGAAGTGGGTGATAAGCAAGCATAGAAGACGTATGGGCAGTCAGTCGGACAGATAGTCAGATGGATGGACGGACGGGGAGATGGCTAGAAGGTGATAAGCCCAAGCTTCAAAGCAAGCATAATGTTTATAGATTTAAGTCGCTACATAAACTTCGGTGTTGTTGTTGTTGTTATAAATCAGCATTCCAAGTTTAAGGTGATAAGCCCAGGCCCAAAACCGCAAGCTGAAGATAAGGAAACAGTACAGAAGTAAAGAGTGTAGTTGTTATGCATTTTAATAAATTTGGCTGACTAATGTAAAAACAAAGTATGAAAGCAGCAAAATAAATTAAGCTAACGATTGAAAGCGATATCATAACCATGACCATACGCAACTATGCTGATATAAATAAAACAAAACGAGTTGATTTATATATGAATCATTATTGTTCTTTTATTGATTTGCTATATTTAAATAATTCTTATGATTTCCTTTGTTAGAGGAGTGTATTCAATTAAACGATCATGGATTACCAAACAGTAAGCTGATGTTTTGTCTGGAATCGGTTTGTTTGCTTCGGTGTAAAACTCAATTCGTACATCAATAGGTCCTGTGTTAACTGCTTCATTTTGATGTGTTACATCAACAACAATAAGCGGCGCTGTTGCCTTATATTCAACAACATTGAGCAATGGTTGAGGTTCCCGCATATAATAATAACTTTGTTGAAATTTTGCATACATATCATATAGAATAGCATTCTGTCCCATTTCAAAGCGCGTATTTAAATCATCATAGGGATATGAATCAGAGTTTAAATGAACTTTTAAATTAGTAATATTACAATGGTCGAATGTATTTCCTTCCTCTTTGCTCCTCTCATTTTGTAGGCCAATAATAAGAAATCTAGGTCTTTCATTTTGCTGACTCAGTTTTACATTCCATAAAACCTTTGTACTTTTACTTTCTGAAATCCTAGGACTTACATGACAGTCCCAACTTCGAAAAACCATTAAAATAGGGTTTTCATTATTAATTATCTTGTACATTTCCAATTTCGAAAGGTCCGAAAGTTGTATGTGAGGCATTTTCCATGTTATATCCAGTATTGTCAATTTTAATTGATCTGCGGCATTAGTAGGATAATATGAGCTATCATTAGATGAAGAACGTTGAAGGATAAGCTCATGCTTCGAATTTAATATTATTTTAGTGTAATCTTCGGCAAATCCCATCAACATTTTTAGTGGTATACAGCAACTAAAGTGATTTTTTTCCAAAGTTAGACTTTCATCAGGGCACCAACCAGCGTTTTTTAATGCATCGCTTTCAGCTTTATTCAATGATACAAAATTTTTCATGGTGGATAAAATTCCAAGATTGCGTGCGTGTACGATCAACTTCAAAACCATTAATTTCATATCGAATTTCGCCAAACAAATATGACACAAAGTTATTTTTAAATTTCACACCTGTTGTTGCCACATCTTTTCCACCTTCACGTTTTACTATGAAACCATGAATGTAAATCATACTCTCACTTGGTAAGACAAATAGGTCCTGATTTTGAATTGGTATACGAATCTCATCGTTCTTGTTGAATGATTTTAAATATGGAGAGTAGCTAAGGTAATCCCTCTTTATAATACTCTCATCATATAGTGGGTTTTTAAGGACATTTAATATTTCGTTCATGATTAAAGCTGAAATCCCAAGAACTTACAATTTTTATGTTTAATGTTGATAACAGATTCTTTTTTATATGTCATCGATCGAGAGTTGATGTAGAACTAAATGGAAATACTATTTGAATTATGTTTTTATTCTATGTAACAAACGCCCAAATAAAACACACACATATGAAAATAGAATCAATTTATCGTTTTTATGAGAATAATCGAAAATGTTGACATGAACAAATTAGTTAATGTCAACTAGTTATTAATAATTGTTAACGACTTGCTACATCTAACTGTAAAACTGTTTACTACAGTATCGGATCAGTATCCGATTAGCATCAGAACAGTATCAGATCAGTATCAGATAAGTATCAGATAAGTATCAGCATCCGATCAGTATCAGCATCAATATCAGATAAGTATCAATATCACTATCAGTGTCAGTTAGTATCTTCATGTTTTGAGCAAAATTTAATGTGAATATGAATAGAGAAAATTGTAAACTATTTTAGTAATTATTTAATACTAAATCGGGGAAAAATATGCATAGATGCTCAGTTCATTACGACTACTCATAATGTCTATAACAATCTCTTTAAGCGGAACCACGTCAATGCTTATTGGAAAATATTTTCCACCAATTGAATTGGCAACAAATATGCTTGCGGACTTGTAGACTTTGTAACATTTAATTCTATATCCAATGTAGATGTCCACAACAATTTATTTCATATCGGGCCGCATACTATTACAATACCAGTTGGTTCATATGAATTTGAGGATATTGGGTTTTTCTTGAAATCAGCCATAAGAGACCTTGATGATTCAATTTTCCTGGAAATTAAGTCAAACAACAACACTCTTAAAATTGAAATTGTATCCTCCGTGGACATAGATTTTTCAAAACCAAACAGTATAGGACAGGTGCTGGGATTCAGTATAAGAAAGTTGATAGTAAATGAGTTGGCGTATGAGGAATTTATCGAAATGGTTCCTATAGATCCGTTACAAGAGATAGAAAAAACGGAATATATACATATAGGTCAGTCATATAAAACTAGAAAAAAGTTCGAATCTGATTTACCTTTAAATATTACAAATATAAACACAATACGAATTGAATGCAACTTGACAACCGGATCTTATATTAACAACACATCAGTTCATACTATTCACGAATTTCCTCTCGATGTCTCACCAGGATATAAAATAAATGAAAAACCTCGAAATTTCATTTACTTACCCGTCAACTGTCAACAAATAAACAGCATAATGATAAAAGTCTTAAATCAAGACGGTGACCTTATTAATTTTCGAGGAGAAAAAATTTCTATAAGACTTCACTTTAAGCCAGAGTAAAAATAATGATCATTTACGCTATAAACTCCTCAACATCCGCTCAATGTTGTTGAATATAAGGCAACAGCGCCGCTTATTGTTGTTGATGTAACACATCAAAATGAAGCAGTTAAAACAGGACCTATTGATGTACGAATTGAGTTTTACACCGAAGCAAACAAACCGATTCCAGACAAAACGTCAGCTTACTGTTTGGTAATCCATGATCATTTAATTGAATACACTCCTCTAACAAAGGAAATCATAAGAATTATTTAAATATAGCAAATCAATAAAAGAACAATAATGATTCATATATAAATCAACTCGTTTTGTTTTATTTATATCAGCATAGTTGCGTATGGTCATGGTTATGATATCGCTTTCAATCGTTAGCTTAATTTATTTTGCTGCTCTCATACTTTGCTTTTACATTAGTCAGCCAAATTTATTAAAATGCATAACAACTACACTCTTTACTTCTGTACTGTTTCCTTGTCTTCAGCTTGCGGTTTTGGGTCTGGGCTTATCACCTTAAACTTGAAATGCTGATTTATAACAACAACACCGAAGTTTATGTAGCGACTTAAATCTATAAACATTATGCTTGCTTTGAAGCTTGGGCTTATCACCTTCTAGCTATCTCCCCGTCCGTCCATCCATCTGACTATCTGTCCGACTGACTGCCCATACGTCTTCTATGCTTGCTTATCTCCCACTTCAGCTAGTTAGACCAATCATACCACCTAGCTATCCCTCCGTCCGTACATCTTGCATGCTTATCTCCAATTTGCAACAACAACAACACGCTTCAGCCACCCTACTATCGGCCAACTTGACCGATCGTACGACGCCGACTGCGCTGCACCTCACAATTTTGTGAATTTGGAGGCCCATAAGAAAATACACGCGTTTTTGGTCCAGAAGCCTCATAGCTTATCTACTGAAAGGCACTTAAGGCAAGGATGGTGGTCTAGCGCTAGAAAATTTTGCGGTATTTTTAGGATTTTTTTAAAAAGTTAAAATATTGAACAACGATATTTAAACTTTTAAGGTGTATTGTAACTCTCATTCATCATAAAAAAAATATTTTTTTAATTTAAAAAATTGTTGATCTGGTTCAAAATGGTGGTCAATGAGACGCTCTCAAGGAAAAGGGGCATGGGCGGTGTTATGGATTTTAGCTGTTCTATTTATCTGAAAAATAAAAACCTTTTTAATCACTATGAGTGCAGCTATGGCTGGCACTAGAAAAAAGAGATATGAAAAAGTGACAGCATGACGCACTTTTGAAAATTAAGTTCTTAAAACAGCTTCTTTTTTACCGGTTATTAAGTGTAAAATATATGATGACTTTTTAAATAAAAATTTGATTCTAGTTCCAGCGATAGCCACCGTTGTTATGAATAGCAATTTTAAATTTCAGATGATTCGGCTAAATAGTTTTTGTTTTTTCTACAACACCATACCGAAAAAAGTAGTTTCGAGATAAATGAGTATATAGAGAATGAATGTAGACGAAACACTGGCTCGACACCTACTAAAACGGCTGTAGAAGTGAAAATACAATGTTCAGTTGCTTTTTGACAAGACGTTATGTAAAGTAACGTAGAAATCTAAAATCCACGGATTCATACGTCTCGTCACGTTACGTAACGTTCATCAAAATCACTTGTATAAGAAAGCATTGTTTCTAACAATAAGTGAAAGAACGCAGTGCTCAACTGACATTAGATCACATTACGTTACTTCTATTATAATTGGACATTAACGTCAGAAAGACGTTTCATAAAAATTCTAAGCCTTAAACAATGCTGTTTTGATAAATATAATTTGCGAATGACAAGCGATCCAAATATTTGCACAACAAGATAAGGACAACTATTGATGTAATATTTGCTAGAAATATCGATGACATTACATATAATGTACGTTTGATATTTTAGATATTAAAACCCAATAATTTCATTAACATTTACAAAAAGAATTCAAAATTAATGTAAAATAATAATGTAAGGAAATAAAATTTACTGGTCGGAAATTATTTTTTTAGTTAACATTAGGTATCTAAAATTTTTCAATTTAAAAATTTTTTTTTTCTCTCATCTGATCGCGTTCTCTATCCATATCGTAGTAACCACATTAGTTGATAAGCTGCTCTCATTGCGTTCGGATGTATTTGCTTTTTTAATTGGATGGGGTGAATCTTTTTATAAATGTAGTGTACGTCTAAGCGACTAACATTGGCTTTAATGCAATTTTTTATACCCCCACGCGTATTGCGTAAAGGGTATATTAACTTTTTCACTCCGTTCGTAACGCTTATAAGGAGATATTTTTTAATCAGCAGCACCTAATGAGTCAATTAACCATGCCCGTCCGTCCGTCTATCCATCTGTCTGTCTTTCAACACGATTACAGCCACAATTTTTAAGCTATCGTAATGAAATAAAAGATATATGCTTATATTAAAAAAACGAAGATAAAATTCGGGAATGAGCAAAATCAGATGAACACCACGCCTACCTCCCATAAGAAGTGACTTTATCAAAACCGTATCTCTTAAGATGCAACAAAAATAAATATAAGAACTTGGAAATTCGCTCATTAGCTTTGGAGTGAAATATTCACCACATATTTGAAATTTGCCAAAATTGGATGAAAACCACGCCCACCTCACACACAAGGTGGCGTCATTATAATACAAAACCTTCATAAATTCAAAAAAATTATGGTTTGAACTTGATATTTTACACATAAGCTTTGATAATTAGGATGAACTCGGAGTTTAAAATTTTATATATTTGGATAAGAACCACATTAAAGTGGCGTCATCAAAATTATACAACATTGACAAATTCGTATATACTAAAATACTGATGTGGGGGTATTTTAATTTCGGTTCAGTCGAAGTTAGTTCCTTTGTTGAAGGAATATAGTGTTTTGCTTATAAAATTTTTATAGTGTTGCAGCGAGTTGTGTCTCTTGTGCAAAACAATTGATTTAACCTTTTTTATTTTAATAATAATAAATAATGCTTTATTCGTAAAATGATAGAAGAGCCTTTTAGGTTTTTTATGTAAATTTACTATTTTTTTTTTCAATAACCTTATGTGATACATCTTGAACTGATAAAATAAGAAACTTATAAAAAAATGTAAAAAATAAAAAAAAAAACAAAAACCAATATTAATGTTTTTTTATTTCTAGCAGAATATACATAGTTTTTCCATTTTCAACAGCTTTTAATGTATTTTATCTACCAACAGCTCCTCTAAAACGAGTTTTGGAGCGTGTTAGTCGAATCGACTAACATTGGTTATAACGTATTAGAAATATGATTGACTATCCAGGGTTAAAATAAGTTTTAATTTTACAGCAAAGTGATTCTTGTCAAAGAGTTGCTAAGAAGAACATACTGAATGTTAAATGTCAACTAACAATAAAGATAACAAAGCAAAACAAAGTAAAAAAAAAAAACCCAAAACTCACTAAACACAGGATTTTAAAGTGATGTAGACTTAAAGCTTTTCTAAAACCGGTTACTAAGGCTCTTATATGTTATTAAGGTAATTGACATCTTCTTTTTGTTAAGGCTGTTTGGATCACTATTTATAAACATCATTTCAGCTATTACGCGTTTTTTATAATTGTGCTCAACATCAACAATATTAGCTCCTTGTTGCAACCTTGCTCCAACATCAAAAGTGTGATTGTTCTTGTTACAATGATTACAAATAACCTAAACCAAATTCTTGTTGCGCCTATGTTCATCAATACGTTTTTTAAAGCCCTTCTTGTTTCACCATTATATTTCGTATTACAATTTTTGCAAGATAGTTTATAGACTATACCAGTTTTATCCCATTTTTCTGTCTGGTCTTTACACAAGTTAACAATTTTACTTAAAGGTTTTTTGACTCTAGGGATGATACAAATATTATAAGAAGAGAGTGTATTTCCATTTAGAATAAAATTGATTGTTGATAAAGGTTAAAACCATTTTTGGTTTGTCAACATACGATGAATGTTGTGTATTTATGTTTTTTCCATTATACTTCTTTTTGGTCTCAATGTAATTAAGCCTTTTCATAAATGCAATTATTGATAAAATTCAAAGTGTAACCATTATTAGTACACAGTTTCTTAACATGAATGAAATTTTGTTTGTGAAAACTTCTATGTGACAGGGAAGTAGCGCTATCGATTAAGTTAAAAATGGTATTACGTTTTTGGTTAATTGGGTGGTTGGAACGAAAACTTAGCAGTCTGCCAGATGTAGTTGGTTTCTGGAACCGATCGGTAATTAAATTATTATTTTTTCTAATCAAGGTCAAATCCAAAAATTTATTTTGCCATTTACTTCTAACTCATGTGTGAATTGAATTTTCTCATAAGAATTAAACACATCAATCACAGTTTTAACAAAATCCTTGTGAACACAAAGTAAAGTGTCATCAACATATCGAAAGTAAAACAGAACCTTGCAGTCACATCTCTCTTTAAGCTGTCTTAGACAACTAACTTTCAAATCTTCCATACACAAATCGGCGAAAAATGGGGGGATCGTAGAACCAATAGGGTTGCCGAAGATTTGTTGATAAAATTTGTTGTTAAACATGAAAAAAGTATTTTTAAAGAGAAATTTCGTTATATCGATTACATCGGTAAACGGAATATTGCACACATTATTTATATAATTAAAGCGTTTATCCAGAATTTGAATCACTAAGTCCCACGGAACATTAGTGAAAAGTGCACTTACATCTAAAGACAGTAAAATAAAGTCTTTAGGAAACGTAACTTTTTTAATTTTATCTTTTAATTCAAAACTTTATCATTTAATTTACATAAGAGATTGGAGATGGTACGATATTTTTAGTTTATTGTAAAGTATTTTAGCAAGTCAGTTATTTGGAGAGTTTATACATGAAACAATAGATCTGAGTGAAACATTTGTTTTATAAATTTTGGGCAAGCCGAAGAACTTTGGAAGAACAGTGTTAGTCTGGAAAAGGGCATTGTTATGAAACTTAGACGCTAAAAGTTCATTGTTATTTTTTAAAATTTGTTGTACATCAGATTGCAATTTGGACAGTGAATTTTTGTAAACTTGCTTATATACACTAGAGTCATTTAAAAGTACATACGCTTTAGAAATGTAATCAGATTTCTTTAAACACACATTTCTGTTACCTTTATCAGCAATAGTAAGGCACAAATCATCGTTGTTTTTCAGGAAGAGTTTCGTGGCTTTGAGTTTTTTGGCAAACTTTCTGTCGTCCGCTGAGATTTTGTGATGAAGGTCTTTATTCAAGAAAATGTTCATGTTATTAACCAATTTTTCACGAATTATGTTTCTGGATTCAGGGATTATATTTAAGAGTTCAAACGAAGACTCGACATTTTTAACTGTATTGATAGCATCTAATTTTGAAAACTTCAATACAAAATTGTAATTTGGACCTAAAGAAACAATATCAACAACATCATCAGGGACATCAACATTACTCACATTATAAAACCATTTATCAACATCAATCCCATTCTGCACATTATTTTGAATACGCATAATATTAGCTAATTTTTTATCATGTTGAATATCACTTTTTGTGTTAATATTAGAAAAGTAATTGTTGTTATTATCCCAGAAGTCGTTCAAAGTTTTTTTTTGTTTACATCAGTTTTTACCAACGATGCTTTCTCTTTTTTTAGACTGGCGCTTACGAAAGATATATGAAAGTTTATATCTTTAATTTACAGACTTAGCAATTTTTTAATAAAGTTATGTAGCGATGTGCTGAAAAGTTTCATGCACAATTTACTATGAAAAAATCTTGCATCTAAAGACTTCTTTATGTCGTTAAGATGTTTTGGCAATATATTTTCCGTTCTGCAACGTAAAAGAAACTGCCGTTGAGAACAAGATTCAGCTAGTTGTTGGTTTATTTTCATATAGTTCTTTAACCTTGATGTAATTTTTTGAACTTCCATATTGTTGAGAGACCGAACGAAAGAAAAGGTTCGGTGTCGGGTTCATGTGTAGGTCTGCCTTGGATCCAAGAACTGTAGATTGTGAGTTTGTAATAGTGTTGCTCTCAATTATTACATAAATTATATAAATTTTTAGTTCTGTTGTAGCAAATTAGTTTAGGCTCGGAGTTAATTAAAATGCGATACACTGAAACTTTTAGTTGTTTATTAATGCAACGTTTTAAGACAATAATCACTTTGCTGTAAAATTAAAAGTTATTTAAATGGTATTTGTTAGTTATATATATATATATATATATATATATATATAAGGCCGGGTCGATTTGTGGGGAGGCAAAAAAATCGCCCGTTGCTCAGTGAAAATCGTATTCTAGAGATCAAAATAAGAAACTTTGCCCCAGGAACTATACCTCTAAAACGAATTCTAATGCCCCAACTTTTGACTTTTGTCCCGTGGGGTCAAATTTTGAAAAATCCCTCTTTGACCCATTTAGAGTGCCCCAATCGAGTCCAAATGTATGACCGACCCCCACTAACTTTGGAGGGCCGATCCACCCATGGCGCGACCAATGTGGCGACCAGAGAACTGCAATGAGTATCCGACAGAATTCGGATACTCAAATCATACCCGAGTGTCGTGCTGTTCTGAACTCTATCCATACTTAATAATATGTGTAAAATACTTATAGGCATTCGGCTCATTAGCATTTTTTCGGTTATAAGTACATTCTCATATCCGAGAGCGGCGTGATCCGATCCACTTCGAGCCGTTTTCAATGAGTGCGTTGAGTCAGTTTGTTACAAAAGTTCTCGATCCGAATGTATTTTGAGTGTACTCTGAGTACTGCTCCTTCTCTGCCAACGTCTCTTAGCGTTAATTAGTTTTTTTTTGTGTATGCACTTTTCATAAGTATTTGTCTGCAGGCCATGTGAGCTCTCATTTTTTGTTTGTTTTTTCTCGAAAACGAGTTTTTGGTATTTTATTGTTGCACTCTATGGAGAAAGAAACAATAACAACGCTTGTGATTTTGGTTTGTTAGACATAAACAAAAATAACACAAAACCAAAAGGCCGGCGCACAGTGGTTAAAAGTTGGAAATAAATACCAAAACTGATGATCTCTTATTGTGATTTTTTTTTCTTTGCGTTGCTTAAGAATATTCAAACTCACTACAAAGAAATATATGTATATAGGTTTTCTGTGTAGACGCCTTAATATACGATTGATGTAAAAATGTTGAAAAAATTTCGTAAAATATTGATATTTTTCAAGAGTTATTACAGACAATTGAGAAAACGTATTGCAATCTGGTTTTTTTAAGTACACAAAACATTATTGAAAAAGTTTTTTGCATTCTTGAAATATTTTTTTTTTATTTTTGCAATAAATTTCTAATGCAAAGTTGATATGACAAAAAAACGTAAATTTATTTTTTTGCAGAATAAAATATAATGATCTATGGATGTCGACGATATTTTAAATAAAGAAATGCTTTTATTGGACTGTAAGTTGAGCGATTAAAAAAAACTGACAGAAATTTTTGAGTCCTTGAACAACATTTGGTAAATGCGTTTAGAAGAAAATATAGATATGTTTAGTCTCAAGGTTTATTGCTATAGTCATTTTCTTTAGTATTATTTGAGGCATTTTTTGTTTAACGATCACTTCTTACGAGTTAAAATCGTTAAATTTTTAATGTAAATAGTGAAAGCATTTACTTACTAAATACGATAAATGCTTTAAAAATGTTATTATTCTTCTTTTGCAATACTTTATATTTGCAGAGTACTTAAATATTCTATAGTGTGTTTCTCAATCTATTAATCTACTATGTTAATATATATTAAATATTTTTTTAAATAATTACAACTAAATTGAATTAGTAAAACAGTAATGTGATATGTATAAAGTTAAATTAATTCACATTATCTTATAGCTTACTATGAAACATTTTAATGAATTTCGCAATAAAATGCTTTCAAAACTATTCAAACATTCAAATTCCCTTGTCAAGAAATGTTCTTCAAACATCTTCAATTAGCTGAAAGTGAAATATATATTCTTTGATTCTAAACAACAGAATTAGAATACGTACACGGAGAAAATTAATTTGCTTGAATCAAGCAAATGTTTTGCTTAAAAGCAAAACAGCAAAACTTTGCTCAATCACAATGTGATTTAAGAAAAAGATTGCTAAATTGCAATCACTCCTCGATTATTTAGGAAAAAGCAAAATTTTGATTACATTCAAATTTTTACTTAATTTCAGCAAAAATTTGCTAAGTTATTCTAAATGGGAGGAGCAAATGCTTACTTAATTCAAGGAAATATTTGCTTAGTTGTTATATATTAGAAAAGCATATTTTGATTAGTTTTTGCTAAAATTTTGCATAATGTTGAAGTGGCTTAGAATCAAGCGCAAGTTTTGCTTAACCACAATACTAATTTTGCAAACAGTTTTCTCCGTGTATGCAAGCCATGTTTTTATGCTACACGACCTGTGCTCACATTATCACAATGCTAAAAAGTATGCTATTATCTTTTTTAACTGTTGATAGTATCACATTTACAACCAGTGCCAATTTGTGGCAAAAAGCATGAGGTTCACTCCTTTTTTTGGAATTCAAACGAAACGATAAGCTTTTTTTGATGATATTTTTTTTGTTTTTATAAAAAGCAAACAAATAATATTTTTGAATACTATAAACCTTTAATTTAGACAGTTTAGATGCAGCGCTTCATTGAACTTGGAATACGGAAAAACACGTGAAGTGGAAAATTTCGTATGGGAGGTGGGCGTGGCAGAAAATACTATTTTTATAATAGACATATATTGAAGATTTCTGACAGAATGGTTCTTGTATTGGTTTAAGACAAAAAAAATATGGCGTTTTAAATATTTGTGTTGTATGGGAGGCAGGCGTGATTGAGGGCGGATTTAAAAATATTTTTGTGTGTATTCTAATAAGGCAAATTCCAAATAATACACAAAATTTAATTGGTTTACGATGAGTCCTTCTATTTATTGACAACTTTTGTATGGGGCTCAACCACTGTGCGGCGCACGTGTCTGTTTGCTTCTTGTGCGTAAACACGTGCAATAGAAGTGTAATTTATATTATGCGCATGTGATTTGGTAACTGAAGGCTACAGAAAAATAAAACAATACTTTACAAATTTAATAATAATTGCTGATTGCAGAAAATGAATGACTTACGATACTATCGAAACTGCGTATTATTTTTAAGCCTTAACAACGTTACCTCATGCGCAGCTTTCACTGTGCACGATAAAAACAAAAAGCAACACAAGAATAACACATCTGTTATTCAGCATTTAGATATGCGTAGGAAAAAATAGCACAAAACAAATACAAAAAACTCGCTCACTATTTACTGCTGCGCTCTACTGCGCTCTCTTTCATATCCGTGGCAGATGAGCCGAGTGATTCGGCTACTTGTGTCGATTATGAGTATTTGGGCAAGTAGGATAAGTATCAGCAAGACGACAACAACCATAAGTATTTATGAACCGAAAAAACCCGATCTTTCCTGATCCGACTCATGACTTAGGATACTCATATTTATTTGAGCCGCCGCATTCTAGCTTCGTAGAAGAGAATATGAGTCGAGTTGTGTGCGCTTAGGGTGAGTAGGTTTTTGTACTTATTTTTTTCGGATATACTCAGAGTCGCAAAAAAGCTATCCGTTGCAGATCTCTGGTGGCGACCCCATTTCGCTGATTTTTTCATGTAAAGTGTCAAATATTTTGATTTTTTAAATGTTTGAATGGGGAACCCCAAGGGGGGTCAAAGAGGGATTTTTCAAAATTTGACCTTACGGGACAAAAGTCAAAAGTTGGGGCATTAGAATTCATTTAAGGGGTATAGTTCCTCGGGCAAAGCTTCTTATTTTGATCCCTAGAATACGATTTCCACTAAGCAGTGGGCGATTTTTAAATCGACCCGCCCTAATATATAAATATATATAAGGTTGATTCAGTTGATAGGCAGTTGATTCCTTGGATCAAGAAAAAGAAAAAATTGTATGACAGGGGGGGTCCATCTCCCCCTTGCTCAGAGTTATAAGGGAAAGTTTACTTAAAATCACTTAAAAAGATGTTATCAGCTCTACGCTTATAACTTCAATATTAGTGAAACTAGAAAAAGTTAATTACTATTTTGGAAAGGTAATTAAATAGCAAACTCAGAGTTGTTGCACGTTAAAAAATTTTTTTGTCAGAACATTTTTAATAATTTTTAAAAAAAAAATCGATATTAAAAGAATTTTTTTCTTTCAAATTCAATTTTCACGAAACTTTATCTAAAATTTTATTTTTTCTAATGATGCAGTTTTCACCTCCTAATCGTTGTTTTCAAAGCTCTTATTAAAAGTTCTTACGTTTTGGCAATAACTTACAAGGAATCTCTAATTTTTTTATAGCCTTAAAAAATATCTTTAAAAACTTGTTAAGCTAAGTTATTTAAGGTGGGCAATGAATGAAAAGTTAGTTTTATCAAAACCGTTTATTGAAATTTGTGTGTGACAATTTAATTGTGCAACTTTAAAAAAAAAAACATGAGCTTTTCTATACGCGAATACGCCGAAATGATTTTTGTCTATGGTTTTTGCAATGGCAACTCATCGCAAGCAAGAACTGAGTACCATCGACTTTATCCAAGTCGCCGCATTCCATCAAGGCGAGTATTTTCTGAAGCATATCAACGCCTCTTCAATACGGGAACTCTTACTTCTGGAAGAAGAGAAAACCACGGCAGGCAGAGAAGGTCAGCGGAAATAGAATCCAACATTGTCCAATTGGTTGAGAACAATCCAAGGATTAGCATACGCAGAGTAGCTTTACAATTAAATACCTCAGCTACAAGGGTTCACAGAGTTTTGGATAACGAGCACATGCACCCATATTATTTAACACCCGTTCAGAAATTACTTGCAGGGGATAAGCCAAGGCGAGTGATATTTTGTAATTGGCTTCTGCGTCAAATCGAACTTGATCGCGAATTTTTAAATTATGTGCTTTGGACGGATGAATCCCAATTTAATCGAGACGGAGCTGTAAATTTTCATAACTTACATGAGTGAAAACGCAGTAATCTTAATTCAACGCATACAACATCGTTTCAGAGGTAAGATAAACAAAAAAGTTTTCCGTTTCAATTACTGTTTACTATTGTCTTTTGTAGGAGATTTAGTGTTAATTTGTGGGCTTGGATTATCGGAGGCCATTTAATTGGACCATACATGCTTCCCCCAAAACTTGATTCCAGCCGCTATTTTGAGTTTCTCAGCAACCAGTTGCCAGAACTGCTGGAAGACGTTCCTTTGCTTCACAGACAAATGATGTTCCTCCAGCAAGACGGGGCTCCTTGTCACCAAGGTCGGCAAGTAGTTGCTTTTTTACACGAAATGTTTACCAGTCGATGGATTGCCCGGAATGGCCCGATTGCTTGGCCAGCGAGATCTCTAGATCTAACACCGTTGGACTTTTATTTCTGGGGTGCAATGAAGGATTTTGTTTATTAAAAGGAAATAAGTACCAGTGAAGAGCTGATGGAACGAATTAATGTTGCGGCAACTCACATAAGGGAAACATTGCCCCAGCTTGATGTATTGGAAAACATTAAAAAGAGAGCTCAAGCATGCATTCGTGCTCACGGATGGCATTTTGAGCAATTATTATGAATTTAAAATTTTTTTAATCGTTTTTTAAAATAAATGCTATCAAAAAATTAGAAATTCCTTGTTAGTTATTGGCTAAACGTAAGAACTTTTCATGAAAGCTTTGAAAACAACGCTTAGGAGGATAAAACTGCATTAGTAGAAAAAATAAACTTTTAGACGAAGTTTTCTGCAAATCGAATTTGAAAAATTTTTTTTATTATTGATTTTTTTTTTAAAAATTATTAAAAATGTTTTGACAGAAAAAAATTTCTAACGTGCAACAATTCTGAGTTTGCTATTTAATTACCTTTCCAAACAGTAATTAACTTTTTTCTAGTTTTACTAATTTTGAAGTTATAAGCGTAGAGCTGATAACATCTTTTTAAGTGATTTTAAGTAAACTTTCCCTTATAACTCTATCAGGGAGATGGATTCTCCGGAAACTAAAAGTTTCAGTGTCTCGTATTTTAATTAACTCCGAGCTTAAACTAATTTGCTCCAACAGATCAAAAAATCTATATAATTTGTATAATAATGGAGAGCAACACTATTACAAACTCATAATTTAAATTTAATTTAAAAAAAAAACTTTAATGTTAAACACACAACAAAGGGTATGAAAACAAACATTTGATAGAGATTTACTAAGCTCCCTCGAGCTTAGCAATGCTATCCGTTATCCAATCTATATAGCGATCAAAGCGTTGAAATATATCAGGATTAATGTTATAGCAACCATCAGTGCCTAAGGTTAGAAGGCCCATTAAGTAACAATGATCTGGTAGTGACTATTTGACTGATACACCCTAAAACTGATTCGGAAAGATATTTTCAACCATTATCACAGGTATTATTGGCTTGACACATAATGTCAAGAGTTCTAAATAATTTCTGACATCGTATCAAGACTACAATAAGCGTCTTCCAGGCCGATATTTTTGCGATAAGCGAAGCTTGTCGCACCTTAAGTAGAGCTAACACCAATCACCTTGATGCAGCTATTCTGATGGATAGCTAAGCCGCCATAAAACCTTTAGCTACAATCAGTACCAACTCCAAACTGATAAGGCTGTGTAAGTATGAACTGGCTCGGCTAAGTCACCAACTTAGCATTACTATAATCTGGGTTCCCGGCCATAGGAACATTTATGGTAATGAAAAGGTGGATGAAACCCCGCGCGCTAGGCGGGGTTCTTCCCTTGACGTTTTAAGAGCGGAACCAGTCAAAATTCCACTGAATACAGTTAAGGGAGGAATTCATTATTACTACTTACCCGGTCGTAGATGGAGAGAACTACCAACCTGCAATACATCAAGAAAAATATGGCCCCTTTACAACCTAGGTAGAACTCAAGAGATGCTCTCAAAACCCCGAACGACATAGCCAGAATAACGGGTATTATTACGGGTCACTGGTGCATCGGAGTTCACGCCGACAGAATTGGACTACCCACTGTCGTGGTAGCTACCCACCCACTACCCACTGCGATGACCCAAATGAAAAAGAAACACTGACACACTTTCTGTGCACCTGCCCGGCCCTGGCCAGGCCCAGACTAACAACGCTTGGCAAGCCCTTCCTCAGCAATCTAGAGGAACTTTCAATAACAAAAATCAGCAATCTCCTAACGTTCATCAACCGCACTGGATGGTTATAACCCACTCAACCAACAGAAACACGAGGTTATGGTATCAAAACGGCTCACTAGTGCTACTTGGATCCTACTTGTATGTATAATCACCATCTAAACCAGCCAACCAACCAACAATAAGAGTTAAGAACTAACCCTTGAGACCTGCAAATTCCAGTGTGCCAGTCAAAAAGTGATGGTGTGCCACGAAACCTATGCTACCAACATCGACACTGGGTAAACGTATGTGTAGTATGTAATCAGTAAAGGTGACAGGATGACCTCTAGATGACCTGAAACATGTTTGGGATGCAGCAAGATAGTGCCTAATTCGGACGAACCTGGCATTGCTTCTCTTCTTTTACTTTCTCAATTCTACGGCTGTGATACTCCCCAAGTCAAAGCAATGTGCTGGTGCTAGCAGGTATTGCTTGCTAATAAACACGCTAGTACAAATAAATGTATTATTTCCATCAAGCAATTTTGCCATCCATGGAAATTCATTGTCTTCGATAGTTTTTTGTAAATTATAAAATTGATTTTCTCTCAATATTTCGCATTCCGATGAACTTGGCAGAGCGTTAAGGTTAAGCCGCTGTGCTACTAAATTGAAAATATAATAATTCGTTAAATAAGTTTATTCAAAGAGCCTAAACTGATGACTCACATATCACAACAGGTGATTAAATGGAAAAAAATATTCGCATCATCTGACGTCTTATCTAGCGAATTCAACTTGAATGTTTCTTAAATCAGGTTTTTTTACGCATGCAAAGATTGACTGATGGTTTGTTTTTTTTTTTATGCAAGATGAAATTTAGCAAGCTAAAATATTTCTGTTTAAAAAAGTTTGCGTACCAACTGTGTTTTTTTTTCTCACGTAACAGTTTTAAATATAGAAATATTGAATATGTAAATATGAAAAGTCTTTTGCTGGCATGGTAGACTAATAAATAATACGTTGGTAAAAGTCTGTCAGTGATCTCATAGCAATGCGTAACTGTAAGCTGGATATGACACCAATCATTTTTTGTAGTTCAAAGGTTCTGAATATATATTCATTGTCGTTTTATAAATCCCATTGTTTTAAATGTATAAACAAAGATGATTTGACCAAATATATCAAAAGTCTAATGTGCAGTGAAAGAAAAAAGTTATTTTTTCGTTCTGTTCTGTTTTGAAAATATCACGTCTTTTCTTGCTCCAATAATCAGCTTCTTATTTGCATGTATCACTGTTTCATATGAATTTCGGATGTGGAATTTGAACATGATGATTTCACAGCAAGTCGTTGTAACAAAAAGTTCGTCGTTTTCAATTTTGTTATGTTATAAGAATGTTTACTGTATTTTTGTTGAAAGTGCTTGCTACAATAATGCATTTTTATTTTGTTTTAATATAAATCAATTAAAGCGAAGACCTACCATATAATATCAAAGATTGCATAAAAAAATTGATAAATCCTCATTATTTTTAGTTCGAGAGCAAATATTTTGATGCAGATGGTAAAAGTTTTGACATTTACCACATCAGGCAATAATTTATCAGACATTTATTTTTTTTGGTTCTTTCAAAATGGTTCATAACACTGATGGCTGTAGTAACAACCAACATATTTTGAGAATTAACATAAAAATGAATGAAGGTTTATTTTTATTCAGTGAAAACGACATTTTTTTAAATACTGATGTTGAGGCACCCTAATATTTGTATAATTTCTAAACCTCAACTTAGGCAAGGTTAGGTAATGTTAGGTTAAGGTCGCGGCAGGTATTTACACCGGTCCACTGAGACCAAATTTGTCAGTTGTGATACCACAGAATGAGAGAAGGGAGTAATCAAGTGAAAAATTTGTGGATACTCGTAATGTGACAGAAAGCTGTAGAAACATGTGAAATTAAATTTTAGGCTAGTGCTATGCAACCTCAGTCAAATCAAATTACTAATCGTTCTTCTCAACCAACTTTCCTACCCCCAACAACAACATCTTTTAATCATAAATTGATGTGTTATAAAGTTATTTCGATTAGAAATAAGGAAAGAAAGGTTAAAGCGTATGACCATGGTCTAGCCAGGATTCGAACACGGGACCACTGCACTATATGTCTAATGACTTGTTTTTCTGGCCAAAACTATTAAGCGAAGAAATTGAATATCTTAACAACATAAAATTATTAGTTAATATAAAGAATTGTCTGCTTCGTTAAAAATTTAAAAATAAACCTCTAGAAGCCATTAACCCACATATAAAACCACACCGTTTCTTATTGTTTTTTTAAATTTAACGGCTTTTTGCAAAAACATGATAATATTTTAAAGCAAAATGTGTTTCTGTTTCCATATAATATTTTAATGAATTGCATTGTAGGATTGTAAACTTTGTAAAATAAAAAGCCTTCTAAAAAATTTTAATAAATATGAACGTCATCATCGTCGTCGATATCGTCGTCTTCATCTTCTTAATAATAAGATCTTTATCTATTTTATGTTGTACATCAGAATAACATTTAAGCATTTCTTATACTTTGGGCTGTAAGGAAAATCGGTTTCTTAGCTAAATGCGATTTTTTAGGTAAGCTGGAAACTAGTTCTTGTTTTTCTATTGTAATCATCATTTCACTATTTAACCACGATGCAATATTTGTCTGAAAGAACTCGAATTTCGGGAACATTTCGACCATCTTTGTTTGGAAATTTTGCAGAAATTTGCGACTTTATCGCTTATTTGAGAAGTAGTTTTATATGAATTATTATCTCCGTCAATTTTTTGAATAACGTAACCAAAAATGTCGGTTTGCTTTTGCCATGGGTCATCTTGTCTTTTCCAGATTTCAAATAAAACTAAATTTTTAAACCAGTGTGTATCTAAAAAAAAAACTTATTTCTCATGAAGCCTTGAACAAATACTTGCAATACTACAATTTAATTATTTACGTTGCCAGTACATCAGCAAAACAAATGCAAAATTTTATAACCTTACGTAAATATTGGTTTGTAATAAACTTCGGAAGTTTTAAACGTACTCACATTAGATGAGTGTTTTACAACAACACTAATAAAAACTTAAGCAGTTTCTGTTTTATTTATATAACACATACCCACTTCAATGTTTCTACAAAAAAAAATATTGCCTTTAATTCACTTCAAATATGTTTAACACGCCGTCGTAAAATTCACTTAAACCAAAGCACTTTTTATATTCTAAAAATTTAATCTTTGTGTTTCAACTATAACGACTGCCTATATGATGGTATATTGTTTCAAACAAATTTATTGATGCTGCCTTGGTACCGAGTTAGAATCTGTTATTTGTTTTTTTTTTAATAAAAATTCTTTAAATTCGCAAATACATATCTCCATAAATAACTTTTTCCAATACATTTGAGGAACTTGAATATATTAATGCTCTCAACTTGCATGTTAAGAGCATTTAATTAAACATGGCAACACTGAATGAACAGCAAAGTCAAGCGGTCCCATTTGACGTTTTTCTGAATCAATTTGTGTTCATATTCATATTCATAATCATATTCATATTCTTATTCATATTCATATTCATATTCATATTCATATTCATATTCATATTCATATTCATATTCATATTCATATTCATATTCATATTCATATTCATATTCATATTCATATTCATATTCATATTCATATTCATATTCATATTCATATTCATATTCATATTCATATTCATATTCATATTCATATTCATATTCATATTCATATTCATATTCATATTCATATTCATATTCATATTCATATTCATATTCATATTCATATTCATATTCATATTCATATTCATATTCATATTCATATTCATATTCATATTCATATTCATATTCATATTCATATTAATATTCATATTCATATTCATATTCATACTCACATTCATATTCATATTCATACTCACATTCATATTCATATTCATATTCATACTCACATTCATATTCATATTCATAATCATATTCATATTCATATTCATATTCATATTCATATTCATATTCATATTCATATTCATAGTCATATTCATATTCATATTCATATTCATAGTCATATTCATATTCATATTCATATTCATATTCATATTCATATTCATATTCATATTCATATTCATATTCATATTCATATTCATATTCATATTCATATTCATATTCATATTCATATTCATATTCATATTCATATTCATATTCATATTCATATTCATATTCATATTCATATTCATATTCATATTCATATTCATATTCATATTCATATTCATATTCATATTCATATTCATATTCATATTCATATTCATATTCATATTCATATTCATATTCATATTCATATTCATATTCATATTCATATTCATATTCATATTCATATTCATATTCATATTCATATTCATATTCATACTCACATTCATATTCATATTCATAATCATATTCATATTCATATTCATATTCATATTCATACTCACATTCATATTCATATTCATAATCATATTCATATTCATATTCATATTCATATTCATATTCATATTCATATTCATATTCATATTCATATTCATATTCATATTCATATTCATATTCATATTCATATTCATATTCATATTCATATTCATATTCATATTCATATTCATATTCATATTCATATTCATATTCATATTCATATTCATATTCATATTCATATTCATATTCATATTCATATTCATATTCATATTCATATTCATATTCATATTCATATTCATATTCATATTCATATTCATATTCATATTCATATTCATATTCATATTCATATTCATATTCATATTCATATTCATATTCAAGTTAAAAAAATGTCCGTCATTTCGGGAATGTCTCTCAAGTTGTATAAACTCTTGGTACAATAAAGTGACAACAACAATAGATTTTTGTTCCATTTTATTTGCAGAGACATAAGAATGTTGTCAGAAATTTCAAAGATATCATGTTAAGAGCATATAAATGAAATGTGGCAACACTGAATGAGCAGAAAAGTCAAGCAGCAGTGTTTGACTTAAGCTTGTATCCTGCCGCTGAATCAACTTGTGTGGCTGTCCTGCGGTCAGCGTGCAACAAAAAACTTTCAACAATCACCTGCTGTTGTGCACGTTGCTTTGTTGCTGCATCTATTGCTGTAGCTACTGCTGCTGTTGATGCCACAGTGACTGCTTTTACAGTCATGCTAGTGACCTATTAAAGCTTTTAAGCACTTTGCACGTTAACTTAAATCCAATTATTTAATAAGCTCTGCTTTGGCTTTGTACCATAGAGAACCATAGAGTTAGGTTGTGGTTGTTGTTGCTGATGTTTCCATCGTTGTTATTGTTGGTGTTGTTGCTGTCACAGCCACCCTTTTAAGTTCGGTCGCAAATGTCGCAATAGTTTTATTAAATCTAACGTTGAAAGTGCGTCGAAAGGCTTTTATTTTAGCCATTTTAAAATTGAGCAGACGTTCACGTCATGTTTGCCAACACAAAAGCTTTACGCGGCACAAGCATTGACAGTTATTTCAAGTTAAAGCCACAAGCATACCATCAGCGTTCTCGGAATTGCGTGCTCATATTCGGTTATTCGGAGACTACGCCATAGTTGGTTGGCTCCACCTCATTTTGGTGCGTGCCTTTAATCTGCATTGATTGTTAAAACTAAATAATTATTACAGTGAAATCAGTTTTACAGCTTAAGACACATTCGTACACACACTCAAATAAACTCACAAAAAAAAAAAAAAAATTATAAAACGCTCTACTTATAAAGTGTGGAGTGTATTTAATAGTTAAGAAAGAATTTTAATTTATTAGAAGACGCAAACGAAGCGAACCATTAAAAACTTGCACGCAAACAAAGCTCAAAAAGAATAAAATCTAGCACCAGCGAACAAACTTTTAGCTTTAAGACGAAAAGCAAAAATGCAACAATACATGAAAATTAAAATTTTTTTGGAATAAAAAAGATTAAAGTACTTTTTAATTTTCCAAATTGAAATTAACAGCACGAAGAATGTACATGGACACACAAACAGACACACACACAGTCGCATTTGACATGCCCAAAACAAATTAACAAATTGAATTCGTGCCAACGGGTATTTATTGAAGAAGTCACATTTGACAACAAAATGAAAAACAAACGAAGAATGTAAAACTCAAAACGCATTTGAGATAAGCATGGCAAAGACTGGAAAAAAATGTACATGCAAAAGTAAAAAAAATCGGATACATGTTTAACAACCGATTTTTATGTAAAGCTATGGTTATCATCTGGAGCACCTACTGTGCACATGCTCCGCCGCACTCAGATCAAGACTAAAATACCTAGGCTCATAAACGTTCCTGTCACTAAAATATGAAGCCAAAATGTCTCTTGAATCCCTCTTAAGATATGCAAATGCAACGCAAATCTTTACCGACTTTAAATAACCACAAAGGTTCATTTGCTCGTAACCGGTACCACTAAGGACCGAAATTGGTCTTTGTGAGCCTCTGTCAGGACTAACCTAAATTATGTTTATCATCAAACTGTTCTTTGAATAGCAGTTGAAATACTCCCGTCTAAATGTTCTATTGACTTCCGTGTCCTTAATTTTATCGTAAGAGTATCATGGTACTGTTAATTTTTTTTGAAAATTTTGAGTGAAAAATATTGGTGGTCGTAGGCTAGGTCACACACTCGACTGTATCGAGTCAAAATCACAGTAAAGCCTTAGACGTTCATATATTTCGGTATAACACAGCTAAGCGATCTAACACTTTCCTCGCGATCGATCACTGATGGCAATCCAAGAAGTCCGGTCATTTTTTTATGTCCCGAAAATCTTGGGTTAAATCAAATCGACCAAAAAAAAAAGCACAATCAAACTTTATTGAAATTCTTAAGAAGGGATATCATATCTCATACCGTCCAACATACCTGATTTAACCTCTAAGGTTGCCCGCAGAGTAAGCGCCGAAGCAGACAGGCAGGCAGACAGGCACAGAAAAACTATGTGAACAAGAGAGAAAAAAGTTATTTCTATCTCGTTTCTTCGCAGGGCCTGCCTGCCTGCCTGCCTGCTATGGCGCTTACTATGCGGGCAGCCTTAGTGTTGTCATAATTTTTTTTCAATTTAGTTTTGAAATTAAACTGCTCGAATTTTTGTGCCGCCACTCGTTGAATTTTTACAGCCATTTGTCTTGTTGAAAATGAAAAACAAAATCCTTTTCTTTTGGGTAGAATTTTGCAGGAAATAAGACTTTGTAAAATATTTGACGAAATAGGTGCGTTTTGTATGGTATCAAACATATATATTGGAAGCAGTTTTTGACGAAAAAAAAAGAGTTAAATTTTACGCCATTTAGCGAATTCTGAAACGATTTCGTTCTTCTTACACGGTACTATTACAGTGTGTACCTATAAAAACACATTTTTTATTAATTTTTATTACTATTAATAATTTTAATGATTCAAATTTTATTACATAATGAAGAAATAATCATGAGGAAATATTACATTTTTTTTGTCTCAATAGTTGTTGCTAATTTCCTAGAGGGCGTTGAAGTAAGCGTGTTTCGTGACAATGAATCAAAATTCATCGAAATCGATCAAGTAGAACTCCGAATATCTTAGAAGCCAATTCGATAAACCTTGTTTCGAAAAGAACGCGATTAATGATTTAAAGGTTCTTGAATATCACGCTACATACGAATATAATATATGCTATAACTTTTTTCTATTTGATATCTTCTTCTAAAAATTTATATACGTATTCTTAAGACCCTAAAGAACCATATTCTAACGAAAAAAATAGATTTTTTAATTTTTTACACACTGTAATAGTACCGTAAGTTCAATGGAAAGGTATTTTTACGTTCAATTAACATTTGTGAAAAATCAAATGTCATTAATGGAATATTCTTAAATTAAAATTTATAGGACATAAATTAATTTAATTTTAATTTTAATTTAAAAAAAGTACAAGAATTCGCTTCGCTACACGCTTCATTTTGTATTTTATCGGATTTCTTTTCACATAGCCTTTTTATACGCAAAATTCTAGAGAACAAAATGGATTTGGACCCTCAATGGATTGTCAACATGTCCCTTTTTAATAAGTTCTATAAAGTTTGGTTGTTTGTCGATTTCGGCACACTGTTCAAGAAAAAGAATGTTTGATATTAAATTATTAAGTTGGGTTTTTTATTGACATTGAGTGTAGATGCATGCAAAATTTAAATTTGTTCGTCAAATCTATGGAAAGAGCTTATTTTTAAAAAACAATTTATATTTTTAGCAAATTCGCAGCTATGCGCAGCTAACTACTTTTTTAAATATTTAATAAAGGGTCTTATTTAAAGATTTTTAGAGCAAAAAAACTTAATTAAGCTTAACACATCAGTTTTCGTCCACCAAAATTTGGATGCTGGGAAAAAATTTGGTCTTGATATTATTTAAATAAAAAAAATATGCATGTATTTAATTTATAGGACAAAATGGTATTTCAAAATAATTTATTGAATGAAACAGTTATTTCAAATCAGTATCCACATAAAAATGGTTGACAATTTTTACTACTTTTGAGAGCGAAAAATTCAGCAATTTTAAATGTTCCTTCACAAAAACCAAAAAGAAATATCTCAGAAATTGAAATATTTCTTTAATTAGATTAAAAAAAAACAACTATCACAACAAAAAAAAAAAAAAATTATTTAACTCCACATTGAAACCAATGTGCGTAGTTCATTACAAATGTTTTTTATGCTGCTTGAAAAAAATCCCCAGATTACTTCCGTTACTGAATTTTTCAATCATGAAAATCTCGAAATTGGTAGATTCTCAGTATTGCTATTAGAGCATGCAATTTTGAAATATTTTGATGATCCCGGGACTTTTCAGGATTTGAAATTTTAATTCTGAATTCGAGGATCAAGCCGGAATAGAACTTAAGGTCTCTGCCCACTTGCGACACGTAACTACCACGTTATCTTATAAATATAACTACCACGTTATCTTATGTATACATGCTCACTAAGCGACGACGAAACGGCAACGACTGTTGACACCGACGAAAAAGCCGGTGGTGATCATTGCAAAGAATTCTGACCGGCTTGTCGTTCACTTTGTTTACAAAAATTACAATGGATTCCAACAGTTTATTGTGCAAAGTAAAACATTGATATCGTCGGCCTAATTCTAATACGACGTAAGTCAAAATTATCTATTGTTCAGGAGGCGAAGAAAACCGTTTATTATTTGTATGAAGTTCATACGATAATGTATTGTTTCAAACGTTCTACCTCCCTTTTTTTCATACAAACATTAAAAACTAAAAAAGGACATAGATGTAGTTTTGACCAATCTACCTAAACCGCCAATAAACGTTACTTTGTCCAATTTTGAAATACGTCCTATTAGAATTAGGGCGACGATATGTCGTTTTTAAAGCATAGGACGAATCCAAAATCTATGATTTTGTTAGTTTTCTACTTCTTCATCTAATAGCAAAGCTATTAAAGCTTACTATGTATTAGAAAATTGTGCGCATATTTTTTATTGTTTTGTTTAATTACAATTGTTGTTGCCGTTCCGTTAAGTGTGCATTGAACACTACGTTGCCTTTTCGAAGCCGTTTTACAGTCGTTTCGTTACGTGCCGTAAGTGGGCAGAGACCTTTAGTATGAAAAAATTTTAAATAATTTTTGTAATTGAAAGATCATTTTCCCACGATTTTCCCCTCACTTTTATACATGTGTATATATAAAATCAATTTAAAATTTATTTCTTATAAAAAAAATACATGCAAGAACAAAATAAAATTGCTTTTTTTTTAAAGTGCTTGGTGCTACAAAAGAATAGCAATAAAAAAAAACAAAAGCAATCTCGTAGAAAAGTTTCTAGTTCTTCAAAAAGACAATTTAACACAGTTCAGTTAAGAAATTATAAATTTCTTTTTAATAATTTAATAATAAAAACAGCCCGTTTTGCATTCTTTAAAGCATTATATAAGTCAATTTTTTAAGATTTCCAGTTGAATTTTTGCATAGTTTTCGTCGTCAAAAGTAATAAATTCAATATATAATTAAATGAAAAAAAGCCAAGTGGGTAAATATATAGTATTATTCATTAATAAAGGATTCAAGAACATTTTCTGGGAAATAGTTTCGCCGAGTATTCAGTTTTAATGTTTTCAATAAAACACTAATATATTTTCATTAAAATTAACAGCAGTTTATGGCAATATGATAAGAACTGTAGTTATGATGGATTAAAAAAAAAATCGGTTTTTTGGAAACATGAACTTTTCTAAGGCATTTAACTGCTGAACAAAGTAGAATATAAAAAAATTTTTAAGTTATATTTGGGAAAGCCGAAAGTTTTAGCCAATTTGGAGGTGTTCAGGCTGGCATTAATTAATTTTTTTTTTATTTTACTCAATAAATTTTTTTTAATAAAAATAAATGTGTTTATTATCATGGCTAATAAAATTTAACAATTAATACGATTAAAACGAAAATGGATAACGCAGCGCGCAAATAAGTGTACCCTTAGGTTCCCTTAAAATTGATACAATAGTTCAAATATTAATGTTTTTTATATATTCACAAAAGTACAAGAAACACTATTTTATGAAATGAATCAGAATATTTCAAATTAATAAAAATATAACTAATTTTTACCCTGATGTAGCGATCAATGAATCAGTCTGTATAGTCTGCTTGGTATTTTGTTCTACAAAGAACTTGTTGTTACAACTTGTTTCTTCATGAATTTATTTGGCATTAAAGCCTAGTACTCTGTTCGTTTACGTGAAATTTTGCTGGCTACATATATTTATTTGTAGCGTGAAATTTCTGACTTAGAGTTTGTTGCGAGGAATTCCTATGGCAACGCTTCTCAGAGAGACTCAGAAAATAAGTTGGGAGATTTCTTATGATCTCTCTATTTTCACTTCAAAACAAATAGACAGTACCATGGTATAAGGATAAAGGTAGCAGCAGCGCTCTCTTTCCATACTGCCATATCTATGAAATTTAGCTGTGTGGCGAGTGGAAACAAAAGAAAATAAATAAAAAGTTTTGCTTGGTTTTGACATTTCCGGCAGTATGCTTTCATCTGCTGCATCTACCTATATTATTCTACAATGGGCAGTACAATTAAATTGTTGTGAAAAATGTTGCTCAGAAACATGTTGCAATAATTTCACGCAGCGGAACAGAGTACTGCTTTGACAAACATGTTGTGAAAATTTCCACGCTTGTTTCGCAGCTGTCACTTTTTGTATGGAGATTTGAGTGGAATTTCAAATTAAACTGAACAGCTGAACAGCATGCTTAAGCATAGTACTCTGTTCAGTTTCATGTGAAATTCCACTCAAATCTCTATACAAAATATGACAGCTCCGAAACAAGCGTAGAAATTTTCAAAACATTTTCGTTAGAGCAGTACTCTGTTCCGCTACGTGAAATTCACGCAACATGTTTCTGCGTAACATTTTTTCACGACAATTTAATTATACGGCCTATTTATTTTGAAGTGAAAAGAGAGGGATCATATGAAATTTCCCAACTCACTCTCTCTGAGTCTCTCTGAAAAACGTTGAAATAGGAACTCTTCGCAACAAACTTTAAGTCTATTAAGTTTAAGACTATTTCAAATTAAAAAACTTTAAACCACATCAGTGTTTAAAACATATCATTGTATTTGGTGGTGGTAGATAATTTTATGGGGGGACACTTAGTAATTTGATATGACTGAGATCAAGGCATATCACTTTCTTCAGATTGAATGTTTCTACAGCCCTCTGCCACATTAAGAACATCCTACACAAAAGTTGCCCTTGATTAGTCCATTCCTTCATTCTGTGGTATCACAACGGACCAATAATGTGGCTAAAGTGGGCCAGTTTAAAGACCTGCCGTCACCGTAACCCAACCATAACCTAACCTCGCGATTTGTGTCTAAAATTTCCTGCCCTTTTATGCACAAAACCGGAAATTAACATTTTACAGCATAATTTTGGAAACTTTGAGAATTTAAGAAATGTTTTTTATCAAAATATTGCTTAAGAAAAATGTAAAAAGTCAAAAAATAACGTATAAACGGTGTTAAGATAGCAGAGAGTTATTTAAAAGAATATAATTTTTTATCAAAAACTAACTACATACTTTACTTGTTTGAAAACAAAAGTAGCTTGTTTTTGATCTGATACAAATCAGATCTGTTGTTTTCTTGCAACAATTAAAATTGCAACAATTTAACAAGCAGTTTCTAAACTTTAGCTATTTTTTATAGCACGTCACACATTCCGCTTTACTATAAGTATATCATAGATGGGTGGTAATGAAAAATAAATTTGCATTACCATTAGTATGTAATGGTAATGGAAAAAATTGCATTACCATTAGTATGTAATAGTAATGGAAAAAAATTGCATTACCACTAATATTTAGTGGTAATGGAAAATTTTAGTGGTAATGCAAAAAATTTGCAGTGGTAGTAATGGCAAAGTTTGAATGGTAATGGAAGAAATTTACATTACCACTAAAATTTCATAAAATTTTTCACTAGTACAAAATTTTTCAAGCATAATATTTTTTTAGTAACGTGGTTTCTTTTAAAAAATGTGCCGATCAAGAAAACTCATTGATTAAAAGTGTTAGGTTAGGTTAGGTAAAATGGGTCGTGCACCATTACCGGCGCTTCCACGGGAGCCTATTGGTCTATTGCGAGTCCCTTTTTATTTTTTTGTACCATGTTAACCACTATATCGATTATTCCTCAAACCAGCCTGTGCTTTTTATGAACTTCCAGATGTCTAGCAGTGGTGTGCTCGCTAAATCTTCCAGGTCTTTGGAAAAACTGTTCCCCATTTATCGGAGTCGACTGTTCAGTAGACTTGAACATTCGCATAGAAGGTGAGTTATTGTTTCTGTTTCTTCCGGATCCTTGCAGTTCCGACAGAAATCTGGGGTTGTTATATTCATTCTATTGGCCATTACCCCAATGGGGCAATGACCTGTTAGAACTCCAACAAGAATCCGGATTTCTCGTTTGGCCAGAAGCAGAAAGCTTTCGGTTCTCTTTTTATTTAGCTCCGGCCAGAGCCTTCGAGATATGTTGCAGTCACCTCTGTAGGCTTAGTTAGTGTTAGCATTATCTCTGGATTTAAGGTCTATGCTTCTTTTGATTGGAATGTACACATCTGTATTAGCTCTGTTTGTACTTTGGTTACTCCACTCCTAGCCAGTTCATCCGCTACATTCTTTCCTTCGATATTGCTATGTTCGGAAACCCAGCAGAGGGTGATATTGTGGGTATTGCAGATACTGTGCAAGTTCAGTGCAAGTTAACAGTTCAGTACCGTTCGAGCCTTCGTCATTTTATTATTCAGCGCTTTGATGGCCGCTTGGCTATCCACAAAAATTACTACCCTTGTGGGGGTAAGATTTTTTATATGAATGGCCTGTGCAGCTTCTTCAATAGCATATACAGCTGCGGTCAAAATAATAGCAGTACCCTTATATTCAGACATGTTTGGATAAATAATACTAGTCTACAAATTTCGGATCCGGTAAGTCCGTTTTCTTTACTATATGAACTTTCAACACTCGTTCTAACTCCGTACTCAGTTTCTTGTACAGTTTTTAAGATACAGGGTGTTTCACGTTTTTGGCACGTGTTTAGTATTATTGATCTAGAATCTAAACTACTCACCATAAAATAAAAAAATACTATTTTGTATTTTAGAAAAAGTATCAAATTTTCTATCAATATGTCAAAGACTATCGCCGCATGTGCGGAGCTAAAATTTTCAAATTTTCCAACGAAATATCAAAAAATTTTGTATATTTTATTTTATCGGAGCTGTTATCAAAGTTAGAATTTAGAAAAAAACTGTTGGCTTAGTGTATTATTACATGAAAAAATAACATTTTAAATTTGGACGGTTACAGCTCCGATAAAACAAAAGATACAAAATTTGTTGATATTTCGTTGGATAAGCTCAGAATTTTAGCTTCGCTACAGCGCATGACACGATAGTGGTTGATACATTAATGGAAAAATTGATAATTTTTCAAAAATACAAAATAATACTTTTTATTTTATGGTGAGTAGTTTAGATTCGAGATCAATAATACTAAACACGTGCCAAAAACGTGAAACACCCTGTATCTTAAAAATTTTACAATATAGGAGGAAACTACATATAGGAATGAAAATGGACTTACCGGATCCGTAATTTGTAGACTAGTATTATTTATCCAAACATGTCTGAATATAAGGGTACTGCTATTATTTTGACCGCAACTGTGACCGCCTGTAAAACGTTACAGTAGTCGGAGAGTTTGTAGAGAATTTGTAGCGTTTCACTATATACACCTGATCCAGTTCCGTTTTCCATTTTGAAATCATCAGTATATAATTGGAGATTGCCGTTGAATTCTTTTCTTGGATTGCCGTTTCTTCCTATTCTTGTCTGCTGGCGATGGATGTGGTGTATTCTGTGTCGAATCTCACACTGGGTATGGTATAGTTGGTTGTTCTTTTTGATTCCTCGGTTCCAAAGAGATTCAAAATAGATACAAGTCCGAAAGTGCTGTTCCTCCAGGCTTGTGATTCGTTGAGGCAAATCGCGCTTTTGGTCGCCGAACACTTAAGAACCTCTTCTATGGGGAGAAGATTTAGCATCATTCCAGACCCACCTGTGGCGTTGATCTCATGGCTCCTGTTACGCCTATGCATGTTTACCTTTGGACTCCTTTACGAGAGCTAAGGTAGCTCTTTCTGTTAGCTGTCGTACACCATACAAGAGAGCCGTTGGTAAGAATGGGTCTCACGATCGCTCTATACATCCAGTGGATTATGTGCGGTCATAGTCCTCATTTCCTGCCAAAGACGTAAGCGTAAGCTTAAAAGACGAAAAAGCATAAGCGTAAAGAGCGCATATTGCTTTTTTCCTTCTTTCTTCTTTGTTGCTTTTCCAGCTCAGCTTGTTATCAAGGATAATTCCGAGGTATTTAGATTCCGTGGAAAGCTTCAGAGTTACTGCGTTCAGTTTCGGTAATGTGAAACTTTCTATTTTCCTTCTTCTTGTGAACAGAACGTGTTCGGTCTTGGTTTGGTTTACACCCAGTACATTCGATTTTGTCCACCGCGATAGCTCGTTCAATGCCATAGTCATTAGTTCACTAACTGTTTGCAGGTATTTCCCGAATATTAGGATGGCGACGCCAACGGCATAGGATATGACTTTTGTTGCACCAGTTTTGAGAGCAGTGAGAATTTTGTCAACCACAATCAGCCATAGCAGAGGGGATATGAATCCTCCCTGTGGTGTGCCTCTTGTGTCCTCTTTCCTCACCTCGCTCATTTCCATTTGTGAGCTGATAAGTCTACTTTTGAGCATTTTATAAATCCAGTGGGTTATTTTACTGTTGACTCCTTTATCGACTAGAGCATTCTTAATGGAGTCTGTATTCACATTGTTAAATGCGCCTTCGATGTCCAAAAAAGTTGATAAAGTATATTCTTTGTGATGAAGGGTTCCTTCTATGAATGAAACCACCTCATGCGGTGACGTTTCCACTAATTTACCTTTAAGGTAGGCGTGTTGCACACTGCAAAGATTGGTATCGTTCAAGGATTCTCTTATGTGAAGATCTATTATTCTATCTAGCGTTTTCATCATGAACGATGAGAGACTAATAGGCCTGTAATCCTTTGGCGCTGAGTGTATCGGTTTCCCAGCTTTAGGAATGAAAACAACTCGCACTACTCTCTAAATTTTTGCAACATATCCTGTCTTGAGTCAGCCGGTGAAGATTGCTATAAGCCAGGGCATGATTCTGGGAAGGGCATGTTGCATCATGGCTGGCAGGATTCCATCAGGCCCTGCAAATTTGTAGGGCTTCAAAGATCCAATCGACCATTCTACAGTTAACCTTGTAATTATGTTGGGGAGTTCCTGTAAGGGTTCTGGTATTGTCATTACCAGGGGTTGCATTTAGCTCCGTTTTGGTCCAGTTCTTTACAACCTTGGAAATGAGTTTCCATGAGTAGCAGACGCGTTTCTTGGCTGGATTCTGGCCAGGATCTGTTGGACCTCTTCATGTATCCCGGGACCGATGGGTTTTTAAATAGCGTCTTTCGAAGTCTGGCGGCTTCACTGGTATCCTTAATGGATTCGCAGAAATTTGTCCAAGATGTTCGCTTAGCTATTCATACTTCCCTTGTAAAGGCTTTTAACGTGGATCGATATGTTGTCCAGTTTTTCTCAAGTTTGTTTAACATTGCTTTTCGGTGAAGTTTTCTTGCCTCTTTATGCGGTCGCTGGTCCACCAACTCGCAATTGTAGGCTTGCGACTTCGAGACTTTGGGCAGAACTTCTTGAAAGCCTAGTTAATTTTTCCCATTATAAGCTCGACTGCATTGTCCATGGATGCGTCGTTTGGGAGATTTTCTGTGTCTAGGTCTGCAATATTTCTGCTGATCCAGACTGAATACTTTTCGCAGTTGGTTTTTACTGGGTTCCTAAATCGTTTCCTTATGTGAGGATTATAGTCAATGGTAAAGAGGATCTTAACGTGGTCGGAAAAAGACTCTTTTTGTGACACCTCCAAGTTATCGACTATAGCCTGTAACTAAAATATATAATATATAAAGATAATGAAAAATCATTGTCTGAGGAAGCAATTGTGAAATAAAAACAAATGTTGGTAGTAGCTGACATTTATTATCTGTTTTAATACTAGCATTTCTAAATTCGTGTCGCTAAGTTTTTGTATTCGATATCGATTGGTGATGTTTTTTTAAATTTTAGTGGTAATGTAAATTTCTTCCATTACCATTAAAAATTCAGTGGTAATGAAAATTGTTTGCATCAAAGTTAAAATTTTCACTTACCATTAAAATTTTAGTGGTAATGCAATTTGTTTCCATTACCATTACAAACTATAAATTTATTTTGCATTACCACTAGGTGGTTAGTGAAATTTAATGATAATGGAAAATGCCTATCTATGAAATATATAATAACCTAACCTAAATATATAATGCTTTGTTTTATAATTCCATTCAATTTTTCACATGTTATTTATGCTAAATGTTTTTTTTTCTGCGTGTAGCTGTAACTTCTAGCTTGCAAATTTATTGAAATGAAGTAAATATTAGACAGAGAAAAAAAATTGCTCTTATTTTTATTTGCACAACACGAATAAATAAGCATCTAAGGATACAGCAGTGACAGCGAATTGCTGCACTTTATAGCACGCTGCTAAAAGCAAAGCGTCAATCAATATAATCAACAAAATTTGGGGCAGAGTTCAGCTTGAGATTGAGTGGGTGGATGTGTGCATGGGTTGAGTGGGTGAGTTCAGTAAGCTTGAGCATGCAACTGAAGCGGTGAGAAAAAACTGCTGAAGCAGCTTTAAGCTGCTCAAAATTTAAGTTAAACTAAACTAAACTGAACTGAACTGGACTGGACTGAGCTGAATGCTGAGACAGCAGACGTCAAAATATTTGCCTGGAAATGAGAAAAAGAACTCAATTTTTAACACAAGCTAGTTCAACTAAAAATTCTGTTGCCAGTATTATGATTGTGTTGAAGCAGCAGTTGAGCGGACTTCAGTGTGGTGTGTTGGGCGACAAAAGTTTTCTTTATCCTTGCAAATAAAAATATTTGTTATTTTTTCTCATTTTATATCCCTAAGTAAACGAATTAATTTCTTTGATAACTCTTTGCGAAAAGTTTTGGCGGCATACGGATTTCACGTTGAATCCTTTTAGCCAACGCTCGATTAATTTTCTGTGTCGTTTACAAGGAGAGTTTCTGCAGCAAACTGCAGAAAAAGAAGAAGTGGAAAGAAAAGAATTTCTTCACTTTCAAGAAGTATTTTCAGCAGAAATTTGTAAGGTGCAAAATGTTGCCTGACACTGACACGAATATACACACACACACATACAGACACACACACGAATAAACAAACAAGCACACAAGCACCAATATTAAACTGCACGACCTTCTAGGCTAAGGACGACAGGACGACACCTTGTGCAAAGTGCAACGGAACTCAAGTGATTTAAGCAAGTTTGATGGTTCGACACTAGATGGTGCTGTGTGGCACTAAGAGCTGCAACACTTGAAATTGCTGCTGCTGCACTGATTGCTGCTAATACTGATGCTGCTGCTACTGTTGTTGTTGGTGCAATTGCCTTCTTTACTTGTTGGTGTTTTTTTTTGCTCTCCTTACAACCTTCAATTTTAAAACATTTCTTTTGCTAAAACTTACTTGCTTAAAACTTTCCTGACTTGCACTTGTTGGTTGCGGCTTGAGTGGCGGCTGCCTTCATCGAAGTCTACGTCAACTTAGACATCGTCTTTAGCTGCAAACGTTCAACTGCTAAGCTTTTGAAGACTTTTTTAAGGAGCTATTCATTCGTATTATTTTTTTCGCCATTTTCGGTTTTTTTTATATATTTTTCTATACATTCTAATTTTTATTTTCGCTAGCAGCCACGTAACGGTGGTTGACTAAGTTCACTGAAAGTTGTGCAACCCTGAAAAACTTTACCCTTTGACTTGTTTGGGTTTGCTTGCGTTCGGTTCGGTTTGGTTTGACATTTAGTGCTGTTACGCTGCGGCTTCATTTGCTGATATGATGTGGTGCTCGCTGTCTGTGCGGCTAGGCACCTTTTTAATTGTTGTTGTTGTGATACTTTTTCTCTCGGTTAGCAACAAGCTGGATGTGTTGTTTGCATGCACGTGTGTGTATGTGTGTGTTTGTTACCACAATAGTTGGCTGTAAGTCAATTAGGACACGCTTGTTTGCCAGCAATTTGATTATCCTTATGCGAAAGTGTCTACAAAAAAGTTTAAGGAAAGGAAAAACTATTTCAGAAAGTTAAAGATTACGAATATATAAGATTAATAAACAGCACCGTAGGGTTTTGGTATAGCTTAAGAGCATTGTTTGGATTTAATTAAAACGTGCTTAAATCAAATGATTAAGCTACGAACCGTAGGCAGGATTTTATATTTAATATGGTTTAATATGTTTTTGATTACAAAAATATATTTGTACCAATTCCATATTAAAGGGTTATAATATTACACTTTTTCCAATCAAAATCGACGACTTTCAAAACTTGTTTTGATTTTTGTTTTCTGCTGACTTAAGATTGATATCAAATAAGTTTTCTTGAATAACTGATAAGTTTTGGAGAAAAAAAATCATAGTAATTTATTTGTGCCCTTATTTCTTGTCAAATTATAACATTGTCATCTTGTTTTAACTAGATAGTTTTTAATACTTTTTTAATTTGAAGCTTACTTGATTTAAAATGCTGAGTTGAAACAAAAAAAAAAAAACAAAAAGACAAGAACTTACTATACCTTAACTCTCAAGTGCTATTTGCAGATTATCTGAAATTCTATTCTATATTTTGATAGTATATAGATATAGATAATATATACATACGATATTTACTTTCTTTATATAGCACAAATAATATTCAATTTGTGTTTGTCTTTAAAACTTATTTGACTAGAACTTTGTCTGCTTGTTTTTATTTCAGCTAAAGATCACAGCTTAGAATATTTGATAGTCCTTGATAAAGCTTCGAAGTGATTAAAAAAATTGCTATGCAGAAACTCCACTCAAAAAAAGAGCACTTAAATTGCACTTTATAACATAAATTTCTCATGTAGAAAGTCATCATTATTAAAATTGCTACAAACCCTATCCGAGCGATACAAAATGCGCTGAAGAAAACAAAAAAAAAAAAAAAATGAACAGAAGAACAACGCAAGGCTTGGCAAAAATAAAACTCATGCGTGAAAATATTTGCAAATTTCTATAATTTTCCTCTTTAATGATTTTGCTTCTTCCACTTTATTCGATGCTAAACATAAAAACATGCATTCAAGCTGAAAATGTCGAATAAGCAGAGATTTTGCACCGGAAGCAATCAGGTTAACATTAGAAACCAACACACGCACATAAACACACACGCACACACACAAACACACGCAAAATGGAACAGAAAGAGTGATGAAAATGTCTCTTTTTGCATGAGTTAATGTGAAATAAGTTGTGAATAAGTTTTACTAAGTACTAGTCTTAAAAAAGCTGCTGCAAAAGCATAATATTTATTACATTTGTTAAGCAGTGTTAAATCATTGTCTAAGCAATAAAGTTTCAATATGACATTTTTACGCATACAATATTTTAAGTTGATGAGTTTATTTAGAACAACCCAGCAAATTAAAATCGTTTTGCAAGAACATGACATCTGTATGAATAAGAAACATTTTCTGTTTGTTTGCTTGTTTGACCTTAATACAAATCTTAAAGGCTGAATGGATTTTGTTTAAATTCAGTTAACATATTTTGTAAGCATAGATTTGATATTGGCATACTCAGTTTTGACCACGCCCTTTCTGCCCGTTTTCAAGTAAGGTAAATTTTGTTATTGAAATACTTTTTACCATCGAAATTTTCTGCCAATTTAATTTGAACAAATTTCTGTTATTTTGACACTTGTTATTTTGAAAAATTGAATAATTATATTCATAAAATTATTCTTCGTTATGCGAGCCATACATTGCACAATTCAATTGTCAACTGTGTTGGTTGTTGCTCAAATTATGGCGTGTATGGCTTTGTCAATTGATCATTTTGGCAGTTGTCAAAAAAATTTAAATTTTTCCAAGTTTCTTGGCAAGTCTTCCAATTCGATTGTGCTATGTATGGTCAAATCGTTTAATTGGCTGTCAAGATACATATTTGTAGATGTTGTTTGTGAAGAAAGTTTTACAATTGTCTTTTATTGAATTTCATTATAATAATTAAATAAAATAAATAATAATAATAATAATAATAATAAATAGAATCACAATAATTCTAAACTATATATATTATTAGTGATAGTTGAAAGAAAATCTTTCAATTAAGTTTATGCGTTGTGTGGCCGTGAATCAATTCAACTGACAGACTCAATTGACAATTCGATTGTATTGTGTATTCGAGGTGGCTCGCATTACCTTAGAATGAGAAAAATAGACGACTGTAAATCAAAGTTTTGCCTTTTGCTGCAAATATATCCAATGTTTTTAAATATATATCAAAAGCACCTAATAAAAATGGGAAAAGTGTTTTTTTGATTTTAGCGGCGAAATTTATTTTTTAAAAAGTGCTGTATATATATTGCTAGCCACCATCCGCGGCATTGCTCGCGATACGTAAACATTTTATTTCTTATATATGTTTTAGCAATGGGTAACGCAAGAAACAGCGATAAATCACGGAGAAAACTGTTTACTAAATTTGTATTGTGGTTAAGCAAAACTTGCGCTTGAATCTCAGCCACTTCAAAAATATTTGCTTTTCCAGTTAATAATGACTTAGCAAAATTGTGATGAAGTTCAAGCAAAAGTTTGCTAAGTTATTACAAACTGCAAAAGCAAATTTCTCAGTAATTCAAGCAAATATGTGCAGGGACCGTAACTTTTATGATTTTTTTCCAAAAAGTCAACAAATAATCGTTATTTTTTGACCGATTTTATTTCGATCAAAAATAAAAGACAAAATTTAACTTTTGTTTTTTTGATCAAAAATAAATGTTAAAATTTGACTTATATTTTTTTGATTAAAAATATAAGTTAAAACTTGAGTTTTATTTTTTCGATCAAAAATATCAGTTAAATTTTGGCTTTTGTTTTTTCAATCTATAATAAAAGCTTAAATTTTTAATATTATTTTTTTGATATAAGAAAATGAATATTTTCAGTTATTTAAATGACATCGCTTATTTGCCTATCATTGCACATTGTGTTTTCATTCTTGGTGGCTACAAGCAGATGATATAAGAATTAAAATATGACTTTTACTTCTGATCGAAAAAATACAAGTAAAATTTTATCTATTATATTTGATCAAAAAATTTAAGTCAAATTTTAACTTTTATTTTTGATCAAGAAATAGAAGTCAAATTTTAATTTATATTTTTGACCGAAAAATTAAAAAAACAAATTTTTACTTTTATTTTTGATCGAAATAAAATAGGTCAAAAAATAACGATTACTAGTGTGGCGGTCGTAGCCTAGTGGGTAGAGTGCGTGGCCTCTAAGCTAAAGAACCTCGGTAGCCCGGGTTCAATTCCAGCTCAGACAGAAAGTTTTTTCAAATGAATTAATTTTTCTGTTCGGTCGTCACCTCTCTGCAGACAATGGCAAACCTCAGAGAGTAAAAATTGCCATGTAAAGCTTCTCGAGAACATAAGCCGTTCGGAGTCGGCATAAAACACGTAGGTCCAGCTCTCGATCATTTGTGATCAAACATTTAATAACACGCACAATACAATTGATCAATAGAAGCTAGGTCAAAGTCCTTTCAAGGGCTGAAATGGCCAGTTTATTTTTTTATTCCTTAGCTAACAAGCATAACATTGCTATTGGGGGTTGGAATTAATTTTAAAGGTTTTTTTCGGGTTTTGAGCATTTATTTAGAAACAACGGTACAATGTATATTATTCAAAGTATTGTCCATCGTTAGCTACAACATTTTCCCATCTTTCTGGCAGCATATGGATTCCGCGCCGGAAGAACGATTCGTCTTTTGAGGCAATCCACGAATCGACCCATTTTTTGGTATCCTCGTAAGAAGTGAAGCGCTGCTCAGCCAAGCCATGCGTCATCGATCTGAATAGGTGGTAGTCGGAAGGGGCTATGTCTGGGCTATAAGGCGGGTGGGGTAGCACATCCCAATTCAGCGCCTCCAACGTTTCCTTGACGGTTCTTGCAACATGTGGCCGTGCGTTGTCATGTTGAAAAACCACTTTGTCGTGTCTTTTGGCATATTCCGGCCGTTTAACCTTTAATGCTCGGCTCAATTGCATCAATTGTTGTTGGTAGCGTTCCCCAGTGATGGTTTCGTTAGGTTTTAGCAGCTCATAGTACACGAAACCCTTCTGATCCCACCAAATACACAGCATAAGCTTGGCGCCATGAATATTCGGCTTGGCCCTCGATGTTGATGCATGGCCGGGTGGTCCCCACGATTTTTTTCGCTTAGGATTATCGTAATGGATCCACTTTTCATCGCCAGTGACAATACGATGCAAAAAACTCTTCCTTTTATGCCGTTGAAGCAGTTGTTCGCACATGCAAAATCGCCGTTCAACGTCTCTCGGCTTCAACTGGTACGGCACCCAATTTCCTTGCTTTTGAATTATTCCCATGGCCTTCAAGCGTTTGCCGACCGTTGATAAGTCGACTCCCAATGATTCTGACAATTCTTGAAGGGTTTGACACGGGTCTTCATCGAGCAAAGCCTCCAATTCCTCATCTTCAAACTTTTTCGGCTGGCCCGGACGCTCTTTGTCTTCCGGATCAAAATCACCACTTTTAAACCGACGGAACCAGTACTCACAAGTAGAAATCGATGGAGCATAGTCCCCGTAAGCCTCAGTAAGCGTGCGTTGTGCTTCAACCGCTTTTTTCTTCAAATGGAAGCACAAAAGTAAACCTTCCCGCAAATCGCGTTTTGTTGGAACGAAAGTCGACATGTTCACAGAGAAAAAAATATATGTTGTTTACACTTCAGTGGAATGACACATACTGAAAAATGAAGCTTAGACAATGTGCTTTGAAATGAATATAGTCACAGGTGTGCCCGATGCGATCTATTGATAGTGACGCCATCTCTTAGAAAACCTTTAAAACTAATTCCAACCCCCAATATATTCAAATATCGAATAGACTTACTCTTTCCATTTGACTTTGTGAATAGAAAATTCGGAAATAACTGTTATTTTCGGTTCCTGAATATGTGCTAAGTTATTATAAATTGGAATAGTAAATGTTGATTTGTTTTTGCTGAAATCAAGCATATTTTTGAAGTGAAATAATTATTTGAATTAAATTAAATTAACAAAATTTGCTTAAAAAAACTAAAGTAAGCAAAAAGAACAGCAACGAAAAAAGTATAAAAGGGAGAAAATTAAGAAAAACTGAGAAATTGACACTGAAATCTCATCACCTCTGTGGTGCAGTGCGCTAATCAGCTAGTGATGTTTTTGTTTTTATATTGAAAATTTTGTGGTATCTTTGGAAAAAATTTGTTAGAGTAATTAACTGTTCTAACCTGACCTAAAAGCTTAATAAACGACTTTAAACTATCGAACAACTAGAATTTGTATTTAAAATCAAGAATGATTTAAACAATTAAACATTTAGAACTTGTATTTAAATTATAGAAAATTAACATAATAATAAAGAACAGGTCATATAGAAAACTTTAAAGTGAAAAAAAATTACTATTATCCGTCACCTAATTTTTTTCATTAAAAATTTCATTAGTAGAAATTTGCTTGAATTTAGTAAAAATTTGCTATATGAGTTTATAGTAACTTGGCAAATATTTGGTTAAATTAAGTATAAATTTGCTTTTGAAGTTTATAATAACTAAACAAGATTTTGCTTTAATTTAATAAATTTTTTTCATTTTCCTAAATACATGAGGAGTTATTTTAATTTAGCCATCTTTTTCTAAAACCATACCGTGATTTAGCAAAGTATTGCTGATTTGCTTTTAAGCAAAACATTTGCTTGAATAAAACAAAATAATTATCTCCGTGATGTTTTCAAAAAATTGCAAATTATTCTTGCTATTAAAGAAAGACAATTGCTTATGTAAGGAAAATCTATACTTTCAAGACTCTCTCTCTATATATAGGTATATGTATCTCTCTCTATCTCTTTTAAATGGAAATGCAAATTTAGAAATAAAAGTTAAGGTATAGTATAGTATAGTATAGTATAGTATAGTATAGTATAGTATAGTATAGTATAGTATAGTATAGTATAGTATAGTATAGTATAGTATAGTATAGTATAGTATAGTATAGTATAGTATAGTATAGTATAGTATAGTATAGTATAGTATAGTATAGTATAGTATAGTATAGTATAGTATAGTATAGTATAGTATAGTATAGTATAGTATAGTATAGTATAGTATAGTATAGTATAGTATAGTATAGTATAGTATAGTATAGTATAGTATAGTATAGTATAGTATAGTATAGTATAGTATAGTATAGTATAGTATAGTATAGTATAGTATAGTATAGTATAGTATAGTATAGTATAGTATAGTATAGTATAGTATAGTATAGTATAGTATAGTATAGTATAGTATAGTATAGTATAGTATAGTATAGTATAGTATAGTATAGTATAGTATAGTATAGTATAGTATAGTATAGTATAGTATAGTATAGTATAGTATAGTATAGTATAGTATAGTATAGTATAGTATAGTATAGTATAGTATAGTATAGTATAGTATAGTATAGTATAGTATAGTATAGTATAGTATAGTATAGTATAGTATAGTATAGTATAGTATAGTATAGTATAGTATAGTATAGTATAGTATAGTATAGTATAGTATAGTATAGTATAGTATAGTATAGTATAGTATAGTATAGTATAGTATAGTATAGTATAGTATAGTATAGTATAGTATAGTATAGTATAGTATAGTATAGTATAGTATAGTATAGTATAGTATAGTATAGTATAGTATAGTATAGTATAGTATAGTATAGTATAGTATAGTATAGTATAGTATAGTATAGTATAGTATAGTATAGTATAGTATAGTATAGTATAGTATAGTATAGTATAGTATAGTATAGTATAGTATAGTATAGTATAGTATAGTATAGTATAGTATAGTATAGTATAGTATAGTATAGTATAGTATAGTATAGTATAGTATAGTATAGTATAGTATAGTATAGTATAGTATAGTATAGTATAGTATAGTATAGTATAGTATAGTATAGTATAGTATAGTATAGTATAGTATAGTATAGTATAGTATAGTATAGTATAGTATAGTATAGTATAGTATAGTATAGTATAGTATAGTATAGTATAGTATAGTATAGTATAGTATAGTATAGTATAGTATAGTATAGTATAGTATAGTATAGTATAGTATAGTATAGTATAGTATAGTATAGTATAGTATAGTATAGTATAAGTATAGTATAGTATAGTATAGTATAGTATAGTATAGTATAGTATAGTATAGTATAGTATAGTATAGTATAGTATAGTATAGTATAGTATAGTATAGTATAGTATAGTATAGTATAGTATAGTATAGTATAGTATAGTGCTCGCTTCCATACCCGCTTATATCATTTTTCTATAGGCATTTTCTAGGACGGCAGGTCTGCCAAATAAACTGTCGTAGCAGCAATGCTGCATGCATCTCACGGCATTAATGCTGCACGTATCTCAGGGTTTCTAATTCTGCAAGCTGGTATGGAGGCAAGCATGTCTGCTGAACTTCCAACGCATGTTGCCGGAAGACATACAGCAGGACTTTTCTACAGCCAACAGAGAAAAGCACGTGAAAACAACAACAAGTATTCTTGCTATCGCACACAAGCTCAAATTGTTGAAAACATAAAGTGAATTCGGCGAATTGCAACAATCATAAAAATATTGAAGTTGTTGTCCTTTAAAATATGAAAATTCCATCAGCAAACATGATACATAACTTCACTTAGAAGTAAAGAGGAAGTTTTTAAAATTTGAAAAAGGAGATTTCTAAACTAAGCATTAAAATGAAAAAATGCCTTATTCCTTCCATCGGCAAGCTTGCTTTTTTTTTGGGATGTGCCGAATTAGAGCCTTATGTTTTTAGGTAGTAGCCTAGTGTGACGGCCGAAATGTTGACTGTTTTCATAGATTTTTTTAAATAAGAAAATAAATTGCGTTGGTTTTGAAATTCTAACATTTTTCAATTAGTGCCTTAAAGTGTAAAAAAAAATATTTTTGGCTTAATTTTACATTAATTTGTTTATAATTATTTATATCAAAATAAAATCCTCGTAAAAAAGCAGATTTATTTTGGGGAAGCACTCAGCCTTACGTAGTAATCTGAAATACAAAATTCAAAGAGAATATCATTCCGTAGGCTTAATTTTAGTGCATGAACGTACAGTGATGGTCACGAATTTAGCACACTTAAAAAAGTAAAGTGAATACTTATATTTTTCATTTATATGTTGTAAATTTTAAATCAAGGTTTTTTTAGTGTATATATTATGTCTTCTTTATTTCTTATATACATTTTTTTATTTCAAAACTTTTTCCTATAAAACTTAAAATCAAATAAAAATAAAAATTAAGCATTTCCACTTGGTCATGAATTTAGCTCACGAGCGAAAAAATGTCTAGGATGAAAAATATAATCAAAATTGATTGCATAAAACTCAATATTTCGTAGGAAATCCCTTATTCTTAATTACTGCATCTCATATCCTTGGTAAAATTTTGACCAAAGCCTCACAACGGTACTTTGGAATACTATACCGAATCCTTTGGATTTCCCTAAACAAATCTGGCAAATTTTTGGATTTTACCGTTAGTATTTGCTGCTCGACATCCCTCCACAGATTTTCAATCGGGTTTAAGTCCGATGATTGCGATGGCCACTTCAAAATATCAATATGTTTGTCTTCCAAGCAACTCTTAACTATGTGAGCACTGTGCTTTGGATCATTATCCTGCATAAAATGCCATTAAAGTGGCAAATTATCCTCTTGAAACGGTATCATGGTATTGACAAGTACGTTTGTGTAAGCGTGCTGATCCATTTTTTGGTAAATTTGAACAATCGGACAAACTCCGTGCCAAGAAAACGCCGCTCATACCATAACATTTCAGCCACCCTGTTTAATCGTCTTGAACGTGTACTTTGGATTGTGTTGCATGTTTTGAGGATGCCACACATATTGTTTGCTGTCAGATGCGAACCGGCAAAACTTTGATTTATCCCTCAGAAGCACATTTTTCCAAAAATGTTTTGACTTTTTAAATATTCTTTTGCAAACGCAAGACTGCATTTAATATTTTTTTTGCGACACATGTGGTGTTTGTTGGGCTATAAAGCTACGGAAATTGTTTTCATTCAAGCGTCTTCTTATGCCTTTTGAGGATACATTTATGCCATATTTTGATGAAATTTCATTTTAAATTTTATTTGAGGTCTTAAAATGATCACTAAGTGAAGCTCTATAAATCAAATGGCCCTCTCTTGCTATTGTTTTTCGCGCTCTTGGTCGCTATTTTACATTTTAAATGCTCTAATACTGCTCTACATGTTGTAATGCGTTACATAATAACTTTCACGAACATCTAAGAAGCAGAGCAATCTCTGAAACTGTACATCCACCATTTTTCATTTGCTGAATCAAATGCCGCTGAGCCTCTGAACATCAGTAGCCTTTCGCCATCCTTTCTGCAATTTTTTGTTAGAACTCAAATAGAAACTTAATAAATTTAGTATATCTTACTAGTAAAGTTTAATTAACGAAAATAAAATACGATATGGAGCAGTAATTCTAATCTGTGCTAAATTCGTGTCCAGCATTTAAACCACATTGATTCATACAACTTGAAATATGATCACCACTGTATAATAAATTCGTGACCACCACTGTATAATATGCAAATAGCATGCATAAAGCCAATGTTATATATAAACTGGTATGCAATAAGCCAAAATCGGCCATGGCGCTAAATGAAAGCCGATTTTATAACGATTGGGTGTTATTTTTCTAGATTTCCTGAAATTTTTTTTCTGAGTGCACCTTACGATTTTTCCCACTGTCTTAGCAAATGAATCTGATTGGCTTATTGGGAAACAAACGAAATACAAACAAAGAAACAGTAAAACTGCTCTCAAAATAAATCGAGCAACACAGTTGGGGGTTGTATGAAGGAGTCAACACGGAAGTTAAAACCCCTATGGGATATGAAATTTTTATCAAAACTTTTATCAATATAATGAAAAATATGTATAAATATTTTTCATTTAAAAAAATCTAAGATTTCACAAGAAAATTAGGAGATTGTGAAATTGAATTCCCCTATCAAAAAATGTGTACTGCGTCTTTTTTCAGTCAGTTTGACACTCTCTTCTTTTTCAATACTGACGTCACATTCACGTGCTCACAAAGTTGGCGGACATGCGCAAGGCGGAATATCCCAGTGGGCATTTTAGCTAGCGATACGCAAAAGAATGCATGCTAGTAGTGCTCTTATTGGCATCAATATGCCTTCAATGATCGCTGCATTGATGAGTGCTTCTGTAAGGCCTACCTTTTGAAGGTTTGGAGTCTTCTCCTGTTATTTTATATAAAAAATTATAAATGATCAGATCAATTAAAAAAAATCAAATCTTAAAGAAAAAACATAAAAAAAATTATTTATTTTTTGTCCGAGTTGGGACGCGAACCCAGGTCTCCGAAATCTAACACGTTGCATATCACATTATATGAAAACTTTTATATGGAAAAATTCTAAGTTTTTTCCATTATTTTTGTATGAAGAAATTTATAAAAAAGTTCCAAAAAAATTTTTAAATGGACAGAAAAATTAGTAAAAAAATTTAGATTTTAAAAAAAATACAAAAAAAATTTTTTTTTGCGAACCCGTGCTCCCGAAAACTTACTTTGATTTGTAATGATGCAAAATAAGCTAAAGTTTGTTAACAACTGAGGTGGACGAGTGGGTAAGATGCCAGACCGAGACTGAGAGGACGCTGGTTCAAATCTGGAATTTGTCAAAAGTTTTTTTATTTCAAGTTGATATTTATATTGCTTTTCTTTCTAATGTACATTCTAAAGAAGGGCTTCTTGCAGGCTTCTTTAGAGTCGCAAGAGCGGAAGGCCTAGAAAATTTTCTCGTTTCATATAAAAGAGCTTATGGGCTTGGAAACGAGCACGGAAGGGCTAAGAAATCCATATGATGGCCTGCTAGAAGCGCATCAAAGACCTGCTTTTGCCCACTGGGATGTTATATATTATTCTTGAGCTAGTTCCATATAAAAAATCTCAATCATAGATTTTAAGCGAAGTAGTAGAATAAAACTAGAAAACACTTAAGAATGGGTTCAAAATAAATAAAGAAATTGCTGATATATTTTGAAAAAAGCAAACATAAAGTCATGTAACTTAATTTATTGCGGCCTACTTTTTTGACATAGAGTATTTTGTTTTTTTTTGAATAAAAGTATTATTCCTTCTTAAAAAGTTCTCAAAATGTTGATTAGTTTTGAGGCTTCTGCGGTAGAATTTTCAATATTTCCAACAAAGAAGACGCAAAAAAATGGATTATTAATGTTTATTTTCTCTTTAAGTCAAAGATATTTAATTGATTACTTTAACATATTTCAGCTGATGATTTTTAAAAACACACAAATTAAAAAAAGACTTCTCTTAAATGTTTTCTAAGAATTAATTTCCAATAATTCTACTAAAAAGGAATACCAGTCTCGTTTAAAAAAAAATTCTTTTAAAATAGCTAAAGAAAAAATTGTTGACATTAGAATGAGCACAAGCACGATGAACAAAGAAAAGCTGACAAGAAGAAGCTGGGAAAAAGCAGCGAATGAGTGAAAAGCTAGTATTAAATATTTTTAATATGCTGCAGAAAAATAATCAAATATAGCCAAAAGTCAAAAGAAAAATACGAAAAACTGCAGCAGCAACAACAACTTCCAATATATAATAACAGAATAACAACAGCGGAAACGCTAGTTTATTGCTTTAAAAAAAGTTTATAAAATAAGAAATAAATACAACCCAGTAGATCTAAAACCATTTCATTTGGGTTGGTAGAAGAGAGGCAGAATGAAGCATTCTTCATAGGATTGCCCTACAAACTGAAGTGGATCCTTGTGTGTGTGTGTTTATGAGTGAGCTAGTGAGTGAATTTATTGCATGTAGCAGAAGCGCCGCAATGTTAAAAACATCCAAGAGATATATATATATATATTAAAAAAAGAAAATATTCAGATAATTTTACAAATACTGTAAACACTGCAGGAAAATAGATTGAAAAAAAGGAAATATGAAAATAAAAAATATGCACACATACGCACGCACGCACTAGCAAACTTAAATAAGGAACAAATTCAGCAGGAAATTCTTCAAGAAATATAAGAAAAATTCTCAGAAAAACATGTATATGTATGTATTGCTAGTACAATTCCGCGTTTGTTAGTGTATCAGTAAATACTAGGGTGTGTGTATGGGAGTAGGTGTGGTATTTTTTATTTTGCCAATTGCCTGACCCATTTCTACTACTGCTGCTGGTGATGCTCTTTTAATTTTCTTCACATAACTTTCAACGTTGCCTTTGGCTTCAACAGCTTTTTCAATGTTTTTTTTTTCTGTTTATCGTGCTTCTTCCTCATTTGTTTGTATTTTCTTATGCATTTCCTTTAATTTTATTTTCCTCGGTTGTGGCTGACCGTTCAATTACTTTTACTACTGTTGATACTGCTGCTACTGATGATGTTGTTGTTGATATTATTGCTTTTATTGTTGTTACTACTGTTTTGTCCTATAATAAAAAAAAAAATTGGTATTTCATTATTTTCTTTTGTTGTTGTTATTATTGCCGACTACTTTTGCATCGTGCTGAGAGAAGTTTATTAAAATATGTTTGGTTAACAAAAAAACCGAAATTATTTTGTAAACATATCTGCAATTAAGATTCTACATATTAAAAGTAATAAAATATATTAGAAGATATTTCAATAATTTTTCCAATAATCTTAACCGCTCCATTTAGTACTACGAAAAATCACACCAACAACAAGCAAGAACCGCGAAGCAATAATTTTTTCTATACGAAATTCTATTGCTTCTTGTGTCTTGCTTGTCATTGGCTTGCATTTTCGTGATACAAAATAAGGTGGTAAATAAGTTAAATTCTTAACTTCCGAGGTAAGGGATTTCATGAAAAGTGTCGAAAAGTATGCAACACTAGCTTGGCAAAAAAAAACACTCACGGTTAGCGTTTGTTTCTTGCATAATAAAAATCATGTTAAAAAAAATTTAATAAGAAAACTTTAAATATACGCGATAACATGAAAAAAAGGCAAATACCAAACGACAGAATGAGACACTATCTGCACATACACACACACACATACACACAAATATTTATACCCTGCAGTCCAAGGCATCGTGCACGAATAAGTCATGATAATTCCTTAAAGAAACTTACTGCGTCTATAATTCTTTAACAAATCTGTCTCGTTTTCGTTCATCGAAATCAGACAGCTTTGAGGGGTTAGGGTTAGTTAGAATTTTTCACACATTTTTTTCACATATTTTTAAAATATTCTCTGAAAATTTGAAGTGAATCTGACAAATACTTTTGGAGTTATTCGACAATTAACAAAGGACCTTCGGGCGCTCCAGAACGCTTGAGAGCAGCTGCTGCTAGCTGCAAGCAACCGGTTTATTATTTGTTTTTCGCCAATATGCCTGTGGTATTTACACTAAGCAGTCGGTAGTTGTGTATATAATAAAAAAAATCAAATTATTTTTAAAATTATTTAATAAAACAAAGTAATTTAATAATTACGCAAAAGAGGACGACCGCATCTTCGTTGGAAAGACCAAGTAGAGGACAACCTGACGAAGCTTGGAATTTCCAACTGGCGCCTGCAAGCGAAAGACAGAAATGGCTAGCGCAAATTCTTAGATGAGGCCAAGACCGACATACGGTTGTAGCAAGTAAGTAAGTAAGTAATTTAATAATACGTATTACTCTACATAAATCGAGTGTAAGACTTTAAATGCGTTTTTGTCAAAACAATGTTTTTTGAACTGGTGACCACTGTTACTCGAAAACCGCTGAGTAGATTTCAATGAAATTTATACAGCTTTTGAAAAATATAACAAACTAGTGCCTGATCGAAGAACTTTTGTTTAAATTTCGATTTTTTTTATTAGCAATTAACTGTTCATTTCTTTCCGAAAATCTGAAGAAAAATTTCCTGAGGCCGCCATTTTATTTTTTTTTTTTGTTTTAAAAGCTTCGATCAGGCACGAGAATATCTGTTAATAAAACTATTTTTTTTTTGTCCGATTGATTTTAGATAAATCTCCAAGGATTTGTGGTAGTCACCGCAAGGAACTTCTGTTGGAACTGGATTAACTTTAAAAATTATAAATTTTTTTTAATTTTCGTGAAGTTAAGTCGAAACATTAAGCAATGACGTCATATTATTACTTTTATAAAATAAAATGATTAAGTGGCAAAAAAAAATTTTTGAAAATCCCATTTTTTCATGTATCTGACTACCCCTAACCCCTTAAAACAGTGCACAAATTTCAATTTTTTGTATGCGATTTTCGTCAATGAAATGTATTGACAAATCAGCATGTTTCGTCAAAGAGGAAGAAAATTCGTGCATGATTCATACACATTTATCTTTAGACACAAGGGTAGACACAACTACATTTATCTTTGTATAATGCATTTACGTACAGCGAGCTTTTGTTGCAAATTTCGTAGAGTTTCATATTTATTGCATTTCCTGTCAAAGTGTTAAGGAAATTTCAATAGTACAAGTATCTCACAGACACACATCAACTTCCCCCTCCACTCTTTCTATCCACATCCTGTTTACACAACAAGCTGATAGAATTGCACACTTAAATGTTTGTAGTATGCTTGTGTATTTTGTGCCTTGTGTCAAATGTTCAGTGATCGGATATCAGGACTGTAGTCAGGCTTTATCAAAGGGGGAGTTTTTGTTAAGAAAATGCACTAGTAACAATATGATAGTTTAAGTAGAGATATGCGACGTTTACATGCGCAATTAATAAAATTATTATTACTAGAGTTCGGCACAAGTCGAAATCCGACCTGGTAGTAAGCAGACTTTGTTGATTCGATACAAAATTAATGTAAAGAAAGGTTTTTTTTTTTCATAAAAATTTGGCATGAAATTAACTTCCCTAATGAATTCGCTACCATTTTTCATGCTCAACAGCCAAACTAGTTTTTCACCTAACGACATAATGCCGAACGTTTTTTCTCATTTTTTTGAGGAGATCTTCTATGTGTTTATGATCCCAGTCCAGTGCCGCTAACTTTTCAATTCTAAAATCCACCAAATAGGCGAAAAAAATATGTTTTTCCTCAAAAATGCTCCAAATTTAATAGCTTTTTAAAAATACGAAACTCTAAATTATATTAAAAACATGAAATTATATTCTGAACTGCAAGTTATTTAAATACAACGAATCTAACACAAAAACTTCACTTTATGAGATTAGTTTCCAATAAATATTAAGGCACAAACTAAGACACATTTGGTGCCTCCGAAATTAAAAAAGCACCAGGCACCAAACCTCATTTTTCTTGCGACAACATTTTAAAAATCTGGTGGAAAAAGCTGCATATTGGCAACAGTGACCCAGCCAGCATTTCGACGAGAAATTTTTTGCCTTTCGCCTAGGTGAGGCAAAAGCGATACTTTTGGATGATATTTAAGCGAGTTTCCTTTTGCGCGAAAAGGATTCTCGGTATCTTTGATTGGTAGCGATGATTCGGATTACTTCTTGGTGATAAATATTGTTAACAAAAACCTAAACACTTCAGTGTAGCCTTTTTTTCTTCTTGGTGATAAATATTGTTTGCAAAAACCTAAACACTTCAAAGCGATATCATTCAGGCGTTTTAAAAAACTGACTGATTATTTTATAACATCTTTAAGCATTGCTCATTAGGAATAATCACTTTCTGCTTCTCCGTAAGAATAATTTTTTCTTCCACGAGAGCACAGAAAGCGATGAGATAGTGAAAAATTGTTATTGAAGAAGAATCGCTTTCTGCTCTTTTGCGATACAAAATGCTGGTTAAGTATCAACGAGGGTGCGTAAAGTCATCAAAATGCGCTCCCACTCTTCTGAGTTATTGTTGCTATGAGTTTATAATTTTAAAATATTCAGAGCGTATGCGGATAAAATATTCACTCTTCTTTGAACTCCTCAACCAAGGTTTATTTCTAAGGTTGTGACACTTGAGAGAAATGCACTCTTTTTCCACCTTTGCTCGAACTGTCACTATGCTTTTCTTTGTTCTAAGCATTCATTTTATCCATTTCTTTTCATCCATTCTGACAGTTCGACCGAGCTCGCTCTCAAGTGCCACAACCTTATAAATGAGTTTTGTCCTCAACTGCTTTCCTCGTTCGTGAGTTTGTATGCTGAGAAATTTGAAAAGAGTGTCGCCGTGTTGATGAGAGTTGTTGAGTTTTCATAGCTCGTGAATTTGAAATGATAAACTCACTGAATCGCTCGCTTTTATTTGATGCGAACCTTAGTTAAATACTTCGCACATAAAAAATTTAAAGGATTTAAATAAATAAAAATTTATTTAAAAAAACTTACAAAATGATTATATTTTCTGAAAATATAAAAAAACTGATATAAATAAATAAAAAAGAAACACTTTAAAAATTTTTTATGTACTGAAATATTTCATTAAAAAAAGCAAAAAAATATAGTTCATCATAGAACACGTGTTTATTTTTATTTGACAAGATCACTCGTTAAGTCAATAAATAACCGAATGCAAAAACTCCAATGAAATGAGTTTATCTTTGCAAAAACTCGAGAGCGAGAAAGAATAAATGAATAATAAAGAGAAGGCGTTGTTCAACTCAGTTTTTTTTTGAGGAGCACAATCTACGAAAGAATACTTTGAAAGAGCATTGTAACTTTCTGTATAATAAAAATCAAAGAAAAATACATTTTTTTCTCGAGTAAAAATGCTTAAAAAATGAGTTTTTTTATGACATTTTCAAAGATGTTTGAATTTATAAAACGCGTCAAACCATTTTTATTGAATTTTATTCAAAATGGAATAAATTTGGGTTAAAAAGCTAAAATTAGATTCTTACAACTTAAAGAAGTTTTTAATGAATTAATTGTGAGCTATTTAGATCAAGTAAGTTTGAAGAAGGCAACAACAACAACTCTGTATAGAGTTCATCACACAGCAGACTAGACAGCCTGTTTCGGAAATCGCTACATATCCTCTGCATTAGTCTTAAATGATTCAGCTGTGACCAATCCACTGTTAAAATCTTATATGAATTGTTACCTGTTCGAAGAAATTCGTAAGAATTTTAACGTTTTCATCGGCCACTTAATCATATGACATTAAAGCAGTAGCTATTTTTAGATCACACCTCTAACTCTACCAGGGTTGCCGTCTGTTCTAGTTTTTTCTTATTTTTAAAATATTAACTAGAGTTCGACGAGCTTGCCGAAGTGCACCATCGAATTGAAACGGATTATGCTTCGCTAGTAGCTAGTGTTTAACTGAAAGGTGGCTATTTGCACAACTAACTGTTCAATTATTTGTGGCCTTGACCTTTTACATAATAATTTGTTTGATTCTTTATTATTATTTTACGGTGAATTCAATGAGACCAAAATCAAAGTTATTGGTGCTAATGTGTTAAAGTACTGATCGATTCTATCACACTACTTTCTTACACAGCGCGCCGTTTGGCTAAGAAAATGTTGATTTATATAGCTAATGGTAAATACAATATCAACAACAACTCAATGTCTACAGTACTAACAAAAAAGGTAATGAAACGGATACAATTTTAATTCTCAGACTTATTCGTAGGTATAATAAAAAAAAAATTAGAATTTTCAGTAATTCTCTACCGAATGTTTGTCAAAACTCTTACAATCATTCCAAATGAAAAACAAAGAAGGCCTGCTAGTGGAAGGAATGTGGAAGATTATAATTTTAATGCTAGGTTTTGAAGTATACTTATTCAAATTTTAAAAACTTCATCTTCACTTCTAAACTAGGTATATATATACAAAATTCCGGTTAATTTTAAGGGAAAACAACTTCAATATTTTCATGATTGTTGTATTTTGCCGAATCACTCTTCAAATACTGTTTATATTTTCAACTATTTATTAATCTTATAGGTTCAAGCTCCAATAAATATAATAAAATTCATATAATTTTTGTTTTTTTTATATCAGGTAACATGAAAGTGCTGTGGGATGGAGACCGTTTGGGTAACTTTTTTTTCAACGTGACTTTTTTTTTTTGAAAAGATCAAAGAACCCAGTCATGCGACTTATACAAACAAGGTTTGGTCTTTAAACTGAAAGGAAAGTGATAGATTATTTAGAGGAATTAATTGGAACTATACGTGAATTATTGATTAGGTGAAACGAACGTGAAAGACAATTTGAATGAACTTTGTTGTGGATTTTTAGTTTTCCATAATTTTTAAATGTGGGAAAGAACAAAGAAAGTGAAAAGAACCATGACCAAACCCGGATTCAAACCAGGGACCGCTGGGTTGAAAGTCTAGCGCACCCTCCACTAGACTACAAAGGCCGACGTTTGGCGTACTGACACTTCACATTACAATTTAATTCAAAAATAAAATATTTTTCTACACTTTAAAAATCAATAAATAACTTTCGAAAAATTTAACGTGTTCCATTACTTCTTCTATGATAAAAAAATCAAATCAGAACCTCTAGATGATAACCTGCCCTTAATTTTAATTACTTAACAATATAAATCTTTTTAATATAACACTTTTCTTATCTTCTGTTATCATATATAAAGGGTGATCCAATACGAAGTCCCTTTTTCAACTGGGTGTTTTTGACAGCTGTTATGTGTCAAATGGCTTGTCCATATGACGTTTGTTTTCAGTATTCAATACGACTCAATCAGGAATATACTTAGCCCTGAACAATGGTTATTAATTGTGGAAATTTAATAAAAAAATCAGTCATCAGTTAGAGAATGTTACATAGTTCTTCAACATAATTTTGGTCGTTATGAGCGTCCAAACCATCAAACAATCAAACCATAACCAAATTTCAAACCAATTTTACACTATTGGACATTCCTCATTCAACCAGAGTGCATAGAGCTCGTCATTTTGAAAATATTGCTGCAGTAGCAGAGAGTGTATGTGGAAACAGTGAACAATCGATTCGTCGCCGATCTCGAATTTTGTCGAAATTTGAAAGTTGGACCCAAGGATTGGACCATTTAAGAGCTAGTCGTGGGCAACATTTGAATAATTTTTAAAAATTGAGTTGTACGAACCGAGCTATCATTCCAAATAAAAAAAATTGTGTCAATACATTGATTTTTATGTATTTTATATACAAAATAGCAACCTCTTACTGGATCACCCTTTAGTTTTGAAAAATTGTCCTCATGATTTGTATCAATGAATATAATCAATAGAGTTTTATTAATTTAGCTTAAATTAGATTTGAGATTTTTGAAAAACAGCTCGTTGATCAATTGAGTGGTTTTTTGTAGAGAAAGTGGTGGACTATTAATTCTAAAAATATTTACAAAAATTTATTTTAGACACGTAAAGAGTTTCTTTCAAAATTTTTTCATATGCTTTTTAAAATTGTTAAATTTTATGTTTTTTATATTGTTATTTGTATAATTTTGTTTTGTTTACTTTTAGACCATATGGGGAGGGGTTGAATCCCAAAGACCCCCGTGGCTACGGGCCAGTCTAAGATATTTAATAAAATACAATTCATCAAAGCTCTTGACATTGTTTTCGATAGGATTAGCTCAAGGATATTTCTCTCATTTCCTTTATGCACAAATATTCATGCTCATTCGTATTGTTGTCAAGTGTTTGAAAATAAAGCTTGATTTGAGTCAACATTGTGTTTTCTTTGTGGGTAAACTATTGAAAAGCTTTTATAAATCAATTTTTTTCACGACACAACACTTAAAGCCATTAATTTTGTAAGTAAAAAATTATCAGTGTGGAAGGCAATTTTTATTAATACTTATTAACTTTTATTAACAAAAAATCAACAACTATTTTTGGGCTTATGACTTATTTTTAAAATTTCTTTATTTTTTTGGACAATTTTTATCTAAGTTTAACTTCTTTAGGGGAAAAACAGCCAGTTTTTTATTACTTAGGTATATTACTCAGGTATACATTGTTATATACTTATGAAGGATGTACTATAAGCTTTAAAACTAACTCTTTTTTTAACTCTTCATTACTATCGTGGGTGGATTACACCCAGAAGCACTAAATTCAAAAGTATTCTTAGCATAGAATTAGTAAATAATAGTAATAAAAACCATTTATAACTACAAAAAAATGGTTCAAATAATTTCGAATTCAAACATTTATTAGATATACGCACTGAATCCTTGTAATTGTGAGTTTCATTCACGGCTTTTTTTATGCATTAGTAATGGAGGGTTACTAATAAGTTCACATTGATCTACAAAAGCGGATTCAGAATTTCGAAATATAATAAATTTACCATGGCATAATTTTTTGAATGCATTTTCTTACTTAGTTGGCGCCGTATGTCGGTCTTGGCCTCATCTAAGAACTTTCGCCAGCCATTTCTGTCTCTAGCTTGCTGGTGCCAGTTGGAAATTCCAAGCTTCGTCAGATTGTCCTTTACTTGGTCTTTTCACCGAAGATGCGGTCGTCCTCTTCTGCGTTGACCGAAGCTGGGTACCGAATCGAATATTTTCCTCACTGCAGCATAGTCTTTCATGCGCTGAACATGACCTAGCCAGCGAAGCTGCTTGATTTTAATGCGCTTGACTATGTCGATGACAGCGTACAGCTCATACAGTTCATCATTCCACCGTATTTGGTAATCGCCATTGACGCAGATTTATCCGTAGATCTTACGAAGAATACACAGTTACAATAAAATCATACATGAACTTTAAATGCACACCAATGCTAAATAAAATGTTCATTTAGGCCAACGCAGCTCTTTTTTTAGATGTTTGAACATTTCCTTTGTCTTTTTTGAAACGTTTCTTCCAAAACTAAAATCAGAGCTGAAATCATATTCACAAAATTTTATATTGCTTATTTGATAAATACGTGATTTTATCGTTTATTTGAAAAAAACAATCTGACAATATGAATACAGAGTGTTGAACAAATTTAAAATGGTTTAATGAAAAGGAAAATGCTTTTCTCTTGAAAACTTTTTCTAAGTTAATAATACTAAATACTAAATACTAATAATACTAAAATGTTTTGTTGTTCTAAAACGAAATCATCACATAGAGAAGTGTCTGCTGTATATCATTGTAAATTTTCAATGCATAGTTTTAAGGTATATCCTTGTATACACAAAAATTGCCGAAAGGGACTTATCGTGAAATTTTCAAACATTTCAATCGAATATTTGAACCCTCTACGACTACGTTTAATGGTACTTTTTAAAAAATTTGAGCACTTATAAACAAAAGCTCTTAAATATTCTACAAAAATATGTTTTATAAAAGTTTACTCTTACCTCTTGAACGACAAGATAGACACGAGCAGCAATATCTTTTCTGTACAAAATTCTATTGCCTCTCATCGCTTGCTTGTCTTTGGTATGCATTTTCGTGTAATATTTGGAAGCCGATAATTTTTGAGTTCAAAAACTAAAGATACAGTCTAGATTTAGTAGTTTTAATACTAAGCTATTAGTAAACTAAATGATTTAACCAATATTACTCTGGAATGCATTTTGTAAATTATTTAATTTAATTTTCTTTAAAAATTGCGAGTATTTGCTAGTTTGTATTATTAAATGAGAAAAAACAAAGTATGCTTGCTTAGAAGTATATTTTTTTGATTGTAGATCTTTTAATTTGTGGCAGTTGTAATTTGTTCCCCGCAGATTATCCATTATAAAAAAAACATTCGTTTTTGACTAAGATAAGATAAAAAACTTCTGCTAAAGTTCCGTTAAATCAATATAAACCCTCTCTGTTTGACTAAATAACATATGCAAGGTTACAAATATTTATAAGAAAATGACAATGCCGTCATTTACCATGGTAAATCCAATAGTTTTCTATGACAGTGTTGACTTGGCAGGATGACACTGAGTAACACCAGCAGCGCAGTTTAAACTGGTAAGTACCTCTCTCCACCATCTGTAACCAATGGTGGATCATGATGGAGAAGATCACCCAGCTAGCACAAAAAGGTTATAAAAGTGTCGCAAAAGAGTCGCCAACACAGATATAAATCGTAATTGTAACGTAGCTAAAACTGAAAAAGCAGATATTTTACTATTATTTTGTAACAACTTAGGTTGCAATTGGGCGAAAAATGTGTTATAATAATGTTTTAAATGTGTTGTTGGTACAAACTTTAGTCGCACGCCAAAAGATAAAACATACTTAAAATATCCAAAAAAGTTTTTATTGTGTTATTCTTACGTTTTAATTCAGGTAAAATAACGAGAATGTAACAAATTTTTGAAGCGAAGCTTTTTACACCTCGTTTTGTGATTTGCTTGAGTGAAATCTTAAAAATGACACTATTCTCCATACACCTTTTCTTAGAATTGTTGTTGCTTTTTGCTTGCGTCTGTTTTACCAAGAGAATATAAAATTAAAAATATTTCTTAATGTGTAGTGTGAATCGATCTCACAACCCTTCGATTGATAGTCCTATATACTACTAACTGATCCAATATTTTTTGTTACGTGGGTTGGTTTATTCAATACTAAGCATTAACTGAAGATGTGTTGCACGAGGCATCTTAGTGCATTATTCTTTATCACGAACAAGCACACCAACGATGAGAAAGACACGAGAAGTAATACAATTTTGTATGGAAGAAAGTATTGCTTCTCGTGTCTTTCTCATCGTTGGTGTGCTTCTTCGTGATACAGAATAATGCAGTCAATATATAAAAGGCAAGCACGCTTCTCCGTGTTCAATAACTGTTCAGCCTGAAAGTATGCACATCTTAATACATAAAAGGCAAGCTGCTGCTCCGCACACAGTATTTCTCAAATTGTAATTATTTTATGACAGTAAAGTAATTTTACAAGACTCACTGTTCTCAAAAATGTCCAGCCCGAAAGTATGCACAGAAAATATATTTGATACTTATCAGTAGATAGCGGAATTATATGCAAAATTTATTTTAACTGCATTAGAGCCTGAACAGAATCAAAAATCGTTGCGATCGACGATTCGTTGTTGTTGGAAAATACATGCAAAATACGCAGCTCGTTTTCTGCAACGATAAATCGCAGACTTATGCCCTTATTTTGTATGCCTATCCGAACACTCGTTTCGTGCAAAACACTGTTCGTTAGTGGTTTTGAAATTTGCAATTCGAACAGATAATAGCTGTTGAACTGGCGAACGACGCCGTAACAGAGTAACATTTGTGCAGTTTGCATCCCTAACGATCAATGAAATGGCGAATTCAAACATCAAAATCAAACGAATACTCAAATGCTATCGTCGTGTTGTGTTCGTTGAATTAGATTGTTCAAAAAACGGATAGTTGCATACATTTTTTTTAAACACTTAACACTTCAATGTAACTTTATTATTAAACACTTGTAGCTCAATAGTTATAGTTTATTTAAAACACAATCACAATGAAAACAAATGAAGCAAATGAGCAAATTACTTTATTGTTAAAAATAAATTGACTGAATAAAAACAAAACAGCTGTTCACATAAATAAACCAAACAACGGCGTTACCAGCAAACAATAAACGAAGCAAAATTCTTAAAAAATCTTTAAAATAAATAGACAAAAACAGAAAACTTCTGAAATGTTTGATCTGGCATTGCCGCATTTGACAACTGCTTCTGTATAACAGTTTGAATTACATAAGAAACGTAAGCATGTCGTAAGAGTTATCGAGTAGCTTCGTTATGGATACAAATTTCCATTTGCTTACAACATCGTTTGCATAGCATTCGATTGTTGGATGCTTCGTTAGGCATACAAAATAAGGCCATTAGAATCTATACTATTTCAATCGTCGGTCGCAACGATTTTTGATTCTGTTCAGGCTCTTATTCTGTATCACAAAGAAGCACACTAACAATGAGAAAGAAACGAGACGCAATACAATTTTGTATGGAAAAAAGTAAATTCATAATATTTCCAAATTAATTGAAATATCTACAAAGTTTATAAAAAAAAGTGTTAAAAATGTAAAAATTATTTTATTACCTTCAACAAATAATTATGTTAACTAGAAATCGCCAGTGGTCAAAATTCGATCTTTTCACTGTGACACTCGACCTACACTGTGATATGAAATCGCTTTCGTTCTCAGATGAGCGTAGAAAAAGGTTATAAAAAAAATCTATTTCTATTTTCAGTTTGCCGCTCAGTGCTAACCAACGAATTTTCATACAAAAATACGATATACGGAGGAAATCTACAGTTTTCCAGATATCTCAATAAGTTTGATGTCATAATAACGGTACATTTTTTAATATAGTATCAGTAAAAAATATTACCAAAAATTTTCTTTTTCACTTTCATAAATTTTGCATATGCATATATGCAATTTTTAATTTGCGTATGCACTTAATATATGCATATGCATTTTGTATGCAATATGCAAATATGCAAAAATTGTGTTATGTTTTCCGAGATAGAATTTCTCGGGACGCATATCTTTGTCATCGAAATTGTTTTGCGATCATTCAATACAAATATGCAATTTTATATTTTCCGCTGTCTACTAATCAGTTACAATATTGGGTTTTTACAATAGTACGTTTTTGATCTAACTACTTCTTTTTTTCATCCTTTTATAAAAAAGTTGTGACGAATTTAATGAAATTCCTTTGAGGCGATTTGAGTCGATTGTACCAAAAAATATAATTGTATCAGCCGCAAAACGATACTTGAGCTGCTAAGTTTCAATACGGTTGCAAGGCCAGTTTGGTAAAGTTGTGTATGAATACGATTGTTACCAATCTCGAATTTTTGCACTTTTACACTTGAACTAATTTTTCAACACTGCTTTAATACGTAAAGTGTTAATTCATATGGTACAATTGTATTTTGCAAGAATCAAAAGTATAAAAAATCAAGCATGAGAATCAAATTCGTAGCACTTCGTTTGATTGTCCTATACACTACCAACTGATCGAATATTCTTTGTTGCGTTGGTTGGTTTATTCAATATTAAGTATTAACTCAAGATATTTTACACCAGATAACAATCTTAATACATAAAAGACAAGCATACTGCTCTGCACCTATATCGCATAAACCTATATCGCATAAAGAATGTTCAGCCTAAAAGTATGCACATCTTAATACATAAAAGTCTTTGCCATTGATACAGTGCTTTTACAACATGGCCTCCAAAATATTCAGCCTGAAGTTATGCATATATACTTACATATTATTTTATGCTATACATGAGCAAGCTCCATTGAACTGGGCGAAACTTATCACAAGGTACCAATTGTTTGAATGTTCACAGGCATTTAAGCAATGCCCTTTTGATAAATATAATTTACGAATGATAAGCGATCCAAATATTTGTACAATACGATTAAGGAAAACTATTGATGCAGTATTTGCTAGATATATCGATGATATGTAATATAAGTTTGCTATTTTAGATATCAAAACCAGCAATTCCATAAAAAAATTTCCATAATAATAATTCAAAACATTTACAAAAATAATTCAAATTTATAGAACATGTAATCAAATAAAATAATAATGTAATGTAATAAAACTTACTGGTGCAAAAATTAACGTGTTTTTTTTAGTTAACTTTTTGATATTTAAAATTTTTGTATTTAAAAATTATTTTATTAAAATACCATAAAATTATCAAATCTATTAAAATGCGAAAAAGCTTCGCTTCACTCGTGTGTTCAACGACGCATATGTTTTTTGTTTTGTTTTATTAAAGTTATTTTTTGTTACAAATGGCAGACTTTTTAACAAGGAAAGAGTACATAAATGATGATATAATATTCCTAATTGAAAAAAATAAGTTCTTAAAAAGTTTTAAAATGTTTTGCATACACAATTTCTTAATATAATTTTCATTAAACCAGTGATAATTTTTGGAGTGTATTTTAAAAATCAAAGACAAATTGGAATGCAATAAAAATATGTGAAATTACATTGAAATTAAGAAGAGTTATTCAATAACATTTTATAACAAGGATTATTTTGTCGATGACTATTTGTGTTTTACTTCTAGAAAACTCACGCACCACCCAAAATATAACAATTTTTAAAATTATTTGGAAATAAAAAAATTTCCAGTTTTTAATTTCCACGTAATAATGTATTTGTTGCTAAATATATTTTTTTAAGTTCCTAGTGTCATATTGCACTAAAATTCTAAAAGAAAATAATAAATACAAAAGAAAATCGTATTTAAATTTATTCTAATCAAAATTCATAGTGTAGAAAAAACATCAAATATGGCGAGTATGAAGTTTTTAGACATTTTTTTTCAAAAGTTCTTGCAACTGAATAATAACCTCAATACATAGTTCTTGCAACTAACTAAATCTCAAAAGTTACAAATATTTTTTGTAAGTTGTTGCAACTGAATAATAACCTTATGCAGCATTTACTTACAGCACTTTTATTCAAAACTTCTTGCAACTGAATTAAAACTCCATTGCAACGATCATGCAACTAATTACATTATATAAGTTGGAATGGTTTTTTCTAAAGTTCTTGCAACAGAATTCTAACTTCAATACATCGTTCTTATATCAAGCAAAATTTTATAAGTTACAATTACGTTTTTTAAACTTGCATCAACTGAATAATAACCTTAATAGAGCACAAGCTTGCAATGATTATTTGCAATGTTCTTGCAACTTAATAAAAATCTCAATTCAACTTTATTTTTCCTAACTTCATTTTTTTAATTATACTTAATAATGTTTCCTAAACTTTTAGCAACCGAATAATAACCTCAATACAGAATAAGGTTGCAATGACTATTTCCAATGTTCTCGCAACTAAATAAAATCCTCATTTCAACCTTCTTGCAAAAAAAAAATTGTCATAATTTCACAATGGTTAATTGCTATTCAACAAAAAATTTGTTTTATTTCGTAGTCTAGTTGAACGCTGAAATAAAACAAAAATGGTAGTAGAAGCGAACACAAAGAAATTGGCAAGCAACACAGAATTTTTTGTAAACAATAAAATTTATATTTTGCTTATGACATTTTAGTGAGTCACAGCAAAATTGAAAACATTTAGTTGTAGAGAATTCGCTATAACTTATTAAAAACATCTTCAAACCGAAGGTTTGAACATTTTGTTGTTGTGAAATTGATATAACTTAACATAAACATAAAGCAACTTAGTCGCATCTAGATTGCTAACTCGCTAATTTATTTGTTACTATTACAATACACTTACATTTTTCATACACTCAAAGAAATACTCTTGGTAAAATTGATACATAACTTTTGTTAATCCCTAACAAAACCAAATTGTCCAATCAATTCAATTTTATCAACAATGCATTATTTTTTCGTCAATTCAAAAGAAACTTTATCCATTTGATTAAAAACAGCAACAAATTCAATGCGTTGTTTTGAAGAAATTGTTTACTTGCTTGAAATATAAGTTTGTTGACTTGATTTAAGCTTATTCACGCTGACAGACTCGTCAATCAATCGGAATAAAATTTCATCATTTTAATAAATAATTTTAACAAACTACTTTGTTGGCTTGATAAATAGATTTGTTATACTGAAGAAATAATTAATGTTATTGATAATCGATTGAGTCAAATGGACAAAATTTCCATTTCATAATGATAAAATGGATTATCTATTTAAAAAACCTTTAATCATGACAACAGAAAGGAATGCTTGGTATTTCGGTGGCGTCATTTGCCTTTTTAGATCAAGTAAAAAATAAAGTAGAGAAGATAAAATTTGGGAAAGCTTAAAAGTCCAGTGCAATTTTTTAAGTGTGTGGAATCTAACTGCCCTAAAAAGTAAATAAGTAAATATGATCTTGTGAAATAAATTTTTCTTGTTTTCAAGTGCACCAATTAAGCCATAATGCAACTTCGGCATATGAAGAACTTCTACATTTTTGGCTGAGTTTCTAAATGCATTTGTCATTAGCGAATAGCATGGATAATATAAACCTTTGTGAATTTCAGAATTATATTTATAACTAATGTGCTTATTATATGTCAAATATAATATGTTTATTATATACAAAATGTAATAAAATCTTTTTATCAGAACCATAAAACATTTTAGTGATATATTCAGTATTAGAAAACATATGCTTTTAACAGAAAAGCATTTTTCTATTCAATAAACCATTTTTTTCATGTTGAAATATTTTGTATTCATATTGACAGATTGTTTTATCAAATCAACAATTAAAACGCCATGTATCAAATCAGCAAAATATGATTTTGTCAATTACAACATATTTTGGTTGCAAATCGAAATCTGTGCTATCCGAGCATCTGAGCTGCTGATCTGAGACGTAGTGGCAAATTATTCTACTATGCCCGAAGTCAGTGTAGCATTCTCTAGATTAGAAAGAGAGTCAAGTCGAATGGGTCTTGTAGTGAATGCAGATAAGACGAAATACTTGGTGTCAACAAACAAACAAACATCCCAGCGTCTTGGAACCCACGTTACAGTTGATAAGACCTTCTTGGAGGTTTTGAAGGACTTTGTTTGTCTGGGATCTAGCATTAACTCAGCCTTCGGTTTTAGAATTGTGATGAAACGAAGGCTAACTCTTGCCAACAGGTATTATTTTGGGCTCAGAAGACAGTTGAGAAGCAGAGACTTCTCTTGACGAACGAAAATCGCGCTCTATAAATCACTCGTTATGCCCGTCTTATATTATGCATTACAAACCTGTCCTCTGTGCAGTTAATATGCAAAAACTTTAGGAACCTTTGAAAGAAAAATTCTTCGTTAGATTAATGGACCAATCTGTAAGGTTTAAATTAAACCTTACTTTCATGCAAGTGTGAACTTTTTTACGTGATGAACTGTGTAATATTTTTGTGTTTTTTGTTTTTGCGCACTGGTTTATGGTCAACCAACTGACTACCTTGCGGTTACGGCTCATCTCAGTCGCTGTGACATCATTTCCGTGCTTTTTACCGTCCGTTTGTCATTTAATATTTTTTAACTTTTCTTTTTTCGCCTTGTTGCCAAACAATCAAAAGTCGTTTCAACAAGTTTTAAATGCAATTAGCTGAAGTTGAAGCCAGCCACTTCGGCTATTTTTGCCATTTTTTAACACTACCAAAAGCAACCATCCTAAAAAAACTGTGGTGCAGTTTGTGAAAGTTTTCTTATTACGTTTGTATAACTGTATGTATGTATACTTTTGAGTTTGGTTTTTTTTTTTAAATTTGTTTTTGTTTTCATCGTAACAACAGCGCGTCACGTAAACGCAATGAATGTTCTTGTTTGGGGGTGTGAATATTTAGCAAGTAGTTTCTGAATTTTAACTTTTTCTCATTTTTAATGTCAAGCATTTTATTACATTTCGAAGTTTTAATTTCATTTTTAATGTGACAAAATTTTTCAGTTTTGCTGAAGTCAGTGTGGGGATCTATTAATGCAATTTTTTAATAAATTCATAATGCTTTTGAGAATAACGCATAAATTCAAAACATTTCAAACAAATTTTCTAACTTTTTTGCTAGTAAATAAAAGTTTTTTAGTATTGATATTTATGTGTTGGATTGCCTGGAGTGCAGAACTGATACTATTGCTTTATGTTTTTAAAAAATGAGCAGTGATAAAGAGTCTTTTATCTTATTTGAACTGATTTATGAACCTTTTTAAATAAAAAATATTTAAGGTACTATTACAGTGTGTAAAAAATTCAAAATCAATTTTTTTTTTCGTCAGCATATGGTTCTTTAAGGTCCTTAGAATAAGTATAAAAAATTTTAGTAAAAAATATCAAGTAGAAAAAGTTATAACATATATTATATTCGTATGTCGCGTGCTGTTAAAGAACCTTTAAATCCTTAATCACGTTTTTCTCGAAACAAGGTTTTTCGAATCGACTTCTAAGATATCTGGAGTTCTACTTGATAGCTTTCAATAAATATTGATTCATTGTGATCCTTATAGATTGCACTAAGTGCTGGACCTATTAAAGCCAAAAAATTTTATATTCTTTTTGTATGGCTGAAAGTTTCGGCCAAGTTTTTTGTAATTGTTTTTTTCAACGCATGCCATTTTTTAATTTTTTTATGTTTTAATTTTTTTTTTAATTGCGTAGGTTGAGTGTTCAACTACAACCCTTAACTCAATAATGCACTTTGCTTTTTTACTATCAGACGCTTTGTAAATGCTGGAAACGAAAAGCCAATTGCAACAATTTCTTAAACACGCTTACTTCAACTCCCTGTAGAAAATTAACAACAACTATAAAGTCAAAAGTTTTTATTTTATTTCCTCATGAATAATTCTTCGTTGTGTAAAAAATTTGAATCATTAAAATTATTAATACTAGGTAAAAAAAATTAATAAAAAATGTGTTTTTTTGTATAGCTACACACTGTACCTTATATAGTACCTTAATAATAATATTTTTCACTAAAGTATCATTTTTTAATACGTTCAGATTTAAATTTAACTATTTTTCTCTTCAAGTGTAAAATTCTTAACAGTCCGAGTTTGCTCTTGTAGATCAGTTAGCTGAGAAGTTTCATTGGCACAAAATGTTCTTTTTTGTCCTGGAATTTTATAAAATAATGGTAAAATTTAAACATTTTTTGATCGGAATTTTAAAATTTTTGCAATTTTCTAACAACTTTTTTAAAAATATATTAAATATTGGTATAAACCTTATTTTTGTATGCTTTAAATGGTTAAAAGTATTTTGGTTCTATTTAACAAGTTCTAACTATATTATTTTTGTGAAGATATAATTTTTTTGTTAAACTTTGAAAGTAGTTTGTAAACAAACAATTTATCTATTCATAAAAGGTATATTTTTCAAATTTGTTAAAAAAATTGGAAAAATTTCAACTATTTTAGTACACAGTTTATCTTCTAATTTTTTTGATGCATATAAATGCCATTCTTAGAACTTTTTGGACCTGGTTCATATATGTAACCTAATCCAAAGATGGCCACCATATCAATGCTCCGTATAGAAGTATGGGTCTAATGACCCCTGTATGTATGTATTCAGTACAAGAATGATAGAATAAGAGATTACGCTTTGCGCAGGTCCGTTACTTCTGCTAATTGAGTTTGACAACCAGCTGTTCAGTTGACTACGTCACAATATTATATTTCTTTGAGAAACGTACTGCGATCGGTTGTGTTTTATTTAATTGTGGATATATCGAAGTATATTTGCGAGTTTTTAACTTAATATTTAAAAAATTAAGTGTGCAGCTGCTAATTGTAGTAACAGTAGCAAACAAATATTTTTCAGAAACCTGATGTTTGCAATAAATACAAAAATTAAACCAAGAAATTGTAGAAAATGCACGCAAACGAAAACAAAAATACAAAAATATATTAACTAAACAAAATTTGTTCCATTATTAAAAAACTTGGAACTATCATTTATTTGTCCTTTCCATTCACAGGTAAATTAATGGAAATAAAATATCTGGTAATGTTAAAACTACATCAATTAAACTCCTTATAAACATTTTTATAAAATCCAAGTCGAAAAATAATGCTCACTGAAGTTGGTTTCTCAGACAAATTTTTTTTGACTAAGCTGCTTACTGGCCGTAATAAAATAATAGTAAAAATTATGTTTGCAAAGGAGTACTTAATAAATTTACCTTCATCTCGTTCCAATAAATTGCTTCTTACTTCTTTTATTTAAATTATACAAACTAAAATGTATGCAATTTTCTGTGTAAAAATCATATGCAAAGTGAACGCTCTCCAAAACAGCGTTGATATTATGACGTACATGCGCAGAACGACAATTTTGTTGTACTCATTTTCTTGTCTTCGGCGCAATCTTCGTATTCTATCATTCTTGTATTCAGTAGTTAATCAGCTTTTGACGATTGTGGTTGTGTTTTTGATTACCCTGTCGAGTGATAAATTGTGCTTTGAACAGTCCATCTGATTTTGTGTGCGAGAGTAAGGCGATTTGGTTTCAGTTAGGTGCATGTCACACTTAGCGGACACGGACAAATTTGTTGTTGTTTTCACAACTCTCTCTCTCTCTCAAAAAGAAGCTCTCTCAATTTCCAGTTTCTTATTTTACCAGCGAAAACAATAACAAATTTGTCCGTGTCCGATAAGTGTGACATGCCCCTTATCGTTTTGCTTGGACACTTTTGTTTTCTTTTTTATTTGCGTGCTGGCTTCTAGCAAAAACAATCCCGTGTGTTTGCCATTTGAAGGTTGATCACATGCAACCAAAAGTGCAGTTTGCAGGGTGCAATGAATTTTTTCACTTACAATGCGCAAATATTACTACCGCGGACCTAGAATTTATGCAAGGTTCTAATACTGCCTTTCACTGCAAATCTTGTGCGATAGTGCTTCGGAAATCTTGTCACTCGCGTCCCGTTATAGTTTCGAATGATAATAATAACAATAGCTCGACTATTTAGCATCCGTCTAATGGTCTTCAGGCACAAAAGTTCAAGCGTTAAGCCCCTGTATTGATCAACAGCAAATCACTTTCTTTTGCATTTATAGATTCCATGGAATTTCCAACATTGAAATTTTTTTGAGCGATTTGAATACTCTTTTGTCTGGCAATAACTGTAGTAATGTTATCCTCCTGGGTGACATTAATTTAAATATTATGGAGAATACATCTGTTGTTGATAAATATTTATTTCTTCTTTCGTCTTATGGTCTGGAGTCTTGTGTAAATGAACCTACCCGTATTTCCGATAGTTCTTCTACCTGTATCGATCATGTTTTTGTAAAGTTAAGTACGTCTAGTAATATGTCTATGTCTAGTTCAGTGGCAAATATGAATTTTTCTGATCATTGTTTGACTTGTTTATATATTGAAAATGTTAAAAGGCTTTATAAACCAGTCCCGGTACAAAAATTTCTAATTAAAAAAATTGATTTTTCTAAATTAAATGATAGACTTAAATTTGAAACTTGGAATACAGTTTATTGTGAACCTAATCCATCTAAAGCATATACTATATTTAATGAAACTTTAGCTCAACATGTTAGTTCGTGTTCATCTAAATTCGATAGTAAAGATTATAAGTTGAAAAAATTAAAGCCATGGATGACTCATATCTTATTGAAAAAAATACATTTTAAAAATAATCTTTTCAAGAAATTGTCAAAACAACCTTCCAATTTATTTTTAAAAGGAAGCTATAAAAAACTATGCAAAGAAATTTCTACTCAAGTTTCTTTTTGTAAAACAGAGTTTTATATAAATGAATTTAGAAAAATTGAGGGCAACGTTAAAAAAGAATGGCAATTGGTAAACGATATTTTAAATAAACCCAGAAGTAATGAACAAATTGATTGCATAAATGTTGAAGGCATTGTTGTACGGGATGCTAATGCAAAGGCTGATACCTTTAATAAGTTTTTTGCTAAAATTGGTAAAGCTGTTGTTGCTGATGTTAGTCCTCTTAATGTCTCTTGTAACTGTTTAGATCATGAGCCGTTTTACCCTAATAGTTTGTACTTTGAACCCATTTCTTCTTTGGAATTATATAAAATAATAATGGGCCTTAATAATTCCTATTCTTGTTGTGAAGATGTTTTTTCAAATGTTTTTTTAAAAAGGGTAGTCTTTAATGTTGTAGATGTTTTATGTCATATTTATAATGAAAGTATTGAGTTTGGTATTTTCCCTGATGATCTTAAAAAGGCAATTGTTATACCTTTGTTTAAGAAGGGTGATAGAACTGAGTTAAACAATTACAGACCTATTTCATTACTTCCCGTGTTTGCCAAAATTTTTGAAAAGGCTGTCAAGGTGAGAATGATAAAATTTCTTTCTAAAAATAACTTTTTTAGTAATTGTCAGTTTGGTTTCAGGGAGGGTTTGTCCACAGAAGATGCTCTCCTTAATTTTTGTAACAATATTTACAGTAGCTTGAATAATAAGAAAGTCTGTGCAGCCCTTTTTGTGGACATAACAAAAGCTTTCGATACTGTTGATCATAAAATTCTTCTTACCAAACTGTATAAATGTGGGTTTAGAGGTTCTGTCTATAATTGGTTTCAGTCTTATTTGTCAAATAGGTTCCAGAAAGTAAAAATTAATAGTAACTTTAGTAAATTCATTGATGTAGATATAGGCGTCCCCCAGGGCTCTGTTCTTGGGCCCATTCTGTTTCTTGTTTTTATTAATTCGATCTTTAGTCTTCCTTTCTTTAGTAATGTAATAGCATTTGCGGATGACATGGCTTGCACCTTTGCAAGTGATTCAATGCATAATCTGACTTGTGAATTGAATAATGACTTGGAGCTTATAAGGCACTGGTTTGACTCTCACAGGTTGGTGCTTAGTGACAAAACCAAGCTTATGTATTTTAATATAAGTGGCATGGATATAAATTTAAATAGTTTTGTATTTCATTGTGCTGGCTGTAAGAAATTTTCGTATGGTAAAAATGTTTGTAATTATAACTCTCCTTTAAAAACTTTTGATGATTCTTGTCTATGTTCCCCGCTTTGTTTTCCTATAGAATGTGTCAAATCCTTCAAATATCTTGGGCTATTGTTAGACTGGAAAATCTCATGGTTAGAACACACTGTTGCTCTTAAAAGATATCTGTTAGGTGCAACAAGAAAGATTTATTTATTGAGTTCGTATTGCTCGCCAAAATTACTAACTTGTATCTACCATGGGATTTTCCATTCTAAACTGCAATATGGCATAACTTGCTGGGGTGGTACCCATTCCAATAAGATCAATCCACTACAAGTCGCTCAAAAACATGTAATACGTATAATCCACAGGAAAAAAAGAATGGACAGTAGCTTTCCATTATTTAAAAATTTAAATGTTCTACCTATCCGCCATCTTTACTTTTATAAAGTGTTAAAAGTTTTTTTTAAAAGATCGGGCAACTTGTCTAACATTAAGTATGCTAAATATAACTTAAGGGTCAATGACCAGCATATTGTTAAGGTTCCGTCCCATAACCTATCTGTTTTCTTTTACTCTTATTTTTGTACTTCTCCCCGGCTTTTTAATAACTTACCGGCTAATGTACGATGTATCCGTCATAATACTTTGTTTCTGAAAGAGGTAAAATCATGGCTGTTCAATTTTGACTTCACAACTATTGATTTTCTAAATTCTGTTTTAGTTTAATATTACAAATTAATCAAGTCTAATTTTATATTTCATTTTAAATTCGTAAATTTTTTAATTTTTTTTAAAAAAATTTTTTTTTTTCTCTTTCGTACCTTTGTTTTAATTTTTTCGCTTTTCATAATTTATTTATTTTATCAATATTAATAAGTAAACTATGTGCACATATCTGTTATGTTTTAATGTTTAATTTTTGGCCCCACCCCAATACTTCAATAATTTTATTTCATTTTAAGTATATCTTACTGCATTTCGCCACATGCCTAAATAGGGCATCAGAAAGCAGTATTTTTTGAATAAATGCTTTGAATAAATGCTATTCACAAGTCTTTTTCTGATTTGTCGCAACAGCAGAGTGTTAGTGCTTTAACTATTAGGCCTTTTCCACACTTGTTCAACGCAACTCCAACTCAAGTTGCTAGCCTGTGTATTTATACCGGAACCTTCAGATTAAGCAACTTGCACGCAACAAGTTCTCGACACGTTCTCAACTTGTTCAACGCAACGCGGCTTTCCGCAATTTTCATCGGCGACGTGTTGCATCAGTTTGTTTGTTTTGTGAATTCAAGTATTTGTAGTGCAGTAGGCTTTATATTAATCAAGGTGAATAAGCTTATTAATTAGTTCTTAATAGAATCTAAAAGAAGAAGAAATAATTTGCAAGATGAATGAGCAAATGTTAAATATTAAATTAGTGCAAGAGGTCGAAAAACGAGTTATTATATAATAACAATTATTATATGTTGCATGACTTTTGAAGCAAGTCTGAAAGCATTCGGTTTATAGTTGCATTGCTTTTCAACTTTTTCGTTGTTGCGTTGAAATTGTGTTGGAATTGCGTTAACCAAGTGTGGAAAAGGCCTTAATGATAATGAGCAACCGTTTTCTATGCATTCTATTGCATTGCTGTGCATTCTATTGCAATGAGATTGCTGCTCTTCGAGTGAAATGAGATTGCTGAAAAGTCTCGTGCGCTCACTTTAATATGACTTGTTCTTAATTGAAAAAATTAATAACCTACAAAGTGAACTGATTTGTGTCAAGCAACATTTAACTGATAATAATTCAGCTTCTTCAATTTCGGTGCTTACTAATGAAGTTAAAGATTTGCGTGACTTTGTACAAACAGCTGCAAATGAAAATGCCAAAATTTTAAAAAATAAACTCGTCAATATTGAACATAACAAAAACAATCAAGCTGCTGTGTCGAGGAAGAAGAAGAAACATGCCACAAATTCTGAATCTCCTTGCATGCTTACTGATGGCGGCTCTTCCTCTGCTGTTACTGACATTCTTGCTGCTGCCGATCACACCTCTCACTTGTTCTGAAAGTGCCGCCATGACATTTTCTGAAGCTGTCGCTAATCATAATCGTGCGCCAATGATTTACTCGTCGTTTTCTGCGGTGCCAGATATCGCAGACTCTCACTTACCCGCTGCTGTGGCTGATTGGCAAATTGTTGGCAGAAAGAAATTGAAAGAAAAAGTAAATGTTGTTGATGGAAATAATGCTAACAGAGAACTTGATGTTATGGTTAAAAAGAAGTGGGTGCACATATCATAATTTGAGCCGACGCACAGTACTTTGTCTCATAGGAATAAATCAAGATTTTTGTTGTGGCAGATCCTAACAAAATTGGTATCGTTTTTTTGGAAATACTTCCACTAAGAAGAATCCAATAAGAAGAATTTTTTTGCCAATAGAACAATTTTTGTAGACTCTACAGCTCCTTAAAGTCAACCATTTTTATGCAGTTTGATTGTTGTGGAATATTTGATTTTGGACATCCTGCAAAGAAAAAATTGCTGTAAACGCAATTTTTGCCCGATTCTGTTGTTTTTTGATTTTATTAATATTGTAAAAATAAATCAATTTTAATATTTTTTAAATTAAGCTAAAACTAAAAATATGAAAATTGTAAAAAAATAAAATTTTTTTTTAAATATTTTTCAAAAATTTGCAATTTTTGAGAGAAAAAAATAGTTTAAAAATCATATTTTCTTTTAATTAATGGAAATTAGTAATTTGCACATCTTACAAAGAAAAAATTGCTGAAATTGCAATTTTTGCCCAATTCTTTTTATTTTTGATTTTTTTTCAAGATTAATACTGTATAAATAAATAAATTTTAATATGTTTAAAATTTAGCTGAAAGTAAAAAAATTAAAATACGCCAAAAAATAAATTTTTTTGTAAATATTTTCCAAAAATTTCCAATTTTTGAGAGCAAATTAAAAAAAACAACGAAAAACATCTCTTTTATTTTCAAATATATTGTTATCTATGTATTTTTCTTTCAAAATTCCAAAACATATTAACCTTTTTTATCCGACTTTTAGAGTTATCGTATTTTGAAAAATGGTCAAAAAATACGCTAGCAGATGCTGGGTGACTAATTTCGAAAATGACCTAAGTCCATTTTTTTTAATAATCGTTTTCATTAGGCAAAAATCTAGTATGTTTATTTCTATTAAATCATTAAATCTTTACTTTTAAAAAAATTAAGACTTAGATCATTTTAAAAGTAATCTGTATGAATTGTACTCTACGCTCAAAAGTAAGACGTATCAGTTTGCAGAAAATTGTTTTTTTTTTTTAAGAGGTTCTTTAAACAGTGATTTTAACTTATTATGTTTGTAAAAGTAATTGGAGTATAAAAATCTATTGTAAAAGTTGTAAAAGTAAAAGTAAAAGTAATTTGAGTATGAATTCTTTAAATAAAAAATAAATAATGACTATTTATGTTCAAATGTAGGGCATTCTCATGCTTACTAATGCCAACATATTTGTTTTTACCGTATTTGTCTCAGCGAAAACATTACAGAGATTTTTAATTTAAAATGCCAATAATAATTACTAATAACGATTTATTTAATTGTAGGATTTCTGCCGGTCCACGCATTAAATATTTGTTTTTGAAGTCATTTGTTAAAGAAAAAAATTTGTAAAATCCATACAGTGAAGAAATAATTGATGAAAATATTAAGTTTTTTATATTGCAATTGGAAACGAAGTGGAAGCAGTGCGGATATAGTAAAAGCAAGCTTATTAAAAAGTATTCCAATTGGTTAAGTGCCGAAGCAATTGTTATTTCTGATCCAAATAATGTACGCAAGTAAAAACAAAATTTAATATTAGCGCAGTTAAAAATAAAGTTTACATTTCAGCAACCAAGCAAAAGCCGCGGAAGGCCTGAAAAGGAGTTCCATTTGTTATCAGAATAAATGAAAAAAAGGAAAGTGGCTCACTCATTATCTGATTATTCTGAAGACGAATTACAATATGCATCAGAACTTGCTTCAAGAAAAAATAATCATGGTTCGAATATTAACAGTTAAATTTGTCTATCAGTACAAATGGCTTTGTCACTGTACTTAGATTTGGATCTCTCGGAAGAAAAATATAATATTCTGCGCAACACTGTCAACGTCTATCATAAAAATTTATTTCAGAGTTTGTATGCGATACAAAATTTTAAGAAACGATTAGTACCATCTATTGAAGCTTCGGAAAGTACTGCAGAAGTTCGCTTACAACCACTTTTGCGGCTTACAGCTAAAAGTGTACTAGAGCTCTGTAAAGATGCAACAGATAAAATGACTCTTATTTGCAAATGGGGTATGGATGGCAGATCAGGTCACAGTCGATACAAACAAAAATTTTCTTCAGAGGAACTTAGCGATGAATTTTTATTTTTTATTGCATTCGTCCCAATCTAGGAGTAAAAAATTCGACGTTTATATATTTCTGTATAACAAACGAACATTTTTATATTAAGGTTAATTGATTCCGCATCCAAAGAGGAAATTTGGGTTAACAGTAAGCCCTCCTCTACTTTATTCCGTCGACCCATCAAAATATTATTGGCAAAAGAAAACCGGACATTAGTTGTGAAAGAAAATGAAGATATCAATAGACAAATAAGCCATTTAGAGTGTGATATTTTTGAACTAACTGAAAAATCTGTTGAGGTGACATTAAAAATGCACTGCACAATGATCGATGGATCAGTTGCAAATACGCTAACGGAAACAAATTCTGCAAGCAGATGCTTCATTTGCAATGCTAGTCCGGTTGAAATGAATAAAACGGATTTATATAAGCCTCCAAATATAAATACCTATAAATATGGACTGTCAACGCTTCACTGCTGGATTCGGTTTTTCGAATGTTTAATACACATAGCATATCGTTTGCCATTTAAAATATGGCAAGTAAGAGAAGAGAACAAAACTATTTTCTCTGAAAATAAAATCCGCATCCAAAGAAATTTTCGAGAAAAAATGGGCTTGTTAATAGACGTTGTTAAACAGGGTTCTGGAACCACTAATGACGGAAACACCGCACGGAAGTTTTTTGTTAATTACGAAGTATCAGCGGAAATAACTGGCATTAACAAAGATCTAATTTATAACTTCTCATTAATATTGAGGATTTTGTCGTGTGGAAAAAACATTAAAATTGATGAGTTTAGTAAGCTCCTTCTTGATACCAGGAATTTGTGCATAGATCTTTACCCTTGGTATTATATGCCTAGTTCTGTCCACAAAGTTTTAATGCATGGATGTCAAGTTTTAAAATTCTTCGATTTACCTATAGGTAATATTTAACTTTAATAATATTAAGAAATAAATAACAATTTTTTTTAATTTTTGTAGGAAAATTATCAGAAGATAAAAATCCCACAAACACATTCGATATGCTCGTCTTAGCCATACGAGGTAAAGCTCACGGGAAAATACAAATAGAGATCTGATGATATACCTGCTGATTTCATCAGATCCTTTGTTATCATTTCAAAGAAAAATTAATACAAGAACAAGTTATATGAGGAAGATACGAGGAAGATATGCTTTATTATATTGAAACGGAAAGAACTGAGGATACTTAGGTTTATATTACTTAAATACCTATTTTTTGGCATAAATTTTTTTATTTTGTTTTTAATTTTTATACTTTTAATCAATTAAACAAAAAATATTTAATTTAATAATACAAAGTGAATTTAGAATTACAAAAAATATTTTTTTTTGCAAAAACATATTTTTTTACATGAAAAGTAACATTTTCGTGAAAAAAGTGCATATCAAACTATAAGCATATCTTTTTTTAAAAAAAGATATTGCCATAAAATTTTCAGTTTTAACAAGTTAAGACCTTAAACTTTTCAAAAATATATTTTTATTTTTTTTTTAAAAGTTTTTATAATTTTAATATTTAATTGAAAATAGGGAAATTTCAGTTTTTTAATTTTTAAACCTCATTTATGGCGTAAATATTGATGTACATAAAATCTGATTCAATTTTTGAAATCAGCTGCCAAAAAATAATAAACATGCCAAATTTCGTAAAGATCAAACAACTCCTTGTATTTATTCCTCACTTTTGTATGGGCTCAAAGTACTGTGCGACTGTAACAAGCGATCAAATTATTTCTTACGTACATAAACACTCTAGCATTGAACGTGATCAACTTTTATACTTCAGTTTAATAAAAAAGATGCGAACATTGAGAACCTTAGGAGTGTAAATTTCAAATTAGGAGTAGCTGCTTATTTCTATGACAAGCTCTTCAATCCCGAGCTCTGGCCGGCTAATATTAAATTTCGTCCATTCGATTTTTTCCGAAGTTGGCAAATGTGTTAAGAGAAATTTAATTAAATCTTTTGCTGCTGATGCTACAATGAACTCGTTTCATCCTGCATGCCAATAAATGCCTTCCCGACATCTTCAGTGTCTCAACAAATTTACGATACTAATATATCAGCTTCTAAGGCACCGAATTCAATTCTTGATGATAATGCAATAAAAATTTATTAACAAAATTTTTCTGGACTTGGGACTAAATCAAATGAAATTTTTACTTCAACGGCCTAATGTCTATATGATGTATTTGTTCTCACTGAGACTTGGTTAAATATAAATTTTTATAAATAGGAATTTTTTGTTGCAAATCTTTCCATTATGTATCGGAAATATCGTGATAGCCTAGCTACTGGAAAACTCCATGGTGGTGGTGTTTTAGTTGCAGTCAATCATGCTCTAATGCCATCTAGTGTTCCATTACCTTATTCTGATCTAGTGCTAGATCAGCTTTGTGTATCGATTAAAGGCATGTCTGAAGTTATACTAATCTGTACGTCTTATATCCCGCCTAATAGTTCTTTTGACATTTATAAAGCTCATTCAGATAATACATCAACTCTGGTTGCTGATTTTGTCGATTCTCAGATTTCTTCAGATTTCAGAGTTAGTACACACCATATCTCTGTAGAAATCCAAATTTAATTCCATAAATATTTGGCCTAAAGCATTGATAATACATTCAATTTTAACTTTAATGCATGTAATTTTTTTAAAATTAATTCAGCTAAAGGCAGTATAAGTTGAGATAGTGAGTTTAATAATCTTAATCCTTCCGCGTATTTTAATAAGTTCATGTCCCTAATCTCCTTGATTTGTAATGACCATATTCCTAAAATAAAGCATAAATCTTACAAATTGCCATAGTACAGCTGTGGCCTTAAAAATTGAAAAATCCGCGAACTAAATTTTACAAAAAAATTTTTAAAAACAAATCTGAATTTTTATTTTCTGAAATACAGGCACTATAGCAAGAATTTAATTTTCATGATAAATACCTTTATAAGCAATACATTTTAAAATTTGAAAGTTACATTAAGTAAAACCCTAAATCGTTTTGGCGTTTCGTCAAATCTAAAAAAGGTTCTTCTCATATCCCTGCTAATATGATTTTAAATAATACCATCTCAAATAATGTTAGTTTCACGGCAAATCTTTTTGCAGATTTTTTATTTCTAACTATGAGCCTCTAAGCCCGGTTGATGTTCATCTTTCTCATGTAGATGATATCGCTTCTCAATTAGATTTTGGATTTCTCTCTCTGACAGTTGATGATGTTTTGAGGGGATTATAAAGCTAAAAGCGTCACTTAAATAAGATGAAAAAAATCTGTATGTTCAGTGTGGCCAATGCGCTTATGCTCATCTTAAACAAGTCGCTGGGTTCTGGCATTTTTTAGACTGCTGAAAAGTTTCTTATGTAACACCCATACATAAATCGGGTTCAAAAAATAATGCCTCGAATTATAGACCAATATCAAAACTATCAATCATTTCAAAATTGTTTGAATCGATTGTTAAGTTGAAATTTCTTTTTTTTTGCTGTAAAGAATATTTTTTCTCCTTATCAGCATGGTTTTATGCCCGGGCGGTCTACTATTTCAAATTTGGTAATTTTCTCTGAAGACTGTTTATCGTCGTTTTTGGAAGGACATCAAGTTGACATGATTTACACTGAGCCAATGGTAATAGGATTTTGGCAAAAACAAAGTGCACATTCCCAGGTTTATCAATCAGATAGTTAGCAAAAAATTTTAACAGAGCACTTGTACTTTTTGACTTTTGGCCAGAAAATCTAAAATTTTCTTATAGTGGAGTGTGAGGAAATGTCACATCAGCAGCGGCTGGTAGGATCAGTTTCGCTCATAACCACCTCTGCTTCCTTAAGTCTCGATGCTTTAACTGAAACTTTTGGTTACTAATAGTTATATTGTTTTTTCTTCCTTACGTTTTCTTGTATTCTGCTCGCTGTGCTACCCGCCCTAGCAACAGAATAGAAGCCTTGCAGTCAAACTCATTATTTTGCATATCATATTCTTGAATTCTGCTCGCCATGCTATCTGCACTTGCAACAGAATTCACGCGTCGCAGTCGAACCTTGCCGTCGTCTGTCCTCGTAAATTTTTAAGAGTCTGCTTGCTGCGCTGCCTAGGTGGCTCTTACACAAGAACTCAAGTTTTACGTAATTGGACTTTGCGAAACATTTGAGCCTCTGACTGCATAACTTCTGCTACCCCTCGCTGCAGAACCTTTATGTCTGTATATGAGTTGCCTCACAAAGTGAATACTCAAAAAATTCACCATTCATAAGAACCAACTACCATCACTAGAACCGACTATCCGTCATAAGAACCAGCTCTCCGATTATCCGTCATAAGAACCGATTATCTGTTATAAGAACCGATTGTTGTCGTAAGAATAGATTACAAACTGACTACCAACGAACCGGTAACCCGTCATAAGAACTGATTACCTTCACTAGAACCGTTTACTGTCATTTGAACCGATTATTGTCGTAAGAACCAATAACCGTCATAACAGCCGACTACCGTCAGAAGAACAGTTACCGTCGTAAGAACCAATTGCCGTTATTAGAACTGATTACCGTCATAAGAACCGATTATCCGTCATAAGAACCGGCTACCTGATAACAAACGAATCGATCACCCATCAAAAAACCGATTGTCCGTTACCTAGAACCAAACCAGAACCGATTACCTGATTACTAAGAACCGATAACCTTCAGAGAATCCTGAGTTTAGCCTCAGCCTAAAACAAAACCCCGTTACAGTAAAAATAATTAACAGCTTTTTTATGAGGCTAAAATTTCTTTGGAAATACGTATGTTAAAATATGCACATCTTTAGTCAAAATTATTCTATTTAATTTATTTATTTAAATTTATTTTAAAATTTTAAAAATATTCTTTTTTTTCGAATTAAATCTAATAAAATTTAGAAGGACTATAAGTTTTTGACATATTTACTTAGTATTAAAAAAATTAAACAAAAAATCATATTAAAAATAAAAAAAAATTACGTTTGGAACCGTCCTGGCAAGTAATTCTTATGCATTTGTTCATTTAGCATGATAAATTTTTTGCATGATAAAAAAAAAACTATTTGATAAATTTTAAACCATTCAAAAGTTAAAGTTTTTGTAACAAAAAAAAAAAAAAAAAAGAAAGTACGAAAAACTGCACTGTGCGTCGTCATTGTCGACACCTTTTCTGGTTATTTTTTTGTTAAACTCTACAGCTGTATTTGGTGTGCCATCATTAGAGGCATCTTTTTGTGCCGTCCATGCTTGGGTCCAGTAAGTAAGTAAGTCAGCTGCATTCAAAATGCAGACAAAAGATTTGTTGCTGCTTTCATGCTGGAAGTGGGTCAAATGACAGCAGATAATGGCTTTGCATTAATAGGTATAATTAGCAAAATTAACGGGTTCACTTGATATTTGAGGCCAACTTAGCTAAAAGCATTTCAATTGTAACACACATACAAAAGGCTTTGGTTTTTTTTTTTTTATATTATATATTCATAGTAATTTGGTGGTAGTAATTTTCTGATTCAAAAGGTTTCACATTTTTTAATGCATTTTTATAGTTTTTTTTAGATGCAAATTAATTTAATGCGTTTTTTTCTTATTTTAATGGAAATAATGCTTTCACATTGATTCATTTTATTTCTTGCCTTGCAGCTTAAAGCTGTAGTTAAGTAAAAGTTGCAGCTTTGTTTTATCTATTATTGATTTGTTTTTGGTGCGCTTAATTTAAAAATAATTCTATTTTAGCAAAACTAAATTTTTTAATGCAGTTTTCGTATTTTTGGCCTTCACCCAAAGTCATAAAAGCTTATGGTCTGCATTGATTATGATGTAACATGCTTGCAGACATGTTGAAAAAAATAATAAATTTTAAAAAAGTAAACCTGTACTGACAACAATAAATTTGCTTTTTTGCTGAAATACTGCCAAGTATTTTTGTCTCAATAAATTTGGGTTTAGTTTATTGGTTTTAGGTTTAGTTTATAGCTAGCTTTGCTATATTATTGAAATAGTTTTGGCAATTGACTCATACATAAAAGTTTTCAGTGACACACACATATTTTGTTAGTGACATAAATGAACAAATATAAAAATTACTGAAATGAGAGACAACTATATGTGTTGTCACATATAATTTTTGCCCATAACCGCAGTGTCTAGTGTCAATAACATGTCGCTTTTATGCCTTTTCAATTTCAAGGTCAATTATTCTTGCACTTCGTTGCCCAAAGAGATTTTTGGCAAAACTTTTATAAATAACTATGCACAAGCTTTGAAAATAAAAATGATCATGCCAAATTTTTGACCTTCCCTCCAGGAAATGGAAACATTTGCGGAAATAAACAGGAAACATTCCATGGAATATAGGAAGCATTCAGTTCCGTTGAACACTACATTTATTTTTTTTACATAGCATGCCATTAAAGGGAAACATTCCTCTCCGCTGTGTTAAAAATTAATGTGGAAACATTCCTATCCGTTGTCTTAAAAATTAATGTGGAAAACATTCCTCTCCCCTTGTTATGAAAATGCCCGGCCAGGATTCGAACCCAGGACCCTTGAGCAACTGTCAAGCGCGCTACCACTAGACTATTGAATTCTTTTATAAGCGGCTAGGAAACAATGATATTAACATTTTCTGTTGTCATTGCTTGACAATAAGTAAAAGTTTCCATAAGCATTCTTAAAGAAGCGGTTTGGAAACAACATAAATACAAAACTACCCTAAAGCTTCCAAAAGATACGGTGGGGGAATGTTTTTTTATTACTTTTAGATGGAAGCCTTCCGATTTTTTCTGGAGGGTAAGTATTGATTTGATGCATTTATAAAACGTCGCTGCGCCTACAAAATTTTTTTATTTTCTTTTTTTTCTAACACTATCCATCACCCATTTTTCCGCATTAGACGTTTTTTTAAATATCTTTTTGTTTAGAAGTGATCAAAACAGCTATATGCTCGCAGTAGTAGAAATGCTCTGAAAAAAAAAATTTTTTTTGGCTCTCCTGAAAAGTTTTTGAAAAACACAAAACCATTTTTATAGGCGCAGCGACGAAAAGCTTTTGAAATCGTATGGGCGTATAGAAAAATTGCATAGTATTTTAAGAGGTCTAAAAAGTTGCCGGGGAGACCAAAAAGTTGTCAAGATTTCCCAAAAAAATTATAGGAGACGGTAAAAATTAACGATCTCAAAATGCTTTGATTTTTGTAAGAAAAGCTACATATGTCTTAAAGCAAAAGTAAATATAGACCTTACCTAACAAAATATTACCATATACGATACCACTCTCGATTTTCACCCACAGTGTCCTGTGTGAAGGATATTCGAATCTAAAGGTACACTCGAGATAGCACAGAACTTTTGATTGTTATCTGATTTTCTAAATTTTGGTGGTATTGATTATAGTGTTAACGTTCCCTTGAATTTGGCGAATTAATAATTTAGTTTTTAAGAAATGTATACTTGAATGCAATTTTTAAGCTTTTTAGAAAAAAACTACTATAAGGTTTTATATCTCGGGCATCAGAAGTGGTGCCGAGGATAATTTTATCAATTTAGATTTTTCAAATATTTTTTCTAGTTAAAGCACCGGGTTAAGACCATGATTTTTTTATTTCAATTTTATAAAAAAATTTAACTTTTTAGCATGAAATTTATTATTTTGTTAAAACACCTACTCTTTGCATTGAAATTAATCTTATATTAAAATTTTGAGTTTCTAAGTTGGCAATTCAATAGATCTCAATTGACTTAATGGCCCATCATCATAGTCAAAATAAAAGTCGACTCTAAATTTAGTGCAAGCTTTTTGACAACATATTATATTAAAAAAGTGTCAAAAATACTTATACTAAATTAAGAGTCGCCTTTTATTTTGACTTTGGTTATGGGCCAATAAATTTTATCAAGAAGTGTTTTAAAGATATAATAACCATAAATTAGATATGAACAATATTGTTAAATTTCATGTTATATTTCTAAATATATTTTTTTTAACAGATTTTCGTTCAGAAATATTTGAAGAATTCAAATTGAGAAAACTATATTTGGTACCACCGCTGATGACCGAGATATAAAACCTTATATTATTTTTATGCCTCATAACAACAACCATAAAAAACCTGTGGCTGCTTAAGTGTAAAAGCAAGATATTTCCGGAATGTCGAACAAGGCAGTAGCAAAATCTTTAGAACTACATTAGATTGGGACAGACAGTATGAACGCTTTTGAATTTGTTCAACTTTCAAATTGTTAAATTTTTAATTCAACGCTAGTTAAATTTGTATTTAAAATTCATTTACACTCACGCTTTATGTCATAACTTTTGAGCTCTGAAAGAGAAAACCTTTATTTTATACCGTTTGAGAGATAATGAAAAGTATAAAAAATGAAAATAATGAATATGAAAAGAAATTATAGCGCCTGTTGCTAACATGGTATTAAACTGTGAAAGTAAGAATGGGTCAACTTCCTGTAATTTTTTCAACAATTTTATATTTTTCCCTTAAATAAGCCAAAATAACCTTTTAAATGATACCCTATTTAGTAAAATCGCATTAAAAAAGACTGAGCCAAGAATTTGTCAAAAAGAAAAGAAAAGTAAAACACTTACAGTCAAGCATTCACTTGAAAATGCATATTTTTTTTGGTCAATTTAGTGTGCTAACTTGATAATTAATAGAATCCCTAATCGGATAGAAACAAAAATAACTCCACACGTTGGAGGTCAGTGACCTTGAAAACATAAAGTTAGATCATGAGATAAAACAAAGATAAAATTCAAAATAACTTTATTCATGTTGGTAAAATTTTCAAAAATTGAAGACTATCAGTGCCTACATTTTAATATTTTGGGCCAAAAATTTCAGTAAGTGCTTTTAGGATGTTTTTACAGCTAATTTTCAACATGCTTCTAAAAAAAGAACTTTCGATTTTTTATGGCTCGGTCTATTATGTATATTAGACCGGTTCATTTTGCAAAACTGTTAAAATACTTTGGTGCGCGTCAACTTCTAAAAGTTCAACCTTAAATGAACATATAAATACCTTCAGACCAAAAAAATTTGACCCTCTGACCTTTGCAAAAATCGCTTTAAAGTAGTTTTGAAAATATACAGGACCTGCACCTGTATATAAGATATGGTGTCGAAATCAAAACAAATATTAAATTTATTTTAATGACATATTCTAAGGAATATTTTGGACTTATTCTAGGTTTGTTTTTCCTTTTACAAAATTGTTCTGATTATTTTTGGTGAAATTTTGATTCTGAAATTTTTTACAAAAAAAATTTTTTTGATTTGTTATCACCAAATTTTTTTCTTATCTTGCTCCACCACTATTTTTTTGTAATTTTTTATTTTTCTGCAAAAATTATCGAGTAAATCTTGATATGAATTATATCAAATGAAGTAACAATCTACAAATTTTTATGTAGAAATAAAAGTCATGACACCACTTGTGATATAGGAGATGACTGTTTCTCATTCACAAAATCCGATTGATAGTTTCAAAATGCATTGGTCTCATTGGTGTTTTCTAAATTCGTTAATTAAATTTTAGTGCCTTACTCTGCCATTGTCTCACTTTTTAAAAATATACTAAAACAAACTTGAACAGCATTCACTATGTGTCATATTTTACCTTTTGATTACCGAATTCAACGTATCAATTAAAGCACATGAGGGGCAAAAACAATATTTACTTCAAGTGGTAGATAATCACAGTAAAAAATTTCAGGATCAAAATTTCACCAAAAATAATCAGAACGATTTTGTAAAAAGAAAAACAAAATGGAAATAAGTCCAAAATATTCCTTAAAATATGCTTTTAAAATAAATGTAATATTTGTTTTGGTTTCGACACCATATTTTATAAGGTGGTTCAGGTCCTGTATATTTTCAAAATTACTTTTAAGCGATTTCTGAAAAGGTCAGGGGGTCAAATTTTTTTGGTCTGAAGTTATTACATTTAGGGTTGAACTTTTAGAAAGTTGACGCGAAACTTTTATAATGTATATATAAGGCACATAAATATTTTTAACCCCCCCCCCCCCGTAATATTTTCCTGGATTCACCACTGTCTTATTCAATTAAAAAAATGTGATGAAAGAAATGTGAAAATAGACCATAAACTCATTTTATGTTTATGCTTTGATTAATATTGCTCCAAAAAATTAATATTAGGGACATACCAAGTTACAACATTTAAAAAAAGAAGTATTAATAAAAGGTTATAACGTCTTTCGTGTAACATTTTGCTTACAGAGAAAACCGATACTGAACGCAAAAATGCCCTTATGGCCTAAAAAATTACAAAAATTACTTAAAAACCTAAATACTGACAAAAATTAAAAAAAAAAAAATGAAAAAAGGTTAAAAAACATCGCTAAACTTAAAATTTATTTTAAATAATTTTTATATATAGCGTACAGTATATTACAAGGTACATTTTTAAGTTATTAAAATTGAAAGAACGTCGATTGTCTGGTAAAATGTGTTTGTAGGCAGAAAAACTTCTTTGTCCTTCTGTACTGACGAGAGGAACATATTTAAAAACGATATGTCATCAGATATAAACCCAGTAGCGGATGGAATATATTTCGAATATATGAAGCATCAATTACCTTGTAATGACCACTACTTCCGACTAAATTACCTTACTATGCATAAAAGGCCTTACATTTAACATTGAATGAGACAGGAGGTAAGTGATCACCTCCCTTCAGCATTACCTAGAAGTTATGGAGTAACATACTACTTGTATTAAGTTATAAAAATCACTGCATTACTTTTCCTTGTATGCTACATTACAGGTAATGAGGGATGAGTTAATTACTTCTGCTATATGCAGACGCATTACTTTTTGAAAAAAGTAATGCTTCCTTACCTGGTAATTTATTCTGTATTAGTTCTATGGTAGCCACTGGCAAATCCGCTGCTGGGAATTCTTCTTTTAATTTCATAGCAGTAAAATTTGTAATCCCTTATATTTCAGCAATAGAGCATACAAATAGAGTTAATAACTACATACCCTTTCGTCAGTTTCACCACGCGCAGAGCTTTTTCTCATATAGGTCTATAAAGAGGCTACACCTTTTTCGAGAAGTAATGTTTTTGATTGAAGGGACTCTTTTGGAAAAGGAAAAATTTGCATTTTTACATTTTTTAGTACAGCAAAAAAAAAATTATTTTAAAGATACACAAGAATGACATAAAAAGCAGAAAAATGCTCTTAAAGTAAAAAACTATCCAAAACTGACAATAAAAGAACTTAAAAACCGCAAAAAATTACCAAAAAATGCCCTTAACCTTATTTGGCAAACAATTATTAATTTTAATTTCTTGATTTTTTTGAATAAATTAAGATAAATTGGTGTAAATAAACTTCATGAGCATTTTTGTGAAGGAATTTTGTGGCTCCATATGGAGCCACTGGGATAATTCAGGTTAACCTAGTAAAAATTACCTGAAAACTAAAACCGATAAAAAACGATGAAAAATTTCGAAAAAATTACCTAAAAACTTTTCATATTTGGAATTAAGGAAACATAAATGGACGTTCTAAATAACTACAGAATGTCTTAGAAGCAGCAGAAAAAAATGACATGCCAACAAAATTCTAGCCCCGCTTATCACTAAGCAATAGAGAAACAAAGAAAGTTTGGACTCTGGATGTTTTCCTTGGATATTTTAATTCTTTTAAGAATCTGTTGTTTTGAGATCTATGAGTTGATTCCATGGCGTATGAGTAACATTAAATGAATATGAGTTCTTTGAAAGTCTGGTATAAGCATATTTTTCATACATCAATATAATTAAGAGAATGCGTTTGAATAAATTTAAGTATATCGGCAAACATTAACCAAATTGGGCGACGTCTTTAACATTTTAAATTCTATTATACACAAAAAATGCTTGAAACTATTAGAAAAAAAAACTTGGCTTTTTTTCACACCATGATGACATAAAATAAGAGAATACATAAAAAACCCAATCATAATTTTTATAAATGTTCATTAGAAGTACAATTATCATTATGTTGCGATGCTGTTTAGTTTTAAATACCTTATATTTCTTATGTGTTAATATCAAATTACAATAGATATACTATAGATCATGACCTTTCACTCACAAGCTCAAACACACAAACTTGTACATACACATCTCATGAAAACATCACACAATCTAATACAACAATAAAAATGAGAGCAATAAACATACATCACTTTAAGGTAGCTATTCTTATATAAATATATATGAAGTAGTAGAAACTTTTCGCCATTACGAAATCCTTTTGACACATCACTTTAAAAATTTAAATTTATTATAGGTTGTAATATTTTAAATCATAATCATAAATCTTATTGACTCTCATGTATGCATATAACTAGAAGGCAATGATTATGACAAAATCATGCTGTCATTATTTATGAAAAGCTGTGGTATATCCAGAAATTGAGAAAATAAAAAAAAAATAAAAAAATAATATAAAAAAAGTAAAGATGTTAACATGAAACAACAACAATAGTAACAAAAAAAAAATGTTTGCCAAATATGTTTCAAAACGCACCAAAACCATAAATATAGAAGAACAATGTGGAAAAATACAAAACAGTAAAAAAAATTGGTCGTTATAAGCCTAGCACAGTGTAATTTATCATTGACATTATGACAGTAAAGTAACACACGTAACGTGGTGTTAAGATTTTATTTTATTTATTTAGCACATGATTATGATTTTGCATATTTTTGTATAATTTTACAAAGAATTAATTTCTAAATAATTATTTCCAAAACTGTTTTATTTTGGGTTGACATTACTTTTATTTTTTTGCAAAGTGTGTACAGAAATCATGTACTTTGTGTATTTCGATTAAAACAGTTTACAAAATGTTGAAAAACTTCAATTTGACATGCTTGAGGCGTAGATTTCTGCATCATGCATGTAGTAATGTGCATTTTTTGTGGCAATTTGAGTGGAATTGTGTTTGATTGCAAATAATTTTTACCCATTTAGTGACATATCTTTCTAATATCTTGTACATATAATATGAGTACGAGAAATATTTATTTTAGCCATTAAGAAATCTAAGCATTTGTATACTTAATTCAATAAGACAATGAAAACGATTAAGAAATTTCATGTGGAAATAAAGAAGGACTCTATCAATTAGCTAGCGATAAAAAATAAATGAAAACATGACTGATGTTAGAGTGATTCCGCTTTACTATGTAACTTCACAACTCAAACAACCTATTTTTAGGAAAAGAATTTCATGTTTTTGATCTCTGTTATCCAAAATATCACTGTAACACAAAATTTGCTACTAGTTTTGAATAATTTTAATCCTTTCATTACATAATAAAACCACAAAAAGAATCTGATATATATTTTTATGATAAAAAAAGTTATTGAAAAAATAGTAAAAGAACATGTAGTTGATAAACTAATTTGAATTTTATGGTGACTTTTTTTATTTTCCACAAACATTTGAATAATTTGTCATTTAATGCTTCTTAATAAAAAACTTTTTAATTTAATTCTTCTAAGTAGGATTGTTCGTATTTCATATATTAAAAACATACTTTAGAATTCATGTATATGTTTCAAACTATTTGATAAAAAATCAAATAAAATCAAAAAACCATTAAAAATTGTTTTGTTTCTTTTGTTTTTGATAATATTTTATTATGCAAAAATTGAAGTATAACAAGAAAACGTATTACGATTTCAACAAAGTATCTCTAAAAAATCAAAAGCTCTCTTCGAATTTAGTCCAATTTGAAAAAATCTATACAGATCATATCTAAGACTTCTCTTAGTTTTAGAGACCCCTAGATTTTTAACATTTTTCTTCTACACAATTGGATCGGACTTGATGTATATTCTGTTTTATAATTTCTTTAATATTTAAAAAATCACTCACAGGAATTTCTTTTAAACTAAAATGCAGTGAAAAATCGTTTTAGCTATGAACTAACTCTAGTTAACTCTCTGGTAAAAATCAAACTAGTCGAAAAAATACTAGATGTTAAACTAGTGATATCTTACTAACCAAAAAGTTACTAAATAAAATACAAAAGGGTGTTTTTAATAGAGAGATATAAGTTTAAATCATAATAAAACATAGTAATATATTTTTAATATCAATATTGGCTAGAAAATGTTATGACATTAATGTTGCAATATGATTTCGGCCATGTAGCCAATTTTCACAAACTTTTCGTAGCATTTGCAGCCGTATCTCGCCGATAACTCTTCGAATATTGATTTCCAGGTGTTCAGTTGTTTGTGGTTTATCGACGTAGACAAGTGACTTTACATAGCCCCAAAGAAAACAATTCAATGGGGTTAAGTCACACGATCTTAAGGGCCAATTAATTGGGCCATTTCGTGAAATTATTTTTTCGTCAAAAGTTTCCTTGAGTAAATCAATTGTAGTGCCCACTGTGTGGCATGTGGCTCCGTCCTGTTGGAACCACATATCAGCAAGATTAATGCCAGCTAATTGAGGTACGAAAAAACTTCGAATCATGTTCCTATACCGTTCACCATTGGCAGTAACATTCTGACCATCATCGTTTTTGAAGACATATGGACCAATGACTCCTCCAGCCCATAAAGCGCACCAAACAATAATTTTCTGTGGATGTAATGGTATTTCGACAAAAGCTTGTAGATTCTCCTCACTCCAAATATGACAATTCTGTTTATTTGCGTACCCATTCAACCAAAAATGGGCTTCATCAGAAAATAAAATTTTCCATGGAAATTCAAAATCAATATCAATTTGTGCTTCAGCCCATTCGCCGCATTGGCGGCGCATACGATGGTCGTTTGGCTTTAACTCCTGCACAAGTTGAATCTTGAAAGGTTTTAAGCCAATATCTTTTCGTAAAATCTTCCATAAAGTGAAAGGACACAACCCCAGTTGCTGAGAACGGCGACGAATTGATTGATTAGGATCATCTTCAATGCTTTCCTGTACAGCAGCTATAGATTCTTCAGTACGCACTGTTCGGCGTCGCACGGGATGCACATTATCAGTAACAGTAAATGTGGTCCGAAAACGACTTATTTTTCTTCGATTTAGCAGCTCTGAAGGACGATTATGTACGCCATAAAATGGACGAAGTGCACGATAAGTTTGACGAACAGAACCATTATTTTGATTAAAAATTTCCACAATTTGCACGCGTTGGTCTGATGTAAGTCTATTCATGCTAAAATGTCAAAGCAAACTTAATAAAAAAAAATTATCAATTGTTAAATAAATGATCAAATAAAGCAGCACTGCCAACTCAAAGTTGTATCACTCTATAAAAAACACCCTTTATTAAGTAGTTTGGAAAACAATTTAATTTTTGTTATGGAAACTAAAGAAAATTTTTGAAAACTGACTAAATATTTTATATAATTATGTTTTCTAATTTTAGTCCAATACCTTTTGCCATCTTTCTAGTGGTACCAGCAGCGTAATATCACGCTCATAAAAAGTTTAATCCAGGTTTTAGAAGTAAAGGTTTTACCGTCTTAAAATTTTTGTAGACACCAAAACAAATAAAAAGCAAAAAGTTTCAGATCAGGAAAATATGTTGGGTGAGGATGAGTTAAAGAATTAAATTTTTTAATGAATTAAAATGCTTTTGATGAGCCAACAAACTTAAACTTAACTTAAAAAACTTTAGCTAAAAAAAACTAAAATTTGACCTTAAAAAAACTAAAAACTAAAAAACTTCCTTAAACAAGCTGTACCAAATATGTATAACAAAATTCTTACTTTTAAATATAAAAACTACACTGTATGGACGTCAAAAAGACACACGAAAATACCGAGGCACGTAAACTTATTTCTTTTGTAGTAGAATTTAGTGGCATACTCAGTTTTTCCCAATCAGTTCAAAATCTCAAGATATTTGCCATTGAAATTTAGTCATTTTTAGACCCATTTTTAGCTATATTTTCCTTACTTTTGGAGACCAAAAATTTTGACCACCTCCGATTTTACTTACACTTTCAGAATTGAGTCTGCTTATGAAATAAAAACACTAATTTGAGCAAAAAAAAATTTAATTACTTTTTAAGTTTTTGACGTTTAACATTCAAATTTAGTGCATATGGAAGAAAACGCGAAATGGCTTAACATTTGAAAAATCATAGATTAAACAAGGCTAATTCAATTTTCAAGTTAAAGTATTTTTGAATAGACAATAAAAATTAATTGGTAAAAAACTATAAAAATTTTTAAATGAAGGTAAATTGTAAGTCATATATCAAAAACTTTTTAACAAAAAAAAAAAACCAACTTGAAAACTACAAAGTAAAAAATAGTTTTAAATTACTTTTTACATTAATTCTTGGTCAAATTTGATAATTTATTTATATATACTAGTATCGCCTGTGGCCGAAATTCGACCAACCTTCTAAAAATTTATTAATTGTCTTTTGTTGCTTAATTTACAGCCATGGACACTAAATTAGCACAAAATGTTGTCTCAAAAACAAATATATTTATTTTTTTTTATTTTACTCTAAACAACAAAAATTTTTATCATAAAAACTAAAAATATGTGTTCTTCTTAAAAAACAAATAAAAAATTTTAACAAAGTTAGTTGTTGTCTGCAAATTAACGGCATCAATTAATTATATGCCTGATTTTAGCTGGACACTAAAATAGCACAAATTAAATTTTCTGAAATAAAAATAAATATTTGTAAGTAATTATTAAAAATATTGATGGCTTTAGATTACCTGGTTAATACTTAGTGGAATAATTTTTACTTTCAATTACGGCTTGACATCTACGGGGCATACTTTTAATAAAATTTTGGCAACGCTCTTTGGGAATCGAATACCAAACACTCTGTATGCCGGTCCAAAGATCATCCAAGTTTTTATATTTATGTTGAGCGATCTTACTTTTCACATCATTCCAGAGGTTTTCAATAGGGTTCAAATCGGGACTTTGAGCCGGCCAGTCTAAAATGCGGATTCTTTCTTCAGCAAACCACTCCTTAACAATTTTTGATGTGTGTTTAGGATCATTATCATGCATGAATGTGAACGATACTGGCATTTGTTCAAAAGCATATGGTTCCAATTGGTTCTGTAAAATATCCAAATACTGATGACGGTCCATTTTTCCGTTTATTTTCACAAAAGGGCCAATTCCATGCCATGAGAAAGATCCCCACACCATAATGCTTCCTCCGCCGTGCGTCACGGTTTTCTGTGTGTGTAGCGTGGATTGAGTGCCTGGCGTTTAGGGCGATGAACAATTACTCTACCATCCGGACCCATGCGATTTACCTTTGTTTCATCACTCCAAAGAATTTTTTCCAGAACGGGGGGTCTTTTGATTTATGGGTATGAGCAAAGAGTAACCGCTTTGCAATATTTTTTTGGAAAGTAGTGGTTTCTTTCGGCTTGCGCGGTCAAAGAGCTTAGCGTCATTGAGGCGTCTTCGAATAAGCCTGTCTGACAAATTTAACCCAAATTCAGAGTTTACTTCGTTGGCAATATCACGTGATGACGTGAAGGGATCCTTCTTTGACTTCCGTATAATAGTTCGGTCCAATGCTTCAGTTGTTTTTTTCTTACGCGGGTTATTTTTTTTTTGTTTTCTTTATTTTTTTTTCATTTTCTATTAAATTTTTTTCATTATTTTTACTGGAATAAATACCATTATACACCAGTTTCCTCGATCGTTTGAGAATTTTTGCAATTTCACATGGCTTTTTGCCATCACTACACATATTAAATATTATGCGCTTTTCCTCTGGCGTACAATCTTTTCCCCGTCCCATATTTAGGCAAAGTTTTAAGAAATTGCACAAAAATTACCGCTGGACACAAAATACACCCCAAAAGACTTTTTATGAATGTTCCGATCGCATTGTGCTAATTTACTGTCTAGAAAAAAAGATGATTAGTGCACATTCCAGCAATTAGAACAAAAGAGGAAAATTAGAACGGTAAAAAAATTTTATTTGAGAGAAGCTAGATGCTCTCTTGCAACAGTGCAGACCATAATAATTGGTCTATATAGTCAGAAAATTTAAAAAAAATTATACGTCAAATTTAAGAGTAGTTTTGTGCTAATTTAGTGTCCATGGCTGTATTTATAGTAATAAAACTCATTTTCTGTTTGTTTGTTTGTTTGGCCTTTATACAAATCTAAATGGCTCAACGGATTTTGCTCAAACTAGGTATACATATTTAGTGCATCCCAACTTAAAATGTTACATAATTAGTTTTTGCCACGCCCCCTCTAAAATTTTTCAATTAACGTTAATTTTTTTATTGTAAAACTCTTTATCATCGGAGATTTTTGTGTATTTAATTTTTAAAAATTTTTGTTTTTTGACATCAAAAACACTAACATATCTCCAAAATTGGATAAATTTTCAGTACAAAGACTTTTTCATAAAACATAAAAACGACATGAAAATCAAAGTTTGGTCCTTCGATTCAAATATCTCCGCTGTTCATTCATATATTTCATTCAAAGTTTTTTTGTTCAAAAGTTCAATAAAATCACTTTACAAAAATATGTTGAACTGTATCGTTAAGTCAGTATATATATGTTTTATGATTATGTCAAAAAAGTTCCAAAATATTGACTTTTTACTCAAACAGTGACTCAAAAATTGTTGTTGTTGTAAAACTGAAATCAATTAAAAATAGCAAATTTAACTTCCTTTCATATGACATAGCATTTATTTGCAAAAATTCGTCCAGCTGAGCGCAAAAATTATTTTACTGTTTTTGTCATCAAAACAACAAGGGTACCCCCTTTGAGTTTTTTCGAGAAATTTATTTTTTCCAAAATGTTGTTTTTATATTTTTTACAAAAAAGTTAAGTCCCAAAAATAATTTATGTGAAAAATTACCCCAATATCTCTTTCCAATCAAAAGTTATGGCTAAAAATCTATTTTTTCATACAATTGAGTATAGTAATAAAACTCATTTTCTGTTTGTTTGTTTTTTTGTTGGTTTGGCCTTTATACAAATCTAAATGGCTCAACGGATTTTGCTCAAACTAGGAATACATATTAAGTGCATCCCAACTTAAAATGTTGTATACTTAGTTTTTGCCACGCCCCTTCTAAAATTTTTCAACTAACGGTAATTTTGTTATTGTAAAACTTTTTAGTATCGGAGATTTTTGTGTATTTAATTTTTAAAAATTTTTGTTATTTTGACATCAAAAACACTAACATATCATCAACTACCCCATTTGATTTTTTTCGCGAAATTTATTTTTTACAAAAAAAGTCAAGTCACAAAAATAATTTATGTGAAAAAACTACCCCAATATCTCTTTCCAATCAAAAGTTATGGCTAAAAATCTATTTTTCCATACCAGACTATTAACAAAACTTAGTTTTATGTTAAAATTATCTATATAGTTTGAACGTCCACATTTATCTCTAAAAATTCAGTTGTGTGTCTAAAGTTATTACGAACATTTTGGATTTTATAAAATCTTCCTTATAGTAATCTACTTATTTTTTTGCCTTCCCACCCCCCTCCTGTTAAATTTGTTTTGTTGTGATGGCTCTATTTTTTCTCACTATTGTGCCACCGTTGTCACTTAGTTCTTTATCAATGTTACTTTAAAAGTTGTATATATATCACAATTTTATCGAAAAGATGACTGTGAATAAGAATGATGTAAAAGTAATTATTTCCATGTAATCAGTTTCAGCTATATGGCGATATAATAAAACATGCGCATCTGGTCAGCACAATTATTTCATTAGTTTTGATCTGTGCGTTAAATTCACAGATAGATGGCGCCACATTTGTAAGAACTGTGTGTACAAACTATACATACATACACCTTGCTGTGAATAGCTGAATAATGTTTTTTCAAAAGTTTTTTCAAATTTAACCCCACACGTTTGGGATTACAGACAGGTGGCGCTATTTTTTGCTTACAAAAGAATATCTGATGTTCTTATGCAGCTAGCAGATAAGTTTTGCGAAATATTTTGAGAAAATGTTATTGCTACCAAGCTTTTAAATAGTAAAATAATGCAGTACTGTCAGTTTTTTCAGTCGCAGCGTCATCTAGCGACATCAACACTTAAAAACATAGAATTGGATCAACTTAAATGTCCAGCTCACTTGCTGGACTTTTTGTTGTTTTTGCTTTGCTTGCAAATACGATTATATGATCCAGATCTCCAAAGAAAAAACGCAGCTAATTGAAATTTTAGTAGGTACAATCATTTTTAGTACAACGAATTTTTATAAAACATTGATAGCTAATAATGAGAAAAAATTATATGAAAATCAAAGTTTTTACTTTTAATGCCAATAACTCCGCTGTTTTTAATATATTTCATTAAAATTTTTTTTGTTAAAAAGTTCAATATGTTTTTTAATATAAATCTTTGTTAAGACGTTAAAAAGTCCATATCTCAAGGACGCATTGAGTCCCACCATAATTTTTATTTTGTTGAAAAGGTAATTGTGCTTGCTTTAAGATTAAGTAAATATAAAAATACTTTTTAATTTTTAAAATATGTTTTCCGTACCTCTTCTTTTAATTCAATAAGCTCACCGCAAGAGATGGAACCACCAACAACAAAAATTTTCCAAAACTTTTTTGGATTAATGTTTGTTCCATTACCTTTCTAACGGTAGCTTACAAATAAAATTCAACATGTTTTTCATTATTCCAAATTTTAAAAAACATTTAATCGAGTAGTGTATGTTAAAATGTTTATATAAATGACTCTCGAGTAACACCGGGTATATCAGCTAGTAGTTAACTAACTATCGTCGCATTTTGACTAGTTAAAAAAATACCAACTGTTCTTCTAGCTCATATCTAAGTAGTCATAAATGTACTAGCTCAACGGATTGGTATGCAGAAGTAGCGAGTTTGCAAGTGGCAAAGTTGCAAGTGCAAGTGGCAAAGTTGCAAACTCGCCACTTCTGCATAATTTTGTAAACATTAAATAAATTTAATTTCTATTTTTATAAGTAGTAACAATTGGGGATGTGACGGATGTCATTTTGCGGATACAGATCTGTAAAGAGCCTTTCTTGAGAATACGGATAGTTGAAATTTATATCCGTGGATGCGGATATTTTCAATTAAATTATAAAATTATTTTTTTTAAATTTTAATATTTATTTTTTTTAAGTAAAAGTCTGCTTAGGAGGCAGTCTATATGTTAGACTGCCTTAATGTATAAAACCCTGTTTTATATATTAGATACCATAAGAAATAATATACAACATATATAAGCAGCCGAGATGGAGAGACATTTGTAAGATACTTTTTAAGTAGGCGTGTCCAGATGGCATCCATGACAGCAAAATTTTACGTAAACACGTCTTTCTCGAAACAACGCTTTTCGACCTCGTTGACGTGAATACGAAAAAACTATTCAACTGATCGGACTAAAATTTTAATATTATTGTACATTAGGGCGTATCGAACAAATTTTTTTTAATTTCACATTCTAAGAGGTGTCAAACGTTGCACAGGGTGGTCAAGATCTCCCAAAAAAAAAATTTAGATCTTTAAAAACCCTTAAAAATAAGTATCTCTCCCTCAAGTACAAAGTTGTTTTTTGAGAAAAAACATTAAAAAATCACGATCTCAAAATGCTTTCCTTTTTGTAAGAAAAATTACATCTGTCTTAAAGTAAAAGTAAATATAGACTTAAACTAACAATATTTTGGGAAACACGATGCCAATCTTGGTTTTTACACACAGTGTCTTGTGTGAAGGATATTCGAATCTAAAGGTACACTTTTTCTCAATAATCTCAAAGGTGAAAATTTTCACATACGACTTTTATTTTCTCAGCCGATGAAATGTCATCCTAAAATTAAAGAAAGCACACTTTGCGGTTACTTGCTGGTTTTGTGATTAGTTTTTTTCACATCAAGTGTGCAGCGTTGACTGCGAGGATCTTCGATGCACTCAACGAAAATAAGGGACTTCGTTGGTCATGTGAAGATTGCAGGTTTTCTTATATTGAGATCTTTAGACTTATTAGACAATCTCGAAAATGTTTTTTGGAGGTGGCTAAGGATCTAAAGGTAGCACAAAAAAGACTGAATGAATATGAAGATTTGTTTAAAAATTTTAAAATTATGGATAAAGTTACATGAATTATGGATAAAACTTACAATTTTATGAGTTGGTGGTAATATCGCACCAACTAAGGTCGCTGCGTCAGCTGATCAGATTTCTCATTTTGTTAAAGCAATACCAATCATACAATACAAATAAATAAGAACTTACGCGGAAACTTGTATTGCCTCAAATGCCCTGCATCTTCTCAAACTAATTCAGTTTCTACAGGAGCGATACCAATACAAATACCGAACAGCAGTATTAAAGCCTCTGTTCATAAAGAACGTGTGGTCATTCAGCCTGAAAAATCTATATTTGTTTCTCGTTTTGCCGCTGATACACCCGATGAAAACGTGCTATTCCATATAAACTCTAAGTTGAATCTTGTAATTAAAAATATATCTGTTTACAAATTTAATTTTTCATACGAGCGCGTTACTTCCTCTTTTAAAATATCTTTGCCTGGTGATCTTTTTAACAAGGTATTAAATCAAGGATCAAAAGCTTTGACCTGACCATACGATGGTGCATGACTTTATTTCTAGACCTCGGCCTACAACTTCCTTGGCTACTTTACCAGTTCTTAACAAGAATAAAAAAAAACTAGAATGTTGCTTTCAGTTCCTTATCCTTTACCAAAACATCCAAGGCATTAACACCAAACTTAATAGTTTATTAATTTTGAGTTCCAGCCTTCTTTTTAATCTAACGGCTTTCAGTGAGACTTGGCTTAAAACTAACACTCTAAATACTGCAATTCTGTACAACAAATTTAACATATACCGCAAAGATAGAAAGTCCATTATTGGTATTTGCTCTAATGGTGGGGATGTGTTGATTGCAGTCCTAGCGACACATTTATCTCAAGAGTTATTAGTTCCAGAATCCCAAGACATTGATTTCTGTTGTGTCCATGTAAAGTTTGGTTCCTTGAGCCTTTTTATAACATGCACATATATTTTTCCCCTTTCTGCATTAGAAGTTTATAGCAAACATTTGGCTTCTATTAGTAAAGTTTGCTCAGAACTGCATTCTCATTATCATATTTTAATAACTGGTGTTTTTAACCTGCCAAACGTTTCCTTGGAACTGCTGTTTTGAAATTCTTGGAATATTTTTGCCTTCATCTGAAAGCTCATGCGATAATTATTTTTTAAACGAGCCAATCTGTTCCTGCTTCAATCCGAGGCCTGTTCCAACTTAAATGCATCTCTAACAAAAATAATTGTTTGCTTGATCTTGTGTTTTTTGATAAAAGCAATATTTCTTCTGTGTCTAAATCAGAATCTGTGGTTACACTCGAAGATTCTCACCATCCAACATTAGAAATTATTTTAAATTTTCCAAAACCATCTTTGCAGTACTATGATTCTCAACCACCTTTTGAGTTTAATTTTAAAAAATAAACTACGTGGCTTTGAAGAATAACTTGTCCAATATAAACTGCAATTTTATTCTAAATACTAATACAAAAAGGCTATCATCTCAGAGTCTTGATGATGATGGTATGTGCGTGATGATGGTAAGTGCGTTTAATAAAATGCTCAATGATTGTTTTCTAAAAGCTATTCCGCAAAGGAAAGCCACTTTGACATCGGGTCCGGTATGGTATCCAATTGAATTCAGAAAAATGAGGAACTTGAAATCAAGATACTACAATAAATATAAAAAGAAACAGATAATATATGTGATTTGGGATGCTATACTTCAATTGTATACAGTTACCAACAGTGCGTCTCAATTTGAGGCAGCCACTTTAACCTAACCTAACCTAACCTACCAACAGTTATGCGAACAATCCTATAATATCTACTTAACACAAGTGAAATTAAACATCAATCTGATGCTAAATATTTTTGAACTTTGTAAAACACAAAACGTATGATTAATTCCTATCCTTATTTTATAAAATATTATTCTGTTGATTCCGATAATGATAATAACATTTGCAATCTTTTCGCTGACTTTTTCAAGACGACTTCCCTTTAATATTCAATCTGGGGATATTTATTTCCCAATCACTGATACAAAAACAGTCTTATCATATTTGAAAAATATTAAACATCATATAAATGTGGTCCTGATAACATAACTTCATTTATATTAAAATACTGCTGTGCAGATTTAGGAACTATTTACTTTTTCATTAAAATCCTGCAGCTTGGAAACATTCATTTTTAATTCCATTGCATAAATCCAAAAATAGGGCTTTAATTGATAACTTGGCATCGAAAAATTAAGAGCGTTGCCTAAACTTTTAGAGGGAATTGTTACATCACGATTGATCTTGATTGTTTTTTTTATAATGATTGAGATATGACCCCTGAAGGCCATATGGCGAAAATTTTTTATCGATTACCAATAGCTGCTGCGTCACCATTTTGGTATATTTGTACTGAACAATAATTTCTACATACCTTATCAAGTTTAATTTAAGAGCGGGTTTATGAAAGTAAATAAACTTAAATTTTTGGCCAAAATTAAAATCTGTAAACAAACTCCGTTTACTTGTATGGCACCTCCTTAAAGAACGCAAAAACATGTACCACGTATGCAGACCATATAAAAGAATCATTAAAATGATAATTGAAATGGTGCTCCCATGAAAATGGAATAACGTAAGAAATCCATAATGCCAGTAAATGTATGCCTACGCAATAAAATACTAGCACACAAGCACACAAACACAGACACGCACAAACCGTCACAGTATTATCCCTATAGGAAAATAAACTAATTCAAAAGTTATTGAAAAAGTAGTTTTTTGTCAACCGCAACTGGTTGAAACTCTGTATTTTTCCATAGAACGAACTCATGGCGATGTCCGCTAAATAAGTCAATTAACCTTAGTCTACATACATTTTCAACTACTTCAAAATAAGCTTATTTTTAGTTAGTTGAAAAATGGTTTAAGATAATTCAATTAAAAACCAGTAGATTTTGCACTTATTGAAAACGAATTTAAAAGCAAAAAATTAAATAAATTGAAGAGATAACTCCCAAAGAATTGAAATGATTTAACTGAATATTATTTTTTAATTATTTTAACTACTTTAGAGCAAACAAATACTTTTAAAGAAATACTTTTAAATTTTACAAAAGAAACGTTGCAACTTTTAATGGTTCTCCGATTTTGATATATTTTTATTAAAGAGTTGAAAATGAAGACATAAATTCTAAAGTATGTTTTTAATAAATTAAATACGAACAGTTCTTAAGTCGAAAAAAAAATTAAATAGAAAAGTATTTTAGTCTAAGGAGTTATTATTTGACAAATTATTCAATTGTTTGTTGAAATAAAAAAAAAGATATCAAAGTTAGTGTCATATAATTTAAAGTGGACTATCAACTACATTCTTTTAAATCAGTTTTTCAATTATTTGTTTTGAAAAACAAGTTAGTTTGTTCCTGTAGGGATGCATGCCTTGTGCTCATACATATGGATTTATGCAAAGAAGCGTATAAAGTAACAATGTCTATAATGGTCACGGTGGTGCAAGGTTACGACTTAACATAACCAATAAATACGAAATACTACAAAAAAATCCAATAACATTTACATCAAAGACTCAAACTCTTGCAAAAGATAGCGAAAGCGAGAAAGAAACAGAGTTTAACACACAATACACACAATAATAATACATTTCGTAAAAAACCGAACCGAGCTTTAATGAATTTCTTGGGAATAATATTTTTTTCTGACTAAACTATTAAAAAAAGACAGACAGAACGAAAGACAGATAGACAAACAGAAATTTCGTAAGTAATCTCAATTTAATTGCAAGCTTTATGGCGCAAACATAAGTAAAATTACTGTGGCAAAAGTTTTTTTTTCGTTAAGGAGCACTACTAGTGTGACCGTTAAAACAATGATAATTTTCTTTAAATTTTTAAAATATAATAAAATAAGTTTGTTTCGAAATATGCAGGCTTTATTTATTTATATATATTTTTAGTAAATATAATTTTTTCATAAATATAATTCTTAAACAATATTATTTTTTTAGAATTATATTTGAGCTTAATGCCACATAAGTTCATAAAGCAAGAGGTTGCAACAACGACAAATTTTTTCAGTTAAAAATCTTTACGCAATACTCCTTAGTGACAAAAAAGTTTACCCACTGCTGCAGTGATTGCGCCCAACACAGTTCCTGAAAAATAAAAGAAAACGTTCAACTAAAAGATATTTCTTGAACTTCAATGACTTATGAGAATAGAAAAATTTAAATGTAAAAAAGGGGCAAAGTTTTGAATTTTTTTTATGTGTAGCTAGCCCAGCTAGCACAGATTTTGATTTGTAACAAAAAAATGTTTTAATTCGGTGGTATTCCAGTTTTTTTAAACAAATTTAGTCATAAATGGGTTGCATTAAAGTTTCAAATAAATAAAGTGTAACAAATCATTCGTTTTGTTGCAAATAAGTTAAACTACGGTTTTAATTGTGTTACGAATAAATGCACTTGTTGTAAAAATGTTTCATAAAGTTTTGAAAAAAAAATAAGTAGTTTTTACGTTAAATTAAAATAATTACAACATTTCTTTTTGTAGCACCTATAAAAAATATTTGCGTATTGTAATTGTAACAAATACAGTAACGAGTTAGTAACCTAGACGTGACAAAGTTGCTTTATGTTTGTATTAAGTTAAATCAATGTCACAACAACTTAATGTTCAAAATATCGGTTTGAAGATGTTTTTAATCATTTATAGGGAAGTCACTACAAATAAATATTTCCAATTTTGCTGTGACGCACTAAAATGCCATAAGCAAAATATAAATTTTATTGCTCACAAAAAAATCTGTGCTGCTTATCAATTTCATTGCGTAGGCTTCTAATACCATGCAATCCATTATTGTTTTATTTTTTCACAAAATGAATCATTGTGAAATTATAAGAATTTCTTTTGTTGCAAGAAGGTTGAAATGAGGTTTCTATTCTGTTACAAGAATATTGGAAATAGTCATTGCAACCTTAGGCTGTATTAAGGTTATTATTCAGTTGATACAAGATTAAAAAAAACATAATTGTAACTTTTAAAGTACGATAAGTAAGATAAATAAGAACGATTTATTGAGGTTATTTTTTCGTTGCAAGAATTTTAGAAAAACCATTGGATCCAAAATAATGTAATTAGTTACATTACCGTTGTATAGGAGTTATAATTCAGTTGCAAGAAGTTTTGATAAAATTGTTGTAAGTAAATGCTGCATTTATGTTATTATTCAGTTGCAGCAACTTTAAAAAAAATATTTGTAACTTTTGATAGTTACTTAGTTGCAAGAACTAGGTATTGAGGTTATTATTCAGTTGCAAGAACTTTGGAAAAAAAATGTCTAAAAACTTCATACTCGCCATATTTGATTTGTTTTCTATACTATGAATTTTGATTGGAATAAATCAAAATTTATTATTTTCTTTTAGAATTTTCAGTGCAATATGACACTAGGAACTTAAATAAATGGATTTAGCTATATATTAAACGTTAGATGTGTTTTTTACTAAGCGAGTTGTAAAAAACGATCGCTTATTGTATGAATTTTCGCTTCATACTCGCTTAAATAACAACACATGTTGTTGGTAAATGTTTTAAAAATAGCCAAGCAAATAAAAAAAAGTGCTCCCAAGTCTTTTTCCTACAACTTTGTGTTTTTTTTTGCAAAGTGGCAACTTTCGATGTAGTAGCTGTCAATAAAGATGCATGAATTCTATATTTTTTTATACTCAATATTGCTAACGAAATACTCAAAACTGTTTTAATTGGTCTTAATACTTAAAAGTTTAACAAAATATACAGTGCACAAAGCAACCCTCATAAAAACGTTTAAATTCTAGAAAATAAAATAAATTTAAACAAATTTATTGCATTGAATATATTTTAAGTATACGTTTATTGTGAAATATAAATAACCAAATAATTTTCTTCTGAAAATTAATACACATTTAGCTGTCAAAGTTTTAAATTTTAATAAGTTATTTATCAATCAAACATAAATCAATCAGAAAATTCTTAGAAAAGGTAAAACAGTGCAAAAAATTAATTTTATTTGAGTTAATTTTGCGTTTTTTAAATAATAAACCTCAATTTAATGTCTAGTTTTTTGTTTTTATAGCAAACGTAAAATATGGTCGAGGATTGAGCCTTTGGGATTGCTCAAATGCTATTAAGAGCGCAAGGAAGAGTTTGAGCATCCCAGGAAGAAAAGATTTGCATATTCCCATGTTTTAGAATATATGCTTGCAAAGGGATTCACAGTAAGTTACTAATTGCCTTATTTTTAGTGTCCGACCGAATATTCGGTTTCGGTTACGGCCAGTGTTGGCCCTTTTTGGCAGTTTCCATATTGAGACCGAATAGCCGAAACCAGCCGAAACTTTTGGTAAAAATTTCGGAACATTTCAAGAATAGTGACAACTACAATTTTGAATTTTTTTGCAGATTATATGGATTTTGGCCTCCTTACTCCAAATCTGAAAAAAATTCAGGACGCTCGTAAGTGGTTTAGAAGTTATAGGCCTCCAAAGTTGGAAAAAAATATCCAACAAATCTTGCTATTTTTCTAAAATTTTCAACAAAACTACACTCTATGGGTGTCATAATAAAGGTAATTTAAGTACCTATTCAACAAAGTACCAGTTCAAATATGAAAATCCATGCATAGCTTTTAAGGATATAAACATTTTTAGTGTCGTGCTTTCGTAAAAAGGAAACCACTAGTTTTCCATACAAATTGTAAATATAATAAAAGGTATATCTTAAAAAGTTATGAATGGATTTTTCATGTTTGATACCTCGTTGCATTAACTTTCTTTTGATACCCATAACTCGGAACACTAAAAAAAAAACTATAAAGATTTGTAGCCCATTTTGCAACTTTGAAGGCCTATAACTTCCAAACCAATTGCCAGCGGCCTGAAATTTGGATTTGGATTTAGGAGGTTAAAATCCGTATAATCCAGCAAAAAAATATTAAAAAAGTGTGTTTTCGCTATTCTTGAATTATACCAAAATTGTATGCAATAGTCATTTGATTCAAATATATAAGTTTGGTTTAATAAAAATATTTTCGACGCATTGTACAAAACAAAAATTATGAATTTGTCTATAATTTGATTTATCGTGTTAACGCAAAACATTTTGATTAATTTTATGAGTTCGATACTATCATTTTCGATATTATCATCTCTATTGCAATTACCATTAAAGTTTTATAGGTACTTATGCCAAAAATTGATAATTAAACTTCTGAACGAGTTCTGTGCGTGTGTGTGTGTGTGGAATAAAGAAAAAGAAAACGAAATATATATTTCTATTTTTATAATACTAAACCTTTAAGAAAAACAGAAATACTTTGCTTCGTAGTTCTAAAAAAATGTACATTGTAGGTGCATACTATTTTGAGTGTGTACAGAAAAAAGTGTGTGCAATAAAAAATAAAATAAAAAATTATTTCATATATTATTATAGTAAACTTCAATTAATTATTATAAACTTCAATATTCAAATAAATCTTGTTTTGTACTAGTAGTTCTTTTGTTTTCTTTAAATAAAAACAGTCATTTGTAAAAACTTATATTTTCATATCAATAACCAGTTTCGGTTTCGGCCGATTATTATGAAATGGCCGAATAATCGGTTTCGGTTTTGGTCGGACACTACTTATTTTATGTCATTCAGGCTTCTTCAGGCTTTGCAATTTTAGGCTTCCAATACAACAACTCTTTGTCTGGAGGGCAAGATGCGCAGTCTGTTGAACGCATACAAAGCTTCAAAAGACAACAACAGAACTGGAGCAACACAGTGCAGTGCGCCATTTATGAAAGAACTGGACGATATTTTTGGTGATAGACCAACAATTGCCAACACTCATACGCTGCACGCTGGGTGTAGACCCATTGTAGCATTAAAAGCAATTGAACGAGAAGAATCTTCACCAAATTCTTCAACTCCGAAAACATCAGCAAAATATGATACTGCGCTTAAGGACAAAAGGTGTTCGAAACTACGCGAAAAGTATTTAAATGAAAAGCTCAATCTCAAAAAGGAAACCTTAAAAGCTAAGGAAGCTCTTCGAATAGATTCAATGAAAAAAATTCAGGATATTCTCAAAGAAAAGTGGCAAAATGAATCGGAAAATGGAAAAAATTGCACTCTTGGAAATAATTCTAAATCGTCAGTCAAACTAAGAGTATTGAAGAATTTTTGAGAACTTCTTCCAATAGGTACTGTTTTTTAATTGATTCCATTCGAAGACTTTTTTTAGCTTTTCAAGATGCCTTTTTGAGACTTAGTGAACGTAACTTAGTGAACGTGCCTTTATTAATAAACAGAAGAACTGCTCTACATTAGTATATTATTCTATATAATAGAAACCGCTTTAATATTTTGTTTGCTTGAATTCAAGTTTGTTGTTGTGTTATTAAGTTTGCTTTTTTATTTTCTTTTTTTGAGCCAATAAAAAAAGGGCATTTATAAAATTTTCTGTGTTTATAAAAAAAAAAAAAATTGTACAAAAAATAGTTTAATGTTCAAAAGAAAATACTTAAATTCGTAAGACCGTTGAATAATGCTTCGGTCTTGCAAATAATTAAAGATAATGGCACGCCTGTTTACGTCTCTATCCGCTATATATACAGTAGTATCTTCGAGAATGCTGTCATTCGTCGATGCTTGCGGTTCATCAACGTCACACAAATCATCTTTAATTTTGCAGATGTTATGTAAAGCACTCACTATGAAATTTGTTAATGAACATAAGCTAGTTTGCTCAGTAAACTTTAATAATCTTCGAAATCTAGCTTTCAAAAGACCAAAAGCATTTTCTACGACTATGCGAGTGGAGGAATGTATTCTGTTAAATTCTTTTAAAATATCTGTAAGATTTCCATTATCTTTAAATGGTGGAAGTAGCCAGCTCATTGCAGGATAAACTGAATCCCTAAGAATAAATGTTGAGTTACAGAAAAAGTCCTCATAATTGTTTTGAACTCGCCTGTATAGTTTAGATCGTCTAAGCACCCTAAAGTCATGAAGAGATCCGAACTCACCGCAACAAATGTTAGTAAATTTTTTATCTGCATCTATAACAGCCTGTAAAACTAAGCTGTAGTTTCTCTTTAGATCGAAATAACACTCCTTGCCAACTGAGGGTGCCTCAATTGAGAAATGCGTGCAGTATATTACACCAACGACGCCTGGCATATTTTTTCGTCTCAAATTTCCTTTGCGTTTCTTCGGCATTTGCACCCTGAGGCCATTTAATGGAATCATGGCTAATTCAAAGTAGCCACTCAGTAACACGGCGGACAGCTATCCACGCTGTGGATTATGTTACTCTAAATAAACTCCCAAGTTGTAGAGGGTGTTTTTTATAAAGTGATACAAGTTTCAATCATAATAAAACATAGTTATATATTTTCAATATCAATGAAATGGATATTGAAAATATATTACTTTATTGGATAGAAAATTTTATGACATTAATGCAACCGCTACGGCTGGCGCGTACAAGGCGCAATCTGGAACATCAATTTTCATAAACTTTTCGTAGCATTTGAAGCCGTATCTCGCCGATAACTCTTCGAATGTTGATTTCCAGGTGTTCAATTGTTTGTGGTTTATCGAAGTAGACAAGTGACTTTACATAACCCCAAAGAAAATAATTCAATGGGGTTAAGTCACTTAAGGGCCAATTAATTGGGCCATTTCGTGAAAATATTTTTTTGTCAAAAGTTTTCTTGAGTAAATCAATTGTAGCGCCCACTGTGTGGCATGTGGCTCCATCCTGTTGGAACCACATATCAGCAAGATTAATGCCAGCTAATTGAGGTACGAAAAAACTTCGAATCATGTTCCTATACCGTTCACCATTGACAGTAACATTCTGACCATCATCGTTTTCAAAGACATATGGGCCAATGACTCCGCCAGCCCATAAAACGCACCAAACAGTAATTTTCTGTGGATGTAATGGTGTTTCGACAAAAGCTTGTGGATTCTCCTCACTCCAAATACGACAATTCTGTTTATTTGCGTACCCATTCAACCAAAAATGTGCTTCATCGGAAAATAAAATTTTCCATGGAAATTCAAAATCAATATCAATTTGTGCTTCAGCCCATTCGCCGGATTGGCGGCGCATATGATGGTCGTTTGGCTTTAATTCCTGCACAAGTTGAATCTTGAAAGGTTTTAAGCCAAGATCTTTTCGTAAAATCTTCCATAAAGTGGAAGGACACAACCCCAGTTGCTAAGAACGGCGACGAATTGATCGACTAGGATCATCTTCAATGCTTTCCTGTACAGCGGCTACAGATTCTTCAGTGCGCACTGTTTGGCGTCTCACGGGATGCACATTATCAGTAACAGTAAATGTGGTCCAAAAACGATCTATTGTTTTTGGAATTAGCAGCTCTGAAGGACGATTATGTACGCCATAAAAAGGACGAAGTGCACGATAAGTTTGACGTACAGAACCATTATTTTGATTAAAAATTTCCACAATTTGCACAAGTTGCTCTGGTGTAAGTCGATCCATAGTGAAATGTCAAACCAAACTTAACAAAAAGCAGCTACCAGCTGTTAAATGGGTGGTGAAATAAAGCAATAATGCTATTTAAAAGTTGTATTGCTCTTTAAAAAACACCCTTTATATACGTAATGGAGTTGCTATAATGTATACATTTACCTTCTTTTTTAATTCAGTTTTTGATGTTTGAATATATGCTTAGCGATACTAATAGCGAATACTGATCTGCATATAACAAAGGTTTAAAAGGACTTTTTAAAGGAAGCAAAATAACAAAATCTTCAGCATCCTGCAGGTTTTTTTGGTGGCGCAAAACGATACTCTTTTCCATTCAATAATGTGCAACCTAAAGACAACAGATATGTACTTTTGTTAAATATATTTATAAATATTTACAACTGCCATTTCTGTGTTTTCCATCACGAAAATCAGTCAATTAATTTAACAATTTAAGTTTTCCCTTAAAACTTGTTGGTTTTTGAAGACTTATTTTATGAAATTTCAGAAAATGCTGCCAAGTTGACCCGAAAAAAATTTCAAGCGATTTAGTCGTTTTATGAGTAATCGCTTTGAAAAAACACAGCTATTTGAACGCGGAAATTACAAACTCGAAATATTTCCAAACTATTTTAAAAATTTGTATTTTTTTGGGTGGTGCGTTAGTTTTCTAAAGGTAAAACACAAACATTCATTGACAAAATGGCCTTTGTTGTAAAATTTTAGTGTAAAATTATAACTGGCTTTATGAAAATTATATAAAGGAATTGTGTATGCAAAACATTTTAAAACTTTTTAAGAACTTCTTTTTTTTCAATTAGGAATATTTATGTCATCAGTACTCCTTGTTAAAAAATCTGTCATTAAAACAAAAAATTTGTTACATTCACGTTATTTCACCTGAATTGTAACGTAATGCTTGGTTCTCACTATTCACTATTTCATTTTCAGTGGTCAGTTGTTGTCAATCAAATTGAAAATAACAATATGTTAACATTTTTTCTACATTTGACAATCTTAGAAAATTAAAGACAAATACATTATTAAATAGAGCCATTGGCGTAGCAAGCGGGGGGAAAGGGGCAGTTGTCCAACTTTTTTAGCTAGATAAACAATTTCAAAAGAAAATTTATTCAAAATATCAGTTTTTTTCAGAGTGCGGAAAAATTCGTTCGCAATTGATTAAAATACAATCTTATCGTTCGCTTTTTGCTGTGTGTGAGAATTTTTCAAATGAAAAATTTAAAAGTTGACGAACGTACGCAATCGAAAAAGGAACGCTCTGCTTGCGTCGTTTTTTTTTATCACTGATAAATTTGTGAGCTTTGTATTTTTTCGAACGAATTTTTCACACAACAACAAAAAGCAACAAACGTTCGTTTGGAATTGTTCATTAAAAATGAGCGTTTGAAGAAAAAATTCACGAACGTTCGTTTGTACGTGGAGTTATTAGACAAAATATAAGCTTGTTGTAGTATTTTTGTATACTTGCTGACATGAAAAGATGAAACCCAAATACACATGTGAACTGTACATGCATATGAGGAAAAAGAATGTTTTAATGCTTTTGAATAAGGTAAATAAACTTGATATGCCCAATCAAATGAAAAAAGATGGTTTGTTATGTTTGGTGTTATATAATTAGATTGCATGATAAGTACAGATAGGTACGGTGATATATGTAATGGATATGGTATAGTGGTATGGTTTGAAGATAATGGTGTAATGGATAATGGTATGATGGTAATTTTGTTAGTGTTAAGTAATGTAGAATCGCGAAAAAAATAACTCGCACAAAGGTTAATCATAGTCAAACAATTTAAACAACGCATCGTTCCCTTAATTCGTATTTCTACCACGTAATTGTAGTAATTTGAAGCGTTTTGAGTTGTTTTGAGGTATTTTGGTGTTTTGTAGTAATTTGAGGTATTTTGTGGTGTTTTGAGGTATTTTTTTACCCACGTGAGAGATTTTTCTCACAAAATAACATGAGAATTACCACATCCCACAATCTTTGAAAAATACCATAAGTGCTATTTATCGTGCTTTTCTGGTAACATAGGAGGTGACGGGACATAACCCCAAGGTACATAATCCCAAATTACAATTTGTTCCGTTTAAAAAGAGGACATAGTCCCAAAAATTGTATTTAGTAATATGACCGCTTAATAAGCGATCATAACACCAAATGGGGATTCAGACCGCTAGGGACTATGTCCGCTTTTGAAAGGTCATAATCTCGAGTGGTTCTAACAAATAACAGGGCAGTCCACGATCTTGTTGCATCGTTGCAAATGCAAAATAAACAGCTTTTACAAAAACAAAAAGTATATGCTGCAAAAGCTTTTCAATGCTTTTTGTTTTTGTAAAAGCTGTTTATTTTGCATTTGCAACGATGCAACAAGATCGTGAACTGCCCTACTATATCTGTGTCGATATGTAATAACGCCTTAAGTCTGATTTCAAAGTATAAATAAATCTTGCTTTAAATTTTTCAATCGCCATATAAGTTAAATGGAAGTGTCTTTTGTTTTTAAGTCATAACTTTGGCTTTGGTCATGCTAGAAGCAATAGATTTTGTGCGTTTGTAATGCATATGCATAGAACACAGCTACAGCAATAACTCAGATCTGTCGTAAGTCGAATTAAGCTATTATTGCTTATCGACACAGATATGACAAAATTATTCGTTCTTGTACTGAATGGTAATTACAACATCTACAAGGTCGAATAAATTTTTTTATGGTGTTTTTAATGATAAAATAATTTGCCCTTGTATGGAAAAATGTTAAGTCAACAGCAACAGCGCTCGATGCTACGCATCCGCAACAAATTTTTTTTGCGAACTTATTTTAGGAAACGAACGTTCCTGAATTTTTCTTTGAACGATTAATTTTTATGAAAAATTAAAAACGAACGTTCGCTGCTTGTTCTTTTTTTGTGAAAAATTCGATCGAAAAAATTTTAGACTGACAAATTTTTCAGAGATAAAAAATACGACGCCAGCAGAGAGTTCCCCATTCGTTCGTGATAATTTGCGAAAAAAATTTTATATGAGGAGAACGATAATTGAGAACAATCGTATTTCAAACGTTCTCCGCACCCTGGTTTGGTACTGCCCCCCCAGATGAAATTCGCTTCCTACGCGCTTGAATGGAGCTATGCAGAAAATGTTCAAGAGTTTTATTCTGGTGATATTTCAGGTGATAACATTTTGTGTCGTCATAAAAATGACATAGTGAAATCCAAGCATAAGAATAACACAATAAAAACTCTTTTGGATGCTTCAAGGATGTTTTATCTTGTGTCGTTTAACTTTAGTTTGTACCAACAACACATTTATAACATTACTATAACACATTTTTCGCCTAATTGCAACCTAAGTTGTTACAAAATAAGCGTAAAATATCTGCTTTTTCAGTTATAATTCCGTTACAGTTACCATTTATATCTGTATTGGCGACTCTTTTGCGACACTTTTACAACCTTTTTGTGCTAGCTGGGAGTAGTAGTAGTTGTAGTAGTTGTAGTAGTAGTAGTAACATTTATAAGATATTTTTTTATTAAAATACATAACATAACTTAACATTAGGCAAACAATTTATTAATTACATTTCTAACATTCAATAGCAATATTTTGAAAAGAAAAAGATCTGCGATCTAATGTTCACAAGAAACTAGAGGCGATTGCACCCAGTTGTTCGCGGCATCATTGACAAACTTTTCGTGATGATTTCTTGAAGGAAGTTTCTGCATGAGCTGCTGGACTTAAAATATTCGTACAAAATATAATGCAAAGCAGCACTCTATTACAACAACTTAAAGATATTCATGATTGATGTAATTCGCCGAATCGTTCAGAGGCTAAACTGCAACAATACAGCGTTTTCACTTCTTCAACGTTTCATTATAACATTCCTTGACGAATTTTATTACACGTTTCGATTTTAGTTCCTTGACGAATTTTCTTTATATTGCTGTCTACTTTTCGTTAACGAAACCTCCTCAATATTTCGATATTGGGTTCGTGCATGATAAATCCCGACGTTTCTGCATTGCGTCCTGCACGAATTTGGAACATTTATATGAAATTTTCGTCAATGAAATGTATGACCAAATCAGCATGTTTCGTCAAGGATCAAGAAAAATCGTACATGATTCATTTGAGATTTCTTCAAGACTGGAACTACTGGGTAGTTACGTAAGTAAATAATTAAACATAATCTTATTTTTATTATAACGTGAAGTGAAGTGGGGGTAGAAAATAAATGTATAACATAAATAATCACAAAAAAAGAAGAAGTGAATTAAAGATAATAAAAATTAATATATAATAAGAAAAAAAAGATTAATATAAGCTCAAAAACTAAAAAGTATTAACTACTAACCAAAACTGAATAAACAATCAACATAATTGTAATTAAGACTGAAAAGCCAAGCTTAACATTCCGAAAAACATACATTTATTACAGATAAATCCTATGCATGTTATTAAAGAGTCTGGGATAATAATTGTAGTGAATACTGTGGCACAGTGACAATATTCTGAAGATAAATTCTTAAGTTATAGCTTATTGAGTATCGACTTAATAGATACCCAGATTTGATAAAAAATATCTGTAATACCTTGAAACAGTATAAATGCTTTTAATGGTTAGATGTATGTAAAACTAGTGTCCAACCAAAACTGTTATTTTGGCCGAACCGAATCCGAATATTCTGCCATTTTATAATATTCGGCAGAAACCGAAACTGGTTTTTAATATGAAAATGTAAGTTATTTACAAATACATTTTTTTTTATAAAAAGGAAACAAAAATACCATTTCATACAAATTAAAAAAAAATTGTATAAAAAAGTATTCTTTAAATATTGAAGTTCATAACAATTAATAAAAATTTATTATAATAATAAAAGGGATAATTCTTTTATTTTATTCCGTACACACTTAACATTTTTGTAGAGCTACAAAAGAAAGTATCTTTGTTAGTTTTTTAAAGATTTAGTATTATAAGAATAGATATAATTCGTTTTCTTTTCCTTAATTCCACACACACAGAATTCGTTCAAAAGTTTAATAATCACTTTTTGGATTTTTATCAGTGGCAGAGCCCGTGTTGCGGGCGGGCCCAACTATGCCAGGGCACCCTCAAGTCCCTTGATGCAAATGATAATTAAGTGGAGAACGACAAAAAAAATCATGATAAACTAAAATAATTTTTGTTCATTGAATAAAATTCAATTATGGTCGGAGTCGATTTACACGTCACTAATATGGTAAGAAATTTTGGAATAAGTTTTAATACTTTTAATACATATATGACCACACCAAAATTGTATTAAAATTAAATACTGGCCAAATATTAAAATTGATTTTTAATAAAAATATGTATTAAAATTGAATGCTTAATTCGTGTTAATTTTTAATACTGATTCTGTATTAAAAATTAATTATGATACTAGCCATAGTATCAAATTAATACCAAGGCATTGAAATTTAATACAAAATTTTATTAAAATATAATACAGCATGTCTTAGAAACTAAATACAATATTCACCATAGTATCGCTTTGAATATTATCACCATAGTAGAGTATAGTATAGTATAGCATAGTATTATCACCAAGGGTATAAAATATCGTTGTAATATTTGAACTGTATTAAAATGTATAACAAAATATTTAAAAATTTTGTAATCAATTGTGAAGTATTAATTTTAAAACTTTTTGTGATTTGAGTGATTTTTTAAGCGTTTGGTTTTTGAAAAGTGGAAAAAAAAACTTGCAAAAGTGAATAACATATTTTTTTGGAGCGATACATTAATGTCTGCCAATTACTTTTTAAAAAATATTTCATGTAAATGCTTCCCGCGACTACACCTGAGGTGTTCCATCCGTAAGCTCCAATTTTGGCATACTGTTTCCAGCATTTTGGCCGGTATCTCATCAATGACAGCTTTAACGTTGTCTTCCAGATTGTGGCAGGCTTCTCCCTGTACACGAGAGACTCTACGTAGCCCCACAAAAATTCTAGTGGGGTGAAATTAAATGATCTTGGCGGCCAATGGACTGCTTAAAGCCGTGAGATTAATTGCTCACGAAATTCGCCTCTCGAAAGGTCCGTGGTATCGCGTGCCGTGTGGCATGTGTCACCATCTCGTTGCAATTTCATTTAAGCCAAGTCATATTCTTCCATTTTGGGCAAAAAAAAATTGGTAATCATCGCACGGTACCTTGTCCCGTTGCGATTTTCATTATTTTTGAAAAAGTACGGTCCAATGATGCCACCGACCTACAAATCTCACCAGCATTTGCCAAGGGAGCATTGGCAACTCTTTAACTGCTCATGGCTGCTCTTCAGACAAAATTCGGCAATTCTGTTTGTTGACGTACCCATTGAGCCAAAAATGAGCTTCGTAGCTGAAGAAAATTTTTCAATAAAAAGTTTATTTCCATCCAACTTTTTTAAGGACCATTCACCAAACAAACGACGTTGTGGTTGGTCACCAGGCTTCAGTTCTTGGATCAGCTGTATTTTGTATGGTTTCATACCGAGGTATTTACGTGAAATCTTCCAAATGGTCGAATAACACAAGATCAATTGTTGACAACGGCGACGAATTGACATATCGTGATCTGTATTGACACTAACCGAATTGGTGGGTTGGTGGATTAATGTCCAATAAAGTTAAACTGGTGCAAAATTTGGTCACAATAGCTTGAATAAGTCGATTTTGACGACCGTAAAATGGACATAATTTGCAAAACACATTTTTCACAGAACCCGAATTTTGATAACAAAATTCAATGATTTGCAAGCGCTGTTCATTTGTTAGTTTATTCATGGTAAAATGGCAAGCCTTATTGAGCATTTTTGGCTTTTCCACATGTTACGAATCACGCGTGAGGTGTCAAAAAATGTACACTGAAAAAATAAATAGCAAAAAAGTATATAGCAGGGCGCTTTGGTAATATCTACACGAAAAGAGCCGCAGTTAAATTTATATTATTTAAACTTGAGTACACATTAGAACAAAAATTCAAAACAGCATCTTTTGTTGACAGACCAGATCTAAAGCCATACTGACATTTACTAAGAAGAGAACTATTTTATAAAAATTTTACGATACGAGCCTTCATAGGCTTTTTCAAAAACTTTGGCAAACACCGGAAAGAGCGATATAGGTCTATAGTTGTCAATATTGGTACGATCACCTTTCTTAATGAGAGGAATTACCTCAGCCATCTTCATATCATTAGGAAATAAACTTATCTCAACACTTAAATTTAACAAATGGCTTAAAACATTACAAATATTAAAATTTATTTTCTTAATGGAATTATTGGTAACATAATAATTAGAAGAAGAGTTAGAATTTTTTAACGACATAATAATTGTATACATCTCAAACGAAGAAATTACATCATAAAAAAAAACTCTTAGGCAAAGAATGTTCACTGGACAAACAAGAACACAAAGAACTTTCAGTGGCGCTATCAGCAACTACTTCGGAGCCTATTGAAACGAAAAATATGTTAGACTATCGTCATATGAAATCAAAAATGCCGTAAGTTTTATTTAAAACATTTTATAGGAGAAGCGAAAAACTTTCTAAATTTCTAAAGCGCATGCACTGAGGGCGTTCTTAGGGTTAATTTCGAGGGTTAATAGAAATGTCGTTTTTAGTTGTAAGAGTGTACAATTTTGCAGGAAATAAATTATTTTTCAAAACTGTGCATCATAATCAATCAAAAAGCCGATTTAAAATTTTTGTAACTTACGGGTTTTTTGATTTCATATGACGATATGTAGTTTAATTAGAAGAGATAAACTGCCAAAGTATAGTTTGTTTTAACACTTTATTTTGAAAAGGCTTCCAAAAACTTATCTGTCATAAAAACTATTTTTAGTAAATATATATCAATAAGAAAACTCAAAAAAGACAGTCACTGTAACATAAATTTTAAGCCCCTAAAAAACGATATCACTACAAAAACTTGAAAGAATGACAGTCGCGCAAATAGAATTACCTTAAATATTAAAATGTAGAATATGGTGTATGAAAAAAGGAACCATATGAATCCCACGCAAGTAATTTTCTCCATGTTTGAAGATTTTAAGTATTTTCAAGATACTTGTAAAAATCGCTGATGTATGCATTGTGTAAGGTTTATATAAGGTTTATATTGTTTACTGGGGGATACTGGGTATGGCGTAATACTTTTATTTATTTTCATCTATTTAAAAGCCTGCGTTTCATGCTCAAAGATATTCTCTGCCATGTCTAAGAGATAAGACACACACACCACATCTAAGCCCATAACGAGCAATTCGTATGCGGTTATCCACGTGACGTTTCATTGCGGTCACATTGTATTTGTTGTTATTGTAAATGCTACTACTTGTTGGCTTTGCTGATGTGGCCTTGTTAGTCGGTTGGACGATTGGACGATTGAATGCTTAGAGGTTGTTTTATTTAGTTCGGTTTGGACGTTGAAACTTATAAATAATTCAACGTTTCATTCATAATTTAAGCATTTGTGATTGTGTGAGTGGATCCGTGAATGTGTGTGTGTATGTTTTAGCATGTGTGTGTGTGTCTATTTTGTGTGACGATAAATATGCCGTCACAATGTGCCATCACTAACTCCACCTGCTGCTAGAGCTGATGGCTTTTGTGGCATTGAAAAGTGAATTCAGTATAAATAAAATAACGTTATGCATTTAGTTTAGAGCATTTAAATGACGCACCGTGATCACCGAAGCATGAACACAACAAGTGCTGTTTCCTTGATGGCGATGGACGGAAGTTAGTGTTTGGTCAGCAGCTGAGGTTGACGGCAACTCTGAATTTGACCATCATGCCTTCGAATTCTGAGAAATCATTCAAGCAGAAATAAAGTAGCATAGATGGGATAAAAAAGCTATCCAAGATTTTTTTTTTTTTAATTTTTTTAAATTTCTCAGCTTATCTAAATTTTTAAAAAATTTTATTTACTTCTTGTGTATAAAATAACATCAATAACGTAGGAAGAAACGCTGAAAGGGCACAAGAAAAGCATGTTAAAATATGTTGCACTTTGTTCGAAAAAGAAGCATATATATCACAATAAAAAAAAAATATATACAAGACAACAAAAAATTACCGGCAACATAAAAAATAAAAATTGAGAATTTTCTTTTTTCTATCAGGAAAAATAGTCCATAAAATGAAATGACAAATATCGATTTTTTTCCCAATGTATGCAAAAGTGAAATAAGTTGCAATAGATCAACTTGTTGTATGGATAATGAAGTGAAAATAATGTAACCAAAAAACAATGATTTTATCAGCGAAGTGTACAAACCCAAAATCGTTGTTATGTTCTAACGGGCTTTATAGATATCTACAATTTTTGGACTTTATCTTGTGACAAACTATATTTATTTTTTTAAAAAAGAGCCCATCACAATTGAAATGATTCAAAT